>OX421226.1:13655000-14255000 GCA_949125135.1 Alcis repandata | reverse complement strand
TCGGCAAGGCCACGGCTTCCCTGCAACCAGAAATAGATCACGACGACGCGCGCTCCGATTCACTTGTTTTAGTTTCGGCTAATGCGACCAGGGGCGGCGCTAGGATAGGGGCTGGGAGGAAAAAATGTAGAGAAAAACGTGTTGAACGCATGGAATAAACTACGTTACTCTGTCGAATTAAATATGGCTTGGATATTGTTCTCGGAAAATTATGACCACAAAACCACGTTTATCACTGCTTGTCTCTAGTTTCGTAGAAGCAAAATGCTTGTCTTGTATTAGTAATAGCACAGAATACTAAATATATACACAGAATAGCTAAACAACTTAAATATCTTCGATTTTTTGTGCTTGACCGTGACAAAGTTGACAGAGTGAGTTTAATTTTCATTCAGTTTCTATTTATACTTTTCAGTTTATTCAAGTTCAAATTATTTCCAAAATTATTGTATGATCAAAGACTTGAAATCTAAACAATTCCCTATTTCAAGTGTTCTAGTCGTTATAAGTTTAGATTAAAATATATTATAGAAAGTGAGACATCGGAATCAATATTACCACTTTTAATGCCCTCTATTTATTTGTTCCTAGCTTCGACCCTCGTCGCAATGTGTTTGTTTTACAGTTCGATTGATTTGTAGGTTTTATTTCTGATCTTTATAAATGGATTCTTAATATTGTGCAATTTGAATTAAACTGATTATGAATTAATGGGGTCCATCAAAATTTATTTTACCTGTCAGGTGGGTTGTTTTAAAACATTTTTCACTGGCGAACTTTCTTTGAAGATAAAGTATTTTTATGATTGGCAGACTACGCGCTTGAATACATTTCATCTTATGTTAAAAGATGATAAAGTCGGAGATGACGGATTGGGAATTTCCTCTTAAATGGGGCTGCCCAGACATTTCGTTTTAGCTGTGTGATGATAGAATTTAGACCTAAGATGGTAGCTAATCGAATGCTTCTCCCTCCATCACGCTGCAGTTTCGTCACGTTATCCTTTACAGAACATTCAAGCTTACTATTCAGTTTAAAAGTCGCAAATACTCCATCGGCGGCTTGGTATCAACCCGCACCAAGAGAGCTGTCAACTCTTCAACTTTCCCATTTTAAATTACAGTTAAAAGACATTAAACAACCGTCATATTGTTATCACACTTCATCTGTAATCAAGTCAATCCTCACCATATGAAACCACCTCAATAAATAACTCTTGGAATGAAGAGGACACTCCATCTTCCCTCCCTGAGTAATGTCCTCAGAGGAAACATTTGGCTTCCAACTGACGCTTAAATTTAGATGTTGACTTTGAATCGCAGTTACTCGTATATCAACTTGGTATAATGGATACCGGAGTCGCCAGTTGGTCAGTTTATGTCTTTATGATAAAACTAGCTGCGTCCCATGGTTTCACCGGCGTGATGAAGAATGGTGAGGATGAAAATTAGCCTTGTTAATCCAGAGCATAAGTTATCTGCCGTGGAAGAGTGCGAAAGCGTGCCCATAGCCCCGGCAGATATCGCCAAGGGAGAACACCGCAGGGTTTTTAGTGGGTAGGCCGCCACTAGGGCGGAGATTCCCACATAATTACCGTGTTCCCGGGCCGGTGGTATTCATAAAGGATTTTCCCTGGGTCAAAAAAAGGGCATAAGTTATCCAATTCCAATCCTATTACAATTTTTTTTTAAATCGATGAAATAGTTACGAAGATCACGCATCTTCGTAACAAACATTTATACACATACTTTCTCATGTATAATATTAGTAGGATAGGATGTATACCGCAGTCGCCAGTCGGTTAGTTTATATCTTCGTGATATAATTCGACCACAAGGTTGTAAACAATCAAGGCACTCATGAGTGCGCGAGGTTTGTTTAAAACTAGCCCTGCCTTGCGATTTTCTAATACAAATACACTACTATTCTATTCTTTCAATATTATTTGCTCTTAAGTTAAGCGTCAGTCGGCATAGGGCTAAAAAACGAACAAAGAAAGTATTGATGAACTGCTTGAAAAACGACGTGAAAATGAAACACACATTAATTATAGTTATTTGATAAAAACAATGTTGAAAACATCCCAAACAGCGTAATTTATGTGCTATCGTTCTACGATTTCCACGATTCGCTTTCTGTCGTGACGCTACATAATTTCCTATTTTATGTGACTGAGAGTAGATTAGGGTTGTCCAACCCAGATTTATTTGTGGGCGGTAGTATACATTGTAACAAACTGGCGGGCCGCAGAAAATCTATTTTAATAACTGAAATTGTCTATAACACAGATATCCAGCGAGGTGCCAGCGCAATAATGTAATATTTTTTTAGCGCCACTCACATAGTACAGGTTCCATGAATGTGCCTTGCAGTTCGCACAACCCTGCTCTTGATTGTCTCAGTGTATTATTCTCGTCTGACTTTGATCTTCAGACCTTGTCCTCCGGTCTTGGACCAGTGGCACTGGTTCATCCATCATCGCCATATTCTTAACGGTTGACAAACGTTTTGTTTCACGTTCGTAAACTCTACCTAACGGATCTATTCTTGGAATTAAATGTTCAGTGACTCCAAGTTTCCAATGAAGCTGTTATTTTATAGCTATTAAATTATCATACTTCGCTTTATTAGTAATTATAAATAGGTCGTGTGACTGCGTGTGTCGTGTCGTGTATTATAAAAAATAAAATTGAAAGGAGAATCATTTTTATTTTAGCGCCAATTGTACGCACAGCTATCATAAAATATGCTAAAAACATTAAACTGAAAACACATTCACACTATCCGTAGGTATACAGTACACGAAACATAACCACAGACAATACACAAGAAACGCGATAAAAATCCAGCCTATAACGGAATAATTTTGAAAAGCCAACGTCAATTCGTGGAAATTAGAAAAATAATACTCATATTCACAACTCGTCAGAATACTAAATATTATATCAACTAGATAATACGTCGCGTATGAAGATATGATAGTCATAAACACCAAGTTCACAAGCGCACCACATTCTGGCACAGAAGTCACCGCACTACTCGCTTTTGGTTTATTAGCCCAAGATGTAAAAGTTACAACACAAATCATTAAGGATAAAACTGTAGAAAAACTTGGAACTGTAAAAAATATGTCCGCTCTTGTCATTTCTCGAATTTTCTCTGGGGATTCCAATATGGTGTTTAATATTCTTATGAAAACTTCTCTCTGCAATGGAACGTTTGTATCTGGATCGTTTAAATCGCCGGCGCCTTCATATTTTGGTCCAGTTGTTATTTGGTCTTCTATGAACATAGTACCTACTTGTTGTATAATATTTATCGCGAAAAAAAACTTCACTTATCGCCTTAGTGTATGATTTAAAAAGTCGAGTAATCTTTGAACAAATTGATACCTGTCGACGTCAAAGCGAAGTATTAGCGCTACTAACGACATAATACGGACAATACTAGCAAATGCTGATTAATAACAGGGATGCATAGACTACGGCCCGCTGTTAAGTTGCGTGCGGCCCGCTAGCTAACTTTTTTTATGTTGTTAACACTTGATATTTCATAAAAAAATTTAAAATGGATTTCAGTTTGAATTTCTTCAATGTTTGAAAACAAAATGTTATGATTATAATTTATCGTTACAATGCAAGTTGACATTTGTTAGATCGCATGTTAATTCACGTTTTTACGGCAATTTTCCATATTACAAAAAAATTGGGAATACTGTTAACAAAAATTGACCTCTATTTAGAAAATGTTATTGGGTTTACAATTCTGTTCCCAAATAATCAATTGTAAACAAAATTTAACATTCAACTTAAATCTGCTCGTGCGGCCCTGATTCCGATATGTCTATACAACCCCTGCCTTCTAATCAAATATGATTATTACATTAAAAATCGTTTAAAAACTAATTATTAATTGATTACGAATATCTACCAAAAAGCCACGTTAATAAAATTCTTATTCTTATTGAGCACAATAAACAATTTTCTGTGTGGCATAATAATATGTCCTTCGTGCCCCACTTTGTAGTATCGTTTTAAATATACAAGTTTCAGAAGTGCCTGTTACGATAAATTTAGACCTAATCAGTACTCAGGAAATTAATCTATAATACCATAAATAGCTGTATCGAATACATTATCTTATTAGATACGATATGGTTCGTTATTAGGTACCTATCGTATGAGTAGTAACTGGGTATACTTACTTAGTCACAGTTATTATGCACTACTTTCATAAACTCATATTAATTTATTGTGTTTAGCGAAAACCAGCAAAATATTCCAGCGTTTCTTAGCACAATGTTGTGAAACAGTCTGTAAATTACTTGTTTACATCATCAGAAAAAATATCGTGCCAGCCACTTGGCACAGCAGCTGGCGCGAGTGGCCCACCTGTTGTTCTCTCGCTCATTACTCGGTGGGCAGAGGTGGTTAATAATGTTGGCTTCTGACGGCCGCGTCATTTAATTATGGTGTTATGTTTGAACAAATGTAATTCAAGAATGATGATAGCAATTGCTGGTGTAATTGGAGCGAGAAGTAGCGTTTAATTGTCGTTTTGACGCATGTTTTCAAAATTTGTTTTAATATTTTGAATGGCTGAAGATGGTCGAGATGAAAATGGTTGAAGATGTCTCAGTCATGCTTATAACTAGGCACTACTGAGAATATTTAATTGTATCGCTGACGATTAGATCGTAGATGTAGAAATTACCTATTAATCTGACCTTGAAAAACCCCGTAAAAATGTAATTTAGAAACTATTTTTTAAAACAAGCTTTTAATACATTGTCACAATGTGTTACACACGTACTTAAACTTACTCGTAGATAGTAACTATTATCTAATCTGTGCTTATACCAAACAGCTCAATCGAACCGGAAGTGGTTCAAAATTCTGTTTCCTAGTTTGACCCACACACTAACACAACAAGGTATAAAAGCTAGTAACAACGATAAGTACCAATAAGCTTGACCGGTGTATAATTATGTTTCCTACAGTGTCGGACGGGTACGCGCGCAGCAACGGCGCCACGAGCCCGGCCTCGGCGCGGCCCTCCGTCGACTCGCTGCTCGACCAGCTCAACGCTGACATGCCCAATGGGTGAGTAGCCTCTGCATTTCGAAGAATGTTACTACATCCAACCATTGACAATTTGTTGTTGTTTTGAACATGGTTTTAACTTCAACAGAACTCATTAGCAACGTCCGATTTATTCATAAATCTTGTACTCTCTGAAAGATAATTATAGAACACACAAATGTTTACATTATCATGTTGAAGAAAATTTGTAAGAGAACTTTTTTAAACTGTAATTTATTTGACACTAAACATTTCATTTCAAAACAACAATGGGATTAGGTGTATAAAGATTTACTATTGTAGTTAATTTATACATTGATTTTTTGACATTGCAATTATTTCATATAATTTTTTGACATTCTAATTATTATTATTTTCTTTGACATTCATATAGCACAGTGGAATTGGACGAAAAACGAACCAAACCCAGGAAAAATTATAAGTAGTATTTTTCCTTCGGAATTCGTTAGAGGAGGTCACTGGGAGTCTACATTTCGTTTTTCGAATTCCCAGTGGTCTTGCATTTTCCGCCATCTTGATTTTAAGGGTGGTTTTTTGTTTTTTAAATAACTCGTTTATTTTCAATTTTACACGAAAAATGGTTATAACCAAAGTTGTTCAAAATTGAATTTCCTACAATTTCTGTCCTAATCAATTTTTTCGTAGGATCGATATTTTTCGATCGAGGGGGTGGAATTGTATTAGCGCATTATCACTTGCATTATCATTGAAATTTGCATTTTTTAAAATAAATTGTTGTTTCGACTGAGTGGTCGTGTGGTAGGGACATTAGAGCATTCAAAATTGGAATGTAAGTTGTAAAAAAATAAAAAATATTAATAAAATATTTCGATGCATGCCTCACCTCTTTTCCGGGTGTTAAATGAAAAAAATATCGATCCTAAGAAAAAAATTATTAGGACAGTAATTGTAGGAAATTCAATTTCAAACAACTTTGGTTAAAACCATTTTTCGTGTAAAATTGAAAATAAACGAGTTATTTAAAAAACAAAAAAACACCCTTAAAATCAAGATGGCGGAAAATGCAAGACCACTGGGAATTCGAAAAACGAAATGTAGACTCCCAGTGACCCCCTCTAACGAATTCCGAAGGAAACATTCTACTTATAATTTTTCCTGGGTAAAATAACAATTCGGCTGTGCTAATAAGTGTACATTGATGTACCAGGTACCAGGTCAAGGAGTACTTGAACTAATTGCCTGTCCGGCAATTATGGTAGAGTACTACGGGAAGCGACCCCGGCCTCCTTAGCTACTACTGTCTCCTCCCGCTCCTTCCGAGAGAGTAGTATCCTAAACCCTAACTCCTCTCCCAACTTCCACTTTCCTGACCCCAAATCCACCTCCGACCTGGTCCTTTTCCCTTCCCTTTCCGCTAAACATGGCTGCCGTGCCATGGCTAGGCCAAAATAGCCTAAAACGTGCCAATCTGCCCTGGGACCGGGCGACCCCAGAACAAGGCTAGCCTTACCCAAGCACGCGGGGCTCTGTTTGGGTGGACGACCCTTTCCCTAGCTACTCGTGGGAACGCAATGAGGAGCACAAATTTTAATTCTTCGCCAAATGGCGGCGACGTGGTTCGCCACCCGTCACGTCTCGTTTCCCGGGGGGGCGAAAAGTGGGCTGCGGATAGCCACTGTGCTACTTTGAATGTTAGAGGAGGTATGAATGACAAAATTGAGGAAGTATGCGAGATGATGAGTGAAAGACGGATTGATGTTCTTTGTGTGAATGAGACCAAGCGGAAAGGATGCGACACCACCACGCATGGACCCTACACAGCCTATTGGTCGGGAGTCCCCGAAACCAGCAGAGGCTGTCAGGGTGTTGGTGTGCTGCTTTCTGCTAGAATGAATGAATGTGTGACTGACTTTGAATGTGTGAGCCCGAGACTCATGTGGGTGAGGTTGAAGGTTGGATTAACTTGCATCTTCGTGTTAGGAGTTTATGCTCCACAAGATGCTAGTTGGAACCGCTGCTCAAAAGCCCAAACCGAGAGGCAAGAGTTTTGGGATAGTATGAAAGATGTTTTGAATAAATGCAACCAAAATGAAAGAATTATTATGCTAGGTGATTTTAATGGCTGGGTAGGAGTTAAGCGTGACGGATATGAAAGTGTGCTTGGTAAGTTTGGTGACGACAGAGTGAATGCGAATGGAGAAAGTCTGCTGGAAGTATGTTTGGAGTGGAATCTTGTGGTAACTAACACAATGTTTGACCACAAAAGATCCACTTGTATACGAGGGAAGAAGGAAGCCTGAGAAGTATGATTGATTTTGTGATTGTGGATGAAAGATTGAGAAAGAAAGTGCTAGACACTCGGGCATGCCGCGGTGTTGGCATCGATACAGACCACTTCCTGGTGTTGAGCCGTATAAGAGGTCTTTTTAAGCGGTGGCGACATCGTGTGCATGAGCCTGTGAGTGTACTAGAACGCATAAAAGTTGAAAAATTGCAAGAGAAAAGTGTGAGAGAAGAATTTGTGAAGAAGTTGAGCGAAAGTTTTGACAAATTAGACGAGGTATGTGAGATTGAAGAATTATGGAAGCCATTGAAAGAACGAATTGTGGAAGCTGCTACTGACGTGTGTGGTGTATGTAAGAGAAGAAAAGGGTGTGAGTTCAGGACTGTTTGTGTAGAAGTGCAGAAGGCAGTGTCAGAGAAGAAGAAAGCTTGGAGAGACTGGTTGGCTACAAGAGCCAATCAAAGAATACAAAAGGCAACGAATGAGGACGTAAGCAAGGCAAGGGAGGAGTATAAAAGATTAAAGGGTGTGGCAAAAGAGGTTGTAAAAAGAAAGAAAGAGAATGATAGAGATGAGTTTGATAGAAGGTTATCTGACGACTTCCGGAATAACATTAAGTTCTTCTGGAAGTCCATAAGGTCAGCCAGAGGCAAAACCACGACCTCAGAGCTGAATATAATCAGAGACCAGGATGGAAATATTATGAGAGGAGACGAATGTGTTCTAAAGAGATGGAAGGAATACTTCGAAAGTTTGTTTGAGAAAGAGGATATGCAAGCAGATACCCCACCTGGAGACATGCATGAAAGTTGCGATGAAAGTGAAATTAGTATGGAAGAGATTGTAGAAGCGATGAACAGTATGAAAGTCGGCAAAGCTGCTGGGTATGATAGGATTACGGTCGAGATGCTGAAAGCTGGACAGGGCCTGGTAGCTAGTCAGCTGTACCGCCTTTTTAACCTTTGCTGGAGGAGCGGCAAGGTACCAGTAGACTGGTGCAAGGCCGTTATCGTACCGCTGTATAAAGGAAAAGGGTCGCAGCAAGACTGCAAGAACTACCGAGGCATTAGCTTACTCAGCATTGTCGGTAAACTGTATGCAAAAGTGTTGATTAAGAGAGTGATAAATGAAACTGAAGAGAAAATGTGGGATGTGCAAGCGGGATTTAGGAGAGGAATGGGTTGTACGGATCAGGTTTTTTCCTTACGAAGCATAACCGAAAAATTCTTGGCTCAAAGTCAAAAGGTTTATTGCGCATTCGTGGACTTGGAAAAGGCCTATGACAGAGTGGTGAGGGATGAATTGTGGTCGACCTTGTCTATGTATGGGGTAGGCAGCTCCTTGATACAAGCGCTGAAATCACTTTATGTAGGTTCCAGTGCTTGTGTTAGGGTAAACGGGGCTTACACAGACTGGTTTAGCATCGAAAAAGGTGTTAGACAGGGATGTGTAGCCTCGCCGGGGCTGTTTAACCTATTTATAGACAATTGCTTGAAGGATTTGAAAGAAAGTGCGTATGGGTTAAGAATGAATGATTTAACTGTCAAATGCCTCCTATACGCTGATGATCAAGTTATATTAGCATCATCAGAGGAGGAGTTGCAGGCGATGGTTGATATTATGCATGGTGCCCTAAAAAGCAAAGGTATGAAAATGAATGTATGTAAGACGAAAGTAATGGTTTTTGAAAGAGAAGAAAGTATGTCGAATTGTAGAGTTATGATTGAAGGAGAAAGAGTGGAGCAAGTGAAAGAGTTTGTTTACTTGGGATCAAAGTTTACGAGAGACGGCAAGTATGATTGTGATATTGAGCGAAGAGTGTTGGCAGGAAACCAAGTGAATGGAGCCCTGCATAACTTTATGAGCAGCCAGAACGTATCGAAAAGGGCACGATTGGCTGTACATAGGGGAGTGCTGGTCCCCACACTTATGTATGGTAGTGAATGCTGGGTTTGGCAGATGAAGCATGAAAGTAAGATTAATGCTGTGGAAATGAGAAGTCTGAGAAGTATAGCTGGAGTGACATTGATGGATAAGTTGAGGAACAGCGTGATAAGGGAACGTTGTGGTGTGGTAGAAGATGTAGTGACAAAGATAGAAAAAGGGATGCTGAGATGGTTCGGACACGTAGAGAGGATGGATGAAAGACGATTGACGAAACAGATTTATGAGGCGAGTGTGAATGGACAAGCTGGTAGAGGTCGACGTAGGCGAACGTATCACGATCAAATCGAAGACGTTCTCAGTAAAGGCCACGTAAAAAGTACCCGCAACCGACGAGCTTGTATGAAAACACTTATGAAAGTAGAAGAAGCGAAAGACATATGTCAGGATCGTAGCAAGTGGAGGGATGTAGTCTCTGCCTACCCCAATGGGAAAGAGGCGTGATAATATGTATGTATGTATGATGTACCCATATTTGAATAAATTATTTTGAATTTGAATTTGAATTTGAGGGATTGAACCTTTTTACAGACGGAAAATTCACAAAATCGTTCATGGTATATTTACCAAAGAAATAGCTGATCCCTGATGTATATTTTAGTGAGATGTGGCAGTGACTTCTCCCTTGAGGTTTGATTGCAGAAATAAATTATAGCAACGTCGAATGCTGCCAAATATAATATCGTAAAACTTTTACGTCCACTGGTATACTTCCAGAGCGTATTTTGATTTGCTACTAAAATATATATATTTCCGGTGGATCTATATAAATCTTGTGTAGAATAAATAAATAACCGTTCAAAATGATAGAAACCTTTACAAAATCATAGAGCAATTCTGAAATCTATGCTTTAAAACCTCCATCTTAAATGTAATAAAAAAAGTCTATGTAATAGAGGAAAATCACGAGAAATTGTGTTGCGTCTGAGATATTTTTGAACGGACAGAAAATCGACCTACTGTGTTATAAAATGTTGAAAACAGAAGTGATTAATGTGGTTAGTCGATTCTGTTCTAATATTGTCCCCTAACACAATGTCATTTAGTTCATGACCATCTGGTGAAGGCTGGCCGCCAAACTCCAGTATTAGAGAGGCCATTTTTTAGGAGAGTGGCCCTGAGACCCTGAGGCCACTCTCATTTCTTTCATAAACCTGTGACGTAAACAGTGCTCTACGTTGTCAATTCTTGACTATTAACCATAGATAAGCTATAAACGGATCGTTTCACAAGTCTTCTTTCATCGTACAGCAACCAGCAACAATTTAGCTTTGACTTTACCTGAAGCATTTTTCATACCATGGAACATGGCCAAAACACACAAAAATATTTTTGTTTACTCATGATATTCTCTCCTTCCTCTCTCATATGATCCTATGATATTATTTATATTCTGGCTCCTAAAACTCAGCATCGACATGTGGCGAAGACAGGCCTAATTCCTGCGCGTCAAACTGTCGTGTCGCACCGAAAGATTGGCAAGCTGTTAATGGCGGCTCTGCCAGCGTATAATTTAATCTTTGTTCTAAAAGTTGCTTATCTATCATGTCCAAAGTCGCAAATCTGTCACTGCGAAATTTCTTTCATAGAGTGCGTAGTCAAAGTGCCGAGACATTTTCTAATGAAAGGTATTGGGATCTGATAATAGAGCGTTTGTTATTAAGAGATAGACAGATTTGAAATTAATCAAGATTACTTATGTTTTTGAGCCAAGAAAGCATTGCAATATCAAAATACGTATTCCTTCCCTCACGTCTCTGTAGTGTTCCTCAGCCCATAGTGACTTGTGGCTCGTTAAAGCGTATTTTTACCAGCTCACTTTATCATCCACAAATCATCGGCCGTCTAGCGTCGAGCGGGTTCACTGAATGATCAGCGGGGCCGTGTGAACTCCCGCACGGTTTTAACGTATCAACTCTTACAGATTTCGACACAGTTTCTACGCAAACACAGAATACAAAATAGTTGATTCTCAGCTTCAGTTAGTTGTTAGCGAATGTAGCAGAATATTAAATAGTTCAAAGGTGTGCGTATTTTTATACTGTACGCGAATAGAAGTCCAGGTGACGTCATAGGTGTAGTGTGCGGTAATAATGTGGTGCAACGACACGCGTCCGATGTGTTGGTAGAACAAGATCGTTTTCATTGTTTTCTTTAACACTAGAGTACACGCCTGGCCTACTATAGTAGACCAGGGTTATTCTTTTTGCGGTAACTTTTTATTTTTGCGCGCTAGAAACTAGCGATTCCAGGTAAGCCTCGTCTGGTATATTTGTCGCAACCTCAGGTACCCCGCGCGATCCTCGATTTGACACCAAAGACAGGACGAGTTGGTCGATGTGCACTCTGCTCGAGAGCCCGAATTCGGTCGACAAAAAAGTGGTGCAAGACTTGCTACAAATGGATTTGTCCCGATCACCAAGCAGTAGTGTGTCCTGAATGCTACGAAAATAAAGAAATTAGTAATTAAGTTTAGTGTTAATTTTAAAAAAATATGTTGATCTCAGAAGTGCCATTTTGTTACTTTTTCTTAGATATTTAGTAAATTGCTAATTGTTCACTATTTTAAATATAATATCTAAATTGTAATGTTGTAATACTAAGTAAAATAAATAAGTTTTCCATTCCATTTATTATTTTAGTCAAATAATCATAAATATACAATTTATTGATATTTTAAAATGGCCTAATATAGTAAGCCACGCGTGTACTCAAGTAAAAAAAAGGAGCGCGTGTACCGTAGTGTTAAAATAAGAAGCAATTCGAATTGCTTTGTAATGTAAAACGTCTAGTTTTAGACCGGTTGAAACATCCGCAGGAGCTTTTACGATTTCCTGTAGAGGTAATATATGGTAGGTATGCTTTATTCTTCAATATCCAGAATGTGATTTTGTTAAATTCATTAGGAAACAAAGCTCGGTGCAAACCCTGAATCTATCATGAGTTTTCAACCAAATTCATCTAGTAATTGATCGACCTAATCCAATATACATATATTTGCTGTTTTATCTTCACAAAAATAACTTTGTATTTTCAGGTCTTCAAAGATAATGATCAAAAACTTTCATCTGAGTACACAATTAAATTAAAAGCTAATCGAAATTCAACGGAAATGGAGTGGAAACCGAATTCTTGCGATTGTTTTTATTGTAAAATGCAGGCGTTGCCAAAATATCTATTAAATAAACATTGCAGCGCGTCTGTTCTTAACTGCGAGCGTTCGGATTTCGAGGCTGGGTTTAGCATCGTTTATCAGAGTTCTGAGCTGGTTCCAACTTTTGCTTTGAACGCTTTTCGATTTTTTCCCTTTTTATCTCCTATCATATTTTTGTTTAATCAGTTAACTTCCTTGTCAAACATTCCTGCGGTCATAGTTGTATCGATGCCACACAGGCGCTTTTCGCCATCATCGCTCCTTCGTAGAGCTATCTGTCACACTCATTTGGCCAACAAATGTTGTATCACCATAGGTTCAACGTCGACTATTTATGATGTATTTCTATTCAGCTATCTGCTTACTTGTGCTTAAAACCTAAGAAAACTAAAAATTAAAAAACCACAATTAAATAAATTATAAAAATAAAAGTCATTAAATCAGTGGAAGTCAATTAAATATTCGTATAAAGAATAACAAGACTAATTTTCTGTAGGGCTGCTCGTGATCGATCATTTCACCCGTTTCATCTGGCAGCGGCCGCGCCGCAGTATCACATTTATTTTTACATATCGACCGGTTTATTGCGTTCGGTTCTAATAATCATCGTGATAAATTGTATAAGGGCTCGCTGACAGGCATATATAGGCGGAGCTGGTTTATTGAGCCTTGGAGGTTTCCGTTGAGAAATGAAGTCTGGAAAGCTTGGAATAGAATTGATTTCCTGTAACAGAAGAAGCACCTGGAGCACTGCATGCAATATTAGCAATTAATTATTGTTACCATACTCATCATCATCAGCCTATCGTATGTTTGTCCACTGCTGGACATAGGCCTCTCCTAAAGAACGTAACAAGGCACGATCTTCTGCCTCACGCATCCACTTGCTAACCTGCCGCCTCACGCAGGTCGTCGCTCCACCCGCCGTCCTACTCTACGTTTGCCGATCCGTGGCCGTTATTTATTTACCATACGTAAATATCCAAGTTCTATCTCGATACCGTACGGTTGCTTGTAAGTAAATCCAATTTTTGGAACGGTGGTAGTGGTGTGCTATCGAAAAACTAAAAACTAAACACAAATGAAAGTAGTGATGTCTTCTCTTGTTGATGTTGACTGTTAAGCCAACAGCTTACCAGACCAGAGTGAGATAACCACTTGGTAAACAAAAGTGATTGTAAGACGGATACTGTTTTTTTTAAAAGATTGCAAGACTATCAAGATTTTTTTGCTAAACTTCTTACTCTTCTAATAACATTCTGAATATTCTGATAGACTCAATTACACTCGTCACTCAATTACATAAAAAAATATATATATATATTATAGCCAAGTTGGCGTGTAAATACTAGAACTGCATCACCGCTACAATAGTTCTGGAAGTGACATTGTTTATTGATGGTTGGCAGAACTCGCTGCACGGACCAAGTGCCTGTTTCCGCTCACTAATTAGTATTTACGCGCCAACACATGGCGGCGGGTGGATTACACCTGCACCTGCGCTTCTAGCCGCGAGTCCTAGGGATGGGACTGGTCTTTTGCTCTCTTCATAATGTCTTGCCATCCCTGCAGCCTGATTGAAGATTCTCAAGAATGTAGTCTTTCGAAAATAAGCTCTTGTTGAAAATTATACTGTTCCATGGGTCTGCAATAACTTTAGAATATTTTAAGTATCTTCTGAATCTGCGTGCTGCTTCTTCGTCGCTTACCAATAGACGAGTTGGTAGTCAAACGCAGAATTATTCGTCTTAAAAAAGTTAATCTTGAATCAAAAGTTTTAAAATGGCTTACAGCTGTTTACGAGTAGACTAGAGTGCGTTGGTTTTGTAAATGTACTGTAATTTTATTATCGCACTCTAAGCTTTGCCATTATTCCCTCACTCGGCACACCTGTCTCAAGTCTTTTCGTACTAAATCGATTCGTAAATATACTCCTTTGATCATTCACTCCCCTCCCTATGCCATCATCATCTAGCAATATTTAGTACGCTCATTAGTCGTGGGCAAACAGACTAATTTACTAGAAGACGCAGATTTACTAGCGGCAATCTGTATTCAGCTTAAATATAGTTTTGGAAGGACAATACGCTATGTAGGGAGTTAAGGCGCAGTGTGATGGCTGCCAAAACGACGTCCAGCGAACATGATATCCATCATGTGGCCGTGACACTGGAACTAGTTTGTGTAGGAAATGTTTACTCTCATGATGGTCTAATAAATCAATTAAAATGAATAATATGCTCTCGGACTATGAACAACAAATAAACAACTAAAAACAACAAACAACAAAGAATAATAACAACAATTACTATTTCTACTATGAACTATAAAGATTTTAAGAATTGCAAGCACTCACTTTTGTTTAAGCAATGTAGGTATGTTCCTAACGTCCAAGAGTCAATTTGCACTTTATTACCTCTGTACAAAGTTCAAATTCAATCATATCTATCAAAACAGTGTGCGTTTTATACTGATAATTTTTACTATAAATTGACAAGTTAGCATCAACAAACTACGGTTGCTATAGTTACGCAATAGCATGAGAATAGAGGTTATAACAAAGAGTTCCTATAATTATTCTCAACACCTTTGGTCACGCCATCACGCGTGAACGACTGGACCGATTTCAATTTACTCTACGTTTATCCCAAAGTCTACCCGTGCGAAGCCGGGACGGGCCGCTAGTATATATATATATATAGATAGATTAGGTCGGCGAAAAAGTCTTTTCGCATTATCGTATATATGAAATTGTAATAAAATCTCTTTGGCTATACTATTTGTATCTGGCTGGTATTGATTTTTTTTTATTACGTGCGAAAAAGGTCGTGGTCAAAGGCCGGTCAGGCTTCACAGACTGTGGCGAAACCCGGGTTAACTCGCAACAAGGTGATGCTGTGTGTGTTGTGGGATTGGAAGTTTGGAAGGGCATTATTCATTATGAGCTGTTACCACCAGGCAGGACCATCGATTCTGGACTCTACAGCGAATAACTGACGAGATTAAAGCAAGATGTTGAGAGAAAGCGGCCGGAATAAATCAACAGAAGGGGTGTGGTTTTTCATCATGATAACGCTAGACCTCACACATCTTTAGCCACTCAGCGAAAATGAAGAGAGTTTGGCTGGGAGGTGTTAATGCATCCGCCGTAGTCCTTGCACCTTCAGATTTCCACCTGTTTCGGTCTCTTCAGAATTCTTTAGACAGTGTCAAGTTAACATCACGAGAGGACTGCCAAAACCACTTGTCGCGGTATTTTGATCCGAAGTCCCAAAATTTCTATAGCAATGGGATCATGTCCCTACCTACAAGATGGCAAAAAGTTATCGAACAAAATGGTACCTACATACTTTAGTTAAATGTAAATAAACTGTATTAAAAAATGTTTTGAATTTTCTTAAAAAATACGAAGAAACTTTTTCTCCAACCTATTATCTATACCTCCAAAATGTCACTTTAATGACAATATGATTTAGAAGAAAGTAGGATGATTTAACGATCAATGAAGAAATCAAGTCCAGGCATCTTATCCGGTGCCTTAGTCTGCTAACCTTTTCATGACCGTCATTGGATACATTAGTAGACTATTGTGTTAGTCCTACGATCCCATAGTACATCTTGCCCTCCGTCTCTAAAAGGCACCTCACTTCATCATAAAGATCCAATGTCAGTCCAGTAGCGCAGGAATGAGGAATAAGGGCACTTCTCCAGGTCATAATTTCGTCATCCTTCACATTTGCATTCAACTCAACCTTTAATCATCCCACCGCTAGGATACCAGGTCTACCCTCGAAGGGTGGTTAGACCGTATTCCACCACGTTGGCCAGATTGGCGGGTTGATGGATCCACTTACGGTTAGGTGGTCTTAGATTATATCTTTAACCAATGGTCTCTCCCCAACAGTCCTGCATATCAACGTCCCCCATACCATATGTACCCTGTGCCCATGCTCCCGTCACCGGGCTTCACCCTCCGCCAGCAAATCTGTGCTCTAACCTTGGTTCCCCCGCACAGGCGCGCGTCCCCGTCCCCGCTGGCGGGCGGCTCGCTGCCCCGCGCCGGCTCGCGGCAGGTGACGGTGACGGTGCAGGAGACCGTGGTGGAGCCGGCGCGCGCGCAGCTGCAGCCCGCGCCCACCGCCGCGCCGCCCGCGCGCCGCCCGCACCAGCACCACGCCTCTAGTGCCACCAAGGAGCTTGATGATCTCATGGCTTCTCTCTCAGACTTTAAGGTACAATACTTTTAGATAGGTCACTTTGAAGAAGGAACTTCGGGAGACGGCGCTCGCAGCAAGTAGCAGCCTGCGTCCAGCACCAACAAGGAGCTGGACGATCTCATAGCTTCTCTCTCAGACTTGAAGGTACAATACTCTTTAAATAGGTCACTTTGAAGGAGGAGCTTCGAAAACTGGCAGCCCGCCTCCAATACAACCGAGCTCGATGATCTAATGGCTTCGCTCTTAGACTTTAAAGCACTAACTACATCTATATCCACACTGATGGAGTCAGTCTTATTCAGTTTAGTAGCGATTTGGTAGTAATTTCAAAGTATGCCCTACAGTCCAACTACTACTACTACCATAAGGATCATAACTGGATTGGAATCTGCTTCGTCGTGCCTGATGAATGATCTGTTTTAACGTTACACTGTTTTCTGCCAGTATTTGGGTACTGCGACCTTACTAGGAGTAGCAGCCGTATTCATATAGGTCAGAACTGGGTCACCGAGAGCACCAATGCAGGTGCTGCGCAGTCGTAGAAGACAGCGCAGGGGGCCGCAGTCGTAGAAGACAGCGCAGGGGGCCGCAGTCGTAGAAGACAGCGCAGGGGGCCGCAGTCGTAGAAGACAGCGCAGGGGGCCGCAGTCGTAGAAGACAGCGCAGGGGGCCGCAGTCGTAGAAGACAGCGCAGGGGGCCGCAGTCGCACTGTGCTCTCTCGGTGTCCCAGTATGTCCACTTGACAAATGGACTGGAATAGAACATTGAAATCTGAACACGCAGATAATTCAATAATTTGTGTTTAAAATAACATTGTAGCTAGAGTATCTTTTTACTCGAACAAATAAACAGCAAATCTTCAAAGAATAAGAGATGCTAACCGTAACACTCTCGCTTTCTTCCTACAAACAGGTAATCTAGTTCCTAATTTATGAACTCCGCTAGGCAATATTTTATTAGGCACTTGCAGCTTAGTTTATGAAAGCGAGGCCGCGCGAGATATACGACGAGAGACGAGCCTCGATCAAAGAAGCTGCCAACTCCACACTTGACCTGATAACATTATAAAAGCAACAATTTACAACAATGTTTATATTCCCCGACCTATATTACGGCGCTTTTTCATTCATGATACCTCTATTTACTTTATTTATAATGTACCGAGTGTGAACCGAGAGATTAGATCGTACTCCGATCGTGAGTCACCGCTCGCCGCTGACCGCCGGTTTAACCGGCAAGGTTCGTGACGTCACGCGCGGCACACTGCACCACAGCCGAAACTCTTTTCCGTTTATTATAATATTTACAGGACGCCTTTCTTGGCCCACGGCTATTTCCAGCCGGCTCGCTGTCTTTCCAGCGTAGTATCGCCGTCCCGCTCGCACCCGCGCGAGCGCCGCTCCGCGCGGTTCTAAACATAGTTCGGGAGGGTTACATCACCGCGCGGGCGGGGGGGGCGCGAGCTTATAATATTAGAGGACATAGACAAACATTTCACTCGAACGGCACTCGCTCGCATCCGTCGAGACCGGCCGGTTACCTTTCGTACGTTCCATTTGCGCGACCGAATTTTCGTGGACTTCTCGAACTCGGAAGACTTCGCCTCCGGGGAAGTCTTTCTCGTTCGAGTCGCCTCGGATTCCACTCGAGAAAACCTTCCGTTCACTCGCTGGATTAATTAGATTTTTCGAGCTGCTATCGATCGATAGCGCCTCGAAGTGATCCCCGGTTCCCACTCGCAGGTCGGCGCAGCACCAAGCTCCGCCGGCTCGCACGTGGTCCGCCAGCAGCGCGCGTGGGAGCAGCACCACAGCAGCCCGCGCCCCGAGCCCGCCTCGCTGGACCACATGCTCGGCTCGCTTCGCGCAGACATGAGCCGCCAAGGAGTCCAAACCCCCCAAAAGGGATGCTGCAACGCCTGCGAAAAACCCATCGTCGGACAGGTGAACGAGACTTTGACGCCGACCCCGAGCATCGGAACGTGTGCCTTAAACCGTGCGGCTTTCAGCAGCTTTTCCATGGAGGAACTTTATTGGATCCATCATTAGACAATCGACGCACAAACCTCGCGTCTTCAAGATTTATACGCAGCACGATAAAGCGCACGTTCCGATGCCCTCGAGTCGCTCCAGCCGCGCCGGCGGCTGGAGCGACTCGAGGGCTCCGGGACTCCGCCCGGCGGCGGAGCGCCCGGACTCACTGCTCCCCCCGCAGGTGATCACGGCGCTGGGCCGCACGTGGCACCCCGAGCACTTCACGTGCGCGCACTGCACGCAGGAGCTGGGCACGCGCAACTTCTTCGAGCGCGACGGGCGGCCCTACTGCGAGCCCGACTACCACAACCTGTTCTCGCCGCGCTGCGCCTACTGCAACGGACCCATCCTGGACGTCAGTACCCCGAATATCACTTAAAAAGTCTTCATTCGGTTCGAGGGGACTCCGCCTCTATCGTGATAACGTCGGTTCGGGTTCCAGAAATGCGTGACGGCGCTGGAGAAGACGTGGCACACGGAGCACTTCTTCTGCGCGCAGTGCGGCCAGCAGTTCGGGGAGGACGGCTTCCACGAGCGAGAGGGCAAGCCCTACTGCCGCAGCGACTACTTCGACATGTTCGCGCCCAAGTGCGGGGGCTGCACCAAGCCCATCATGGAGAACTATATCTCTGCGCTGAACACTCAGTGGCACCCCGACTGCTTCGTCTGCAAGGTACGTATCGGCGACTTCGAGCTCCTGGAGGTCGAGGTCGACGCTTTCGAGCCCCTACGCCAGGTCGAGTATGCGACATCCTTTCGAATACTCGAATTCTCGAATATTTGAAAGGATGTCGGTTAATGTAGATTCTATCATTCTATCACGCAGGACTGCCAAAACCCGGTCAAAGGTAAATCGTTCTATGCGATGGAAGGAAAGCCAGTGTGCCCGAAATGCGTCGGAGTCGACGAGGATGAGTAGATGACTTCGTATGATGCCCCCAAAGGATGCCCCTCCCCCCCTTCTCTTACAGCTATGCTCGGCGAGGCGGATGGAATGAAAGATCGCATACAAAAGCGACTCAAACACGCACAAGCGTTACTACGACTCTAGTCTAGCGTATAGGGAAATTAATTTATATCATGTAATATATTTTTGTAATGTTATATTGTACGATAAGGTTGTAATAAAGAGAACAAAAATAAAAATAAAAAAAACAACAACAACAAACAAACAATTAAGAAACATAAAAACCGCACCGTCGCTGCGTCGCAGTCGCGGTCGCAGCCGCAAGGTCGGCCGCGGCCGTGACCCGTGACCCGCCGGCGTAGTGTTGGGCGCTCGAAGGACGACATTTGAAAACCATTCTGGTTGCGACACAGATTAGCTAGCAGCTAGTACTGCCCGAGCGGGGTGCGACCACAGCTTAGGTGACAGTCGGTACGACTCGAAAGTGGTCTAGCCACAGATGAGCAGCAGTTTCTATGCACCCCGCGGTCGGATAGGGTTTCCCGTAGGAGAGCATTGCCTAATAATAGAGTGTGACGTGCGGCCGCGTCTGCGCCACACTGGCTAAGTGTAATCAGGCCGCTTTGTTTATGGCACATCTGATCGAACGCTATTTTTACGAGACACAAATAGAGCGTCGCCATGCGACACGATTAATCGGTATTAAGGGCAATAGACCACTCACAACAATGAAGCGCAAACGGTGCTTGCAACCACACATAACATAAGGTGGAGTATAGACTAGCAATAAAACCTGAAGGAAATAACTTTCGCAAGCCAATTCCTAAGCTTTCCTTAACATATAAGTGAGCTTATTCTTAGATAATAGATATAACCACAGGACACAAAATCAGGGACACAATCTAAGATTAATCCCTCCAAAATTAGCCTCAAGACTTGCTGCAAGTCTGACTTGCAGTTAAAAGCGGGTAATGCTTCCTTGTCTGATCTAAATATTAAGAGAAAGAGGCTGTGAACTTTACGGCCCATAAACTAGGTTTTATTAGAGTAACAATAGCTAACAACACATTAGCGTCAGCTTTCTTAGGAGGCCATTATTACAAGACATAATAACCGCAACGATGGTATTAAAGTCGTTATTTTTTACTATTTTTTAACAAATTATGACTTGTTATTAGATAATTAATTATTTCAGTTTAGGTTTGATCTAATGTAAAATTGGGGTTGATGTATGTACAATTTATATACCTAATACTAAATGTGTAGAAAAAGAAAAGGTATCTGATACCTGATTCCAAAGAATACTAATCCCAAAAAATTAAGAAATAAAGAAAAATACACATTTCTCAAGCATTTATTTACAAATCTATTTTATTTAATTTACATTCTCTTTATTTAATTTTCAACAGATTATAAATAAACAAATTGTATGCAATTTACAAAACGAGAATGTCATGTGAAAGTGACTTAGTGGTTAAAACATAATAACTCAGTTCAACGCAAAATGTAGAAACAGATTTAAAAAGTATGATAATATGACATTTTTGTGGATTCCAGCCAAATTGTAATCGCTTTGAAAGTGAAAATAAAGTGAGAATAGACTGAAATGGGATAATTATTCATTTCAAGAGAACAAGACATGAGTTATTTATTGCGCTTTAAATATGTCTTCGTACTTAGACAACGTCAGATTTCTATACTTTCGATTTCGGAAGTAAACCATTTAATAAACATAACCTGTCTTAAATATGTACTTGCATAAATACTTGCAGATCAGCAGCACTTTTAGCTAAAACCAATCTGTCAAACCTTTGAAATCAATTTAAAAATTTAACAAGATTTTTAACTAACCTTGAATGAAAACCAAAACATTCCCGCACACTTCCGAACTCGACGCACACGCACACAAACACAACACTTCTCATGCGTCATTGTGCGCACGAGTCTATGTTACTGCGCTCACGCACGTTCACATGCGTAATACAAATATATTATTAGTCTAAAGAAAGATGGATGATCTAAACAAAAAGCAATACAACCTTTTAGTTCAGTTAGCGAAATGCGAATTCTATTCAAATACAACGCTTTTCGAATAGCTATTTCAATAGCTATTTGTATGATTCGAATAAAGCGCTCTTAGCGGACGTAATGGGAACTAATACGAACTAGATTATAAACGATATCAAGTTATTCTATTTTGTACACGCTTAGTCGATCTAGTTCAGTCACTGCATAGCATAAAAATCTAGAACTTGTCTATTTCACAGAACTTTATCATCAAGGTGCCTTTACATAAATAAAATAATAATCTGTCGCAAGAATGCAGTCTACAGATGATATCATCAAAACTTTTTCGAAGCTTGAAAGCTTCGTTACCGAATAAGATAGTCTTCCGTCAAAGACTTTTTGATACAATAACATTTGTGTTTTTAAATTTTCACTCTTCGTACTCTTTTGTTTATTTATTTTCCCTTTCTATGATTTCCTCCATTTACTGTCAGGACTGGAGGCTATGCTATATATCCTCCAAAACCCATCGGGACAGTATTAAAAAAAAGTCCTGTTTAGTCCCGCTTCTAAAAAGAGTTCAATGTCCCAGGCAGGACCCTATTCAAGAATGCCCTGCTTTCGCCTATATCTAATCTTGTCCCTTTTACTGAACCCTCGCCTCTCATTCCAGGAGTGCCGCGACCCGTTCCACGGCGGCTCGTTCTTCGAGCACGAGGCTGCGCCCTACTGCGAGACGCACTACCACGGCAAGCGAGGCTCGCTGTGCGCCGGCTGCCACAAGCCCATCGCGGGCCGCTGCATCACCGCCATGTTCCGCAAGTTCCACCCCGAGCACTTCGTGTGCGCCTTCTGTCTGCGCCAGCTCAACAAGGGCACCTTCAAGGAGCAGAACGACAAGCCCTACTGTCATACTTGCTTCGATAAACTGTTCGGTTAGATAGCACTACGGCTGCAAGTTCATCGCGGGACGCTGCATCACCGCCATCAAATCAAGTTTATTATTATTCTATGGATATATTACATGTCCTTAGAAGCCATGCTCCGCAAGTTCCACCCCAAACAAATCGACAAGACATACCTACTATCGTACTCGCTTCGATAAGTTGTTCGGGTAGATGGCGCTAGTTGTTCGTTAATTGCGGGGGACGATCGAGAGATGGCGGTCGTTGTATGTGAGGTTATAGTTGGCGCATGTCGAGCGAAGTGAGTCAGACTAATATATTCTTTAGGTTTTAATTGAATTGAGCTCCGGTTGAAAAGAAGTTATAGTCAGCCGATCCGATAATTTTATATGACTTGTCTAATGAATTCGTACATAATTGAGGGTTAGTAGTGACTTGGAATCGGACTGTGCGGTGACTGTCGACTGTTATCTGTAAATGTATGGATTACAATATATCGACTGCATGCATTTCATAAACCTGTAAGCTTCAACTCTATATTGTTGAAACCTAAGACTAAGCTAAAGAATATTAACATCAATGGAAGTTGTTAAAATTTGTAAATGTTAATAAATTAAATTGTACTAGTAAAACTCACGGACCGTGGAGTCTGTGGTGTTTAATAAACTTTATAAAAAAAAAAAAAAACATCAATGGAACATAGATGATCAGTCCGTATTAACAGTTCAAACAAGATAGCACATATAAGCAGAGCTCCGTGCGATTTAAATCTTATGTCTAAGAAAAAAAATCTAGGCCTAAAATAAAAGTGGATCTAATTATAAATTCAAAGTTTTTCGTCGATACGCCTAGATGGCGCTAGTTGTCTGTATAAAATAGAAAATAAGACCGACCAACTTATCCGTGCAGTTGACTCAATGATCGAACCGAATATTCCCAACGAGTTTGTTTAGTAACCACGATAGTGGCTCCCCCACTCAACTCCGTGGACAAGTTGGCCGGACGTAGTTTGATGTCTACGATTGTGATTAATATCTGATAAGACTAATGATAGCCCGCGACTGCGTTTGTCTGTAAATAAATAAATGTCTGTTTGTCAACGATTATCTAAAAAGGTTGATGACGTCATTTATTGTGAACATTTCCGTTAAATTATTATGTAATAATTTTTATAGGAAATGACAACAGAATGGAACTAGTACTGCTGCACAAGTACCTGCAAAATGTGGAATGAGCTCCCTTCACCTGTATTCCCGAGTAGCTACAATATTGGGTTCTTCAAAAGGGCTGTTAATAGAATCTTAAAAGGTCGGCAGCGTATCTGTGATGCCTCCAGTGTTACAGGTATCCATAGGCGACGGTGATCGCTTACCATCAGGCGGCCCGTTTGCTTGTCTGCCACCTATGGCATAAAAAAAAAAAGTTTCTATACCATGGACGTAACCTCTTTGGTCTATACCTAAACTAAGTTTGACAGTTAGAAAATTGTTGCTAATCTTCTCTCTCATACTGAAATAGAAAGTGACGCAGATACTTTGGTTTACAAAATAGTCTGGTAACATTGACTTTATAACCTCCGCCGTACGGCATAATTTTGAATAAACTTTACAAAGATTTTCGGATAAATGATTTTGTTCTAGAACTTTTAACGAGTACAAAAAACGAACGGCGTTCTATGCCATAGCTCAATACGTGATGCGTCAACTAGTATTTCAAAAACAATATATTTACAATTTGTATGTATGGAAAATAATCAAACCATGGTGCAATATTTCGGCATCGCCTTGAAAATCGAAGTCATAAATGAATATTTCTATTTAAATCTTTATCTAGCATTGGACGTAGATTTAGATTTAGTTCCATATCTTTACTGATATGGAACTACGTGAATGTGTCTATTTGATAAGCCTTATCAATGGTAAAAACAAAAGTTACTTTCGACGAAATGTATTCTAAGAATTTTCGTGATTATAATGATTTTATCAATGGTTTCAAGCTATTGGGCGGTAGTTATGTCAGAAAGGCAAAACAGCTTTGCCGCTAAAAAAACCCGCTAGACCTATTTAGAAAAATGTTCGAAGATGACACCTGTCACGTTTTATTAAAAACTTTTAAGTCTAGGAACTTGACAGCACAGATAAAATAGAGAATTTTAATGCAACCTCAGTGGCGCCAACTAGCGATGTTCAACACCTTTATTGTATCCGGGAAAAATAATAAACAATCGGCAACCGAGGCATCTAATGTTACTGCACATAAAAACTTAAAACTTGTATCTAAATTAGTTTTGTAAGATGGCCACGATATTTCTGCCCCTTAGCGGTAGAATTTTGACCTCTATCCATAGAGGAATAAAGTCTACATATGTACTACATACATATATGTCTACATAGTAGAAATGTATCTTGGTTTTTCATGTCTGAGAGTATAAGGAGAACCTAGAACTGAATTGTTATAAAAACAGTCTGAAAGTGAATTTTACTGTCATTCTCGGGCAAAAATATCGGAGTCGCTCAACACTAAAATGTTACGTTTAGTAGATAAACAAGTAATTTTCTATTGAATGTATTATTTAACGGTCTAAAATGTCATAGACATACTATTGTTACGTTATATTTGTATGTTTATAGTTAAGTAGGCTTCGTCAAAGAACTTTTTAACTAATTTTCTGACGTAGTGTAAAAATGGTGCATAAAATACGAGTAAATTTACTATAGGTACACAAGACCACAATATCGGAAGATCAGTCGAGACTTAATTCACGACTTATGGTCTCCTACATCTTACAATAAGACGAACTGTAGCATATGCAATGTCTCAGACTCTCAAACTGCACTCCCTTATTTTTATTAGGTTTCCGAAACTGCTTGCCTTGTTCAGATCTAAGCGAAATTCGCTCCTACTTTACCGCTGTGATAGCAAAAAAAACCGCGCGGTATCTTTCACAATGCACCGCGGGATTTTACCTTACGCATGTACAATGTACAGCGGTACGTTGATAAGATGATCGGCGGATAAATGTTGACAGTTGACAGCTTCAATTGACAGGACTCATAAATAGTTACATTTGTTTAAAATGCTCTTAGTAGCTACTTAGTTCTATCATGCTAGTTATCAGGAAGCGTCCGTGACCCCTGGGTTTTTATTTAGTATCTCCACCTACTCTGTGACCTTATTGCCGAGATTTTTATTAAAACACCCAGAGAAGTAAATTTGTCCGCAGATAGTAGTTTTACATAATAGTTTCTCTCCATGAACTGTTTTCCTCGAATTAATATCAATCACAGCGCTGTAGTTTTTATCTAAACAGTAATAAATAAGAAATAGTAATCTGTAATCAATTATTATTAGCGTTACATGCATTTTTCTGTTAAATAATTGGCTTTATCAGTAGGGCCCTGTTTCACCATATTTTACTGCTGCTTTATTTGACGAATAAGTTTGATTTTATGAAACGGTTTAGTTAAAAATATATAAATAATTTGATTTTATGGTTAAACTGCAAAATCTTTGCAAAAAATTGTATAAGTTATTGTTATTTGTAAAAATTGTAAGTGTAAAAGTGACCAGATTTTTTCAACTAGATCCTGAGTCGAAAATTTTGAGTTGTCCTATCAGTCACATAAAACCTAACTAGAGATGGTGAACGGGTCCCTTTTGTCGATAAGTCTAAATATCTTCCATTAGTGTTACAGTGTACAGTTACTTGGTACGTTGTTATTTTTATTACCAATTATTTTATCTTATCGCTTTGGATATTAGTTAGCTGCGAGTGCCAAACTCTTATCGGCTTTACGGCGATAGCACAGTTTCAACTTTACACCGACCTGGGAAAAGCTAAGAAAAAGAGAAAAGAGAACTCTACGTCGTATGAAGTACGGTAGACTTTCAAGTGACGCTTGGTGCGTTCGTCATTTGTTTTTCCATCGCAAAATCGGTTTTCAAGACCCAGTCAGCCGATAAAACCAGAAGAGCAGTATTTGTCAAAACAATTTTTTAGATTAGTTGCTTTTCGTTTGACATTCTACTTTACAATACACGACACAGGGCTCAAATTTCAATGTATCTCTTAGCCGGGTTGGTGCCCAGTTGAAGCGATGTGCGACTGCCTCTGTCGCTTCACAAGCTTTACTGAAATGAATGGGTTACATTAACCGCGGTCTATCCGATCTACGAATACGGTATGTAGTAGATTTTATTGAATCTGTAATATTTTAACAAATATATTTAATGTTTTTTACTTTACTGTTTTATTGAAACACGCCTCCATGTCATGTTTAATAGTTCAAGTATAGGTAAAACTATGTGTAGAATTTATTGAATGAGTTATTACTACCTACTTCATGTAGGGTTTGAAATAGTAAACAAGTTTTTGTATCGATTTGTGCTATTAAAGATGCATGAAGACTATTACCGTAGCTTCGAACACAAGTGGCTACCGACGTACGATGGTAATAACTATAATTTGAGACGTTCTACTTGAGTATCTGAATTTATAACATCAGTCGCTCGATATACATTTATAGGTAATATCCGTAGTCAGACTCTAGTATTGAAATGGCATATTGGTAAGTATTACACCAACCCGCACTTGGCCAGCGTGGTGGAGTACGGCCCATACATATACATTATGCACCCCTCAAAGGGTAAATCTGGTATTCCAACAGAGGGATGATTAAAGGTTGAGCTGAAGTATTTCAATGAAAAAAAAGTTTTGAATTAAAAACTTGTTCATCTATTTTAATTAAATCAAAAAATCTGAAACACGAGTAGGTACTAGTTGGGTTTTGATCCAATAATCAATGGAGTAGGTAACTCATTTGGTACAGCACTAATCACGGCTTTTAAATCTGTTACTACCTGGCCATGGTGTGGTCCAACCTGTTGGACAATAGCAGTTGGACCACGGGTAGGGAGTGAAAATTTTGAAGAAAATTCGATTTAAAAAATTTGAATCATCACCAGAGAAAGGCTACAAAAAATTTATTCCTAGTGAGCTCACCCAACCTAGATCAATAGAATTCGATAATAATCTAAATTGTTTTTGGTCCGTCGCGTCGGCTGTTCTAGACAGCTCACACGACACCTTATCGATTTATTTATCTGTAAATTAGTAGACTGATCTAAAAAATAAATTGCTGGAATTTTCTACTGATATTGCACATGTTTGTTACCGAGTCATATATCTCGCGTTAAATATTCAAAACCGGCTCGTGCTCGTGTTAATGTCAACATTTATGAACTCAAGCATAATTTTTTTTTTGTATGTTATTTATTACCACGTTTCTACGAGAATTAAATGTTTTATTTTTAGTTTAATCTATTGGCTTTAAAATTACAATTAAACGTTTTAGTTTTACCTGTTAGATAACGTTTACGTATAGTTATTTAAATCAACTAGTTTTTGATAAGCCTTTTATGTTCATTGGGCGACAAAGTGTAAAAATCGTCGGTATTGGTATTTTCCATGTTTGGAAAGAAGATAATAGATGAATCATTTGGTGAGGTCACGCTGACATTTTATCATCTAATGACTTCTCGATCGCAACCTTTTACGGTAAATACCGACTTAAACACAGGCTTGTCTAAAAAGCGATGGTTGTTAGTTTAGGCAGAGGTTTATATTTTAATTATTTACGTGATATGAAAGGACCTACAGAATAGCTAGGTACGTAACTTTTAAGTCTTACTTGGGTAGTTTGAAGAATGATACGACTGCGTTACACAGGATACTTTTTATTTTACACAACTTATACTTAATGTACGACATCCCTACAACTAATTCATTCTTAACAAAACATCAGCCTAACAAATAATTCACTATGAATAAACTCTCTACAACATAAATATATTAATTTGTCATTTTTAAACTTAAATATTATTCTACTTAAAAGAGCTTAAATCATACAATGACTTAAAACTAGTCAGTCTTTGGTGATAATTTCTTACAGACTTAGTCCTAGGCTCGACCTACGCTAAGTCCGGGAATAAATCTGTAAATGAATCGCACCAAAAGTCCGACAAGTCCATAGATTCAGGTTCGCTGAGCGGCGACGCCAGCGACTCGTAGCCGAGATCGGAGCTCAGGCTCTGAGACGGAGACAGCCCCAGCAGGTTCTCTTCGATAGACTTAGGAGACAAACTAATCGGAGATAACAGCTTCATGTCACATTCCAATGTTATCCCGTCGCAGTTGTTCGTGAGACTATTGAAGTCTGTATCGACGTGTATCGGAGCTGCCTCCTCCACGACCTGGTCCTGATCCTCGCAGGGCACCTCTACAGTGTAGCAGTCGTTGGTTTCGTCGCAGCTGGCGTAGAAGATGTCCCCTTTGTCATTGTTCTCGGGCGACGTTACGACGATGTCCGGGTTGTAGGGATGTGCGTAAGAGTGTTGCGACAGTATCCTGTGCACGTCGTGCTTGAGGTCTACGACGGCACCTCCATGGGGTTCCAGGTGCTCTGCTTCGGGCCCCACCACTTTATTTCCTTTAGGACACTCTCCAGATTCCCCGTTTGTGATCTGAAACAATAGCAAACTTCGTTGTAGAACTACGTCAAAATGCGAAATCAGTCCGAGAAAGTGAGTAAATATTGAGGGTAGATTCGAATTATCGATTATTCAATGCTCACTAGGGATTGCAGTACCGGTACTGTGGAGAGAATTTGATTTCCCGGTACTGAGGCAACCCAGTACCGGGAATTCCCGGGAAATTTGAAAATATTTTTTTTACTGAATTTTAATTAAAATGAAGTAACGTAACGTAATGTAACGTTCATACTATTTGCTAATTTTTTTTATTTAAAAAATCATTTTCAATTGTGTTAATATCACTAATTCTTATCCAAAAATATTGATTTTTACTTTTTAGGTTGGATTATAGACACATACGTCCTTGTATTTACTCTTTTAATTTCGATTATTTCTTTTAATTTGTTGATTTAAGAATACAATTGCATTTCAGAGTTTTAAAATGCTACGAAATCATGATGTGAACATAGCCCAGATGATATTTCGGCCATAGATCAGATAAGATGATATTTTTTTTTTTTATAGATCTGAATATGCCTTGGAGTTATCTCCTGAGTCGAAATGCCTCTTTTGTCTCTTTCTCGAGAACGGTAAGGCGCCAAAGTCGTGGAGACATCTTAAAGTGCAACTTGTGCCAAAAAAAAAAATCGTGCCTACCGTGCTTACTACCAGCATACTCGGTCATGTCAAATCACTCTGGAAGATTATAGAACATGTCTTCAACACATGTCATGTCTTCGGCTAATGACCTTCTTAGTGAGTGGCAATATGGGTTTCGGTCTGATGGCGATCTTTTAGCAATGAATTTTCAGCAATGAACTTAATATTGGCTTAATTTTTTAAGTTATAGTAAGAGTATCGACAGTACCGAAATTTCCCGAATTTCCCGGGAAAAAAAACTCAGTACCGGTACTGCGTTAAGGTTCAATTTCCCGGGAAATACCGGGAATTCCAGTACCGGTATTTCCCGGGAGCATTCCCTAATGCTCACGGTTAGGCGAGAATCTAACATGCTATTATAAGCCGTGTCTATGACCAAAGAAGTGTTCCCTGAATTCAATGACATTTAAACAGCTCATTAAATCCTCCAACCAACTGTTCAAACAATGACACCACGGTTCTGTAGGTACTACGAGTACTTGGTGCCTGATTTCATGGCACCTCAGTTACTATGACGCAACGTTTGACACAGTTACATCAGATAAACGCTTCAGTTTCCCGGCTCTAGGCGAAATAGCGCGGTATCTGGACCAGTTTCCTGTGATTACAAAACACGCGGCCAGCTGAGGCGTGGAATTACGATAGTCAATATTATGCAGATAGCTATTATCGGATGTTATCTGATTATGACGATCATCTACCTACCGCTGTACATGTATTTCATCAGTCATCAAATTATTAGATTATGCAACATTGTACCTAAACGACCCTAAACTGCACCTTGCACTATTATTCAAATTCAGTTTACTTACAAAAAAAATTAAAACGAGTCGTGGGTGTCCTGGCCTCTTGTTAAGATGAGGTCAAAACATAATATGTTGTGTCATTGTGTCATGATGTGTCAGTGAAATTACGCATTGAGTTATCATTTAACTTACATTTTTAGCCGCTCCTGCAGCACTTGCATCAATTTCCTCGAGGAGGGAGTTTGCAAGTTGATTGAGGGTATCGAGGTACTCTTCAGAGTCGAACTGGGCGAGGAGGTCTGCGAGAGAAGACACATCGCCAGCAGCAGGCGCGCCGCGCGGATCGCCTGCGGGAGCCCTTCCTTCTGCTGAGGGGACGCTGCTGGTCCGGGGGCTCCCGCGACGGTCCGCGCCGCCGCCTCGCTGCGAAGCGATGCATTCTCACTCAATAACCTCTCATTCAACGCCTTCAGACTCTCCACCTCGCTCATTAACTTGTCGTTCTTGTCCTCGAGGTTCTGGATGCGGTAATCCATTTCATCCATTTTAGCCTTCTTCCTATCGCGCGAAGTCTGCGCCGCCACGCGGTTCTTCAACTTCCTGATAACAAAACATTTCAGTTAGCATTTGCATGCTAAGTAGGCACGGTTACGGTTACCTATGTAATATAAAGTTAGTATTATCGCTAAGGGGCACTAGCAACTGTAACTGTACATGACGTAACGTGAGGTCATCCAACTTCACGCCTTGTTTGTATTGAAATCATTTGAGGGCGATTTCATGAATTAAGGAAATTACTCAACAGAATGTAAGTGTTATTCAATATGACATATTATTAGGTAAAACTACCTTATTACTTCCTATAGGTCGGTAGATGTCTAACTATTTAATCAATTAACATCATAGTAGCTAATTACGATAAAGATGAAGGTGACCTCACCAGCCAGTATAGCTAGAGCTCCAATTAACAATGGGCCTGAGCGGCCTGACACGCAAGCAACAACGTTCAAAACTTACTTTCTTTGCATTTTCTCTTCCCAAGTGAGATGGTCCAGTCTCCGCTTCCGGGAAGGCGGCGGGACTTCCACCATGACGTCTGGTTCTTCCTTCATGACGTAGTTGTTCGGCACCGTGATGATTATAGGAGCACTCATTTTAAGGCTTTTTATCCAAAACACTTAACCACACTGGCCACTTTTACCATCAAAGTTCCGTTATCATGCTATTGTGTTGTAGAAATTTCTAGACATTTATTTCACTTTCAAGCGACAATTTTCCTCTCGCGGACAACAAACGATTGCGTCGTGCATATTTGGCGTCAAGTCGAGTTGTAAGCATTTTGTATGGGGATCGGAGCGCGTATGTGGACGTGGCCGATTGGTGGGATTCCCGACCTTTATCTAGGTGGGCGTCGTCGTCGCCTTAACGATCGAGTGAGAGCGAGAGCAACGATTGAAGTTTGCTGAAGCGAGAAAGAGATACAGAAACGACGTCATTTATAGTTCCAAGTTGGCAGCTGAGAGGAAATTATGAAAAACTACGAGTGGATAAGAGATGAAAGAACAACACTTTCCAGAAAATATTAGAATCTATTTACCTCAAAGCTCTTGCAGCGTGTACTCTTTGTGGTTGGTACCTACAAACTTTGTAATTAACATGAATAAAAAATAGTCACTCTTGTTTGTATGAGTCATATCTATTGGTAAGTCTCAGAGAGAGTCATAGTCCAAGTTTGAGATGATGACATCTTCTCACGCAGTTTCGTGCGATCCTTGAGCAAGAAGCGGTAATGCCGGTACGTTATTACCTCCTACGAGAATCGGCTCTCAGCCGGCAACTTAATTAGATAAATCCGTATTGCATTAGTAACTGCGAATAAAATTGCAGGTGTTTTGCGTAGTTAGGCAAAAGCATATACATATTTCGAAATATCTTCCTCATCCCCAGATCATTGAAATTAAACAGTTATTTTCCTTGAGGTTTAAAAAGGAGGTAGGTAGGTAGGTGTAGAATTCAAATAAAACCTACGGAATAAAAAAATAAAATACCTAACCAAAAAGAAACTTCCAGGTGGAACCTAGGGGGCTGCTCTCCGTAGGAGATATAAATCCACCTATAAAAAATAACAGTATTTCGCCATATTACATATTTTAGAAACGTAGGTCCAAAACCAAGCCCCAAAAACTTTGAATAATGTACGTTACTTGACGCTAACCATCAGGCGAATGTCTTATAAATAAAACTAAATGCACGGTCCGGGACCGTGTAAAGCCAAAAAAGCCTTTAGAGATTTAAGTGTCATCGTAAAATTTGTCAATGTCACATTTTCAAAACTTTGTTTGTCAATGTCATGTTAACAAGTTAACATCAATGTCATCATCCAATTTTGCGATTTGCAAAACAAAATTCACAACCCTCAAATCTCGTTACAAAGCTGTTTCTGTTTTTTTTCGCACGTTCTTTTCTTGTACTAACTGCTCAAGAAAGTAATATAATCAATGAAAGTGTAAGAAAATAAAAATGGCTTCAACCAGTGCCGAATCCCAATCCACGATAGCTCAGAAGACATGGGTGATGGCCAACAATATAGAAGCAGTATCCAGTTTTGATGATATCTACCGCTACGACAAGAAGCAACAACAGGACATCCTTGCGGCTAAACCATGGGAAAAAGAGTAAGTTTTACCAAGATAAAACATTCAACATAATATCGTTCGCGAGAAAACTGCATTTCATGTCATGATTGACGTCGATCTACTTTTTCTATTGTGCTAATCTTGTTAAAAAAGTTTCGTCCATCATTCTATGAAGGAGTAAGAAGTCAAGACTTGCACAAAGCCTTTCATCATGGTACTGACAGAAACTGTTTGTTACAGTCCTCATTTCTTCAAAGACATCAGAATATCAGCATTAGCATTACTCAAAATGGTGATGCATGCTCGCTCAGGAGGCACTTTGGAAGTCATGGGTCTACTACTTGGTAAGGATATTACCGTTCCTGGATTGTTACGTATATGTATTATGTAAATATGTATTTATTTCACTGTACAGTAACCTGATCTGAGACAGTAACATAATCATTTAGTCTCAATATAATTATGTGTAGCAACTGTTAAATCGCTCATCAGAAGTAAGTAGACTACTCCAGTTGTTTTAGTGATTAGAATACCACACTAAAGTGAAATACTGTACTTATAACTACATAGCTCCCGACAAGGCGACTCATTGACTGCTTTATTTATATTCACAAATTGTACACACATTTATACTAGTGTGGTGTTTTCAGGTAAGGTAGACGCAAACACCATGCTGGTGATGGACTCGTTTGCTCTGCCGGTGGAGGGCACCGAGACTCGAGTCAATGCTCAGGCACAAGCGTACGAGTACATGACTGCTTATATTGAAGCTGCTAAACAGGTACAGCTTTATTTATTTCACTTACTAGCGGCCCGTCCCGGCTTCGCACGGGTAGACTTTGGGATAAACGTAGAGTAAATTGAAATCGGTCCAGTCGTTCACGCGTGATGGCGTGACCAAAGGTGTTGAGAATAATTATAGGAACTCTTTGTTATAACCTCTATTCTCATGCTATTGCGTAACTATAGCAACCGTAGTTTGTTGATGCTAACTTGTCAATTTATGGCCGGTTTACATTATTCCAGTCCAGCGATCCAGTCCAGTACTGGATTGCTTACTGGAAAAATGTAAACCGGCACTGGAACGAACTGAATCCAGTAAGCATTCCAGTCCAGTAACTGGATTCGCGGTCTACTTTTGAATCCAGTGCGATCAATCCAGTGCAACTGGAATAATGTAGACGGCCAATCCAGTGCCATTCCAGTGCTGACGAAGTACACACGTGTTGGTTGTTTTTGTGGACTTTTTTTTTGCGAGAACATTTTCGAAACATTTTCGAAACTGATCTCTTCTTGAAATCATTGTCACTGTAGTGTTCACACTTCAACGGCTTCTAAATAACGGAAATAATGTAGACGTTACAGATCCAGTCCAGCACTGGACTGGAATCTCGCTAGATCACTGGACTGGAATAATGTAAACCGGCCATTATAGTAAAAATTATCAGTCTAAAACGCACACTGTTTTGATAGATATGATTGAATTTGAACTTTGTACAGAGGTAATAAAGTGCAAATTGACTCTTGGACGTTAGGAACATACCTACATTGCTTAAACAACAGTGAGTGCTTGCAATTCAATATGAACTTTATACAATAGCAATGAAGCTCGTTTTAGTTAGAAAACGTTTGTATGGGAAAAATAAAAGGGCTGTTTTTAGGGTTTTTCAATATTTCTGAGAGATTTTCTTAATATTTTTTTTCGTAAGAACCTTCTCCTAATAATAACAAATACAACAAAAAAAGAATTAGTGAAATCGGTCCAGCCATTCACGCGTGAGGCCGTGACCAAGGAAAACGGGTTTCATTTTTATATATATAGATTAATGTTTATTAATTAAACCCGAACCTGAATGTGACCAAAACTAGTTGTGGTAGACGACTTAATTTTTACGTGAGTATTCCCGTGTTTAATTATAACAAAAAAATTATACATATATTTTACTAAACAGATACTTCAGATTTAGTGTGTTTGTAATCTATTATTAGAATTTATGATATATCTGTGCAGGTGGGTCGTCATGAAAACGCGATCGGGTGGTACCACAGCCACCCCGGGTACGGGTGCTGGCTGTCCGGCATCGACGTCTCCACGCAGATGCTCAACCAGAACTTCCAGGAGCCATTCGTTGCCATCGTCATTGATCCTGTGAGAACCATCTCTGCAGGCAAAGTTTGTCTTGGTGCTTTTAGGACTTATCCAAAGGTAATTTCTGTTGTTTTGCCAAGTTTAAATAAATAGAAAATTGCATGATTGTCATTTAAAAAAGAGCTATCACAAATAAGTCGCCGCGTGAAAAAGTGCGTGCAAGTATGTACTTGTCTGGAGTGGCTCCATGTGGCAAGCTTGTAGTATCAAAATTTTGTGATGTCCCAAAGGGCTATAAATTATTATATCAGTGAAACTTTTGAAATATTCAAATATTAATAAAGAAACATGACCAACAACAGTAAAACAACAAAAAATTTCTAGTTAGAAACAACTACAGATTGATAAACAGTATTTAAAATTTTTCATCAGGGTTACAAACCGGCCAACGAAGAGCCGTCTGAATACCAAACCATCCCGCTCAACAAGATTGAAGACTTTGGAGTACACTGCAAGCAGTACTACTCGCTTGAAGTGTCCTACTTCAAGTCGTCGCTGGACCGGCGGCTGCTGGACTCGCTCTGGAACAAGTACTGGGTCAACACGCTCAGCAGCTCGAGTCTGATTACCAACGCTGACTATACTACAGGGCAGATATTCGATCTGTCGGATAAGTTGGAGCAGAGCGAGGTCTGCTTAGGTAAGTAAAAAGTGATGCAGTATGCTGTTATGTTTAAACCGCGCTGACGCCTTACCCTCTGTTAATGACAGCACTGAGTAGGTAATCACTACAGTTAGTTGACAGCTCCAGAATATTTATTGTTTTTTTTTTTACATTTTTAACAGAGTAGCGGTTTCATCTGCTATCTTAAAACAATACATTTTTTGGTATAAACTGAAGCCTATATGTTTATCTAAGGTTATAACTTATAAGCATCTGTATATCAAATTTTAATAACACATTTATTTCAAAAAATGTTACCAGCGGGCATATCTGCCACTCGCTAGTCGCGCCGCACGCCGCACTACATTTGTTCCCCCCGCAGGGCGCGGCGGGTTCCTGGTGGCGGGCGCGGACCCCCACGAGAAGCGCACGGAGGACAAGCTCGGGAAGGCCACGAAGGACGCCTGCAAGACCACGACGGAGGTGATCCACGGCCTCATGGCGCAGATGATCAAGGACCGCCTCTTCAACAGCGTCAGCGGACACCCGCCGCCCGCCCAGCCCATGCTCGAGTGAACACTACTAGTGCTCCTACTTTCAATATAAGTTTCATAATAAATTGTATCTGTGAATAAAGTTTTTAATATCATCGGTAGTAGCTCATCTTAGCACCTCTGCAGAGATCATAGCTAGGATAAATCATTACTTTTAAAATGATTCATTCACTGACTGACTTTTTTACGATTTCCTGAAGTTTAAAGTAGGACACAACTCGACACCACCTACAAATTTTAGATTAGCCGAGCCATTTTAATTTATTCTTTTGGTAGGACCATAAAGCAGAAGGAAGGGGTCAATGAAACTGAGCACTTTGATTATATAAACATTCTCAAATATTTATTAACCAATTTACATAAAATCATTATGTACATCTCTCACATAGCTTTAGTTATACACAAAACCATAACATCTCACGTTGTGGAGGGCCTTCTATTAATCAGATACCATAAAACGAAGCACCAAATTACGATATACAATATGTCAATCTTTGCAAAGCTCTTTATACACTGAAAACTAAAAATGTTTTAATGCTATTTTATGAAATAAATATGAGGGCCGCCACTGACATGCTGGCTATTCCTCTCTCACTTTAATTGTCTTCTGTCCTCCTCTCGCCTCTTTTTACTCTCCAACTTCTGTGGTGACCCTCAGAAAGGCGTATGAGTTACGGTGGCGTCAATTCTACTAGTGATTCTGCTATTTATCTAATCTAACAGGACAGGACTAAAATTATCTTCATTTCAATAAATGATAAAAAAGGATTCAATAATTTTAAAGCTGTTAACTTTAATTTATTTTAAAAATGGTATACAAAAATAGACGCCACCAGTTTTCAACATTCGAGTGCCTCGAGTGTGCATGTTCTATTCCTTTGTGTTCTAACTGCTAATACTTAATGAAATCTTTATGTGCTTGGTTAGTTTACTACTATCTAAACATAAATAAGTTTAAAATAAAGTTAACTAGTTGAAGCGAGTGAAGTAATAAAATAAGTATGAAATTAACTTCACCGGGTAGTGTTAAAAGTCCCCAGTACATAATTGAAGGGGCACATACTTTTTACCTAATAATGTATAATAGATGTCTTATGTCTTATTTACATCACCGGACAATATAAAATCCTTAGCTCAAAGGAACATACTAAATAACATTTTAACTAGCATTTGAAGTGATTAACAAATCTCATAACTATACTTAACAAAATGCATAATATTTACGAATAAGTCTACCGGCTAGTTTCACAAAATGTCTAATTTTCAAAATATATTAAACATGAAATACTGAAGAGCAAAAATATATAAAAATAATTTCATTATTTGTAGAGATCGGCTGAGTTCGTCTCGATATGTTCTCTGCTAGTAAGTAGTTTTAAAAATACACGTATTTTTGCTCAACAGCGTACATTTTAAATGACTGACTAATTTTTACACAAGTCCATTATTAATTTCCGTTTACATCCTAAGTGCTTTATCACACGTAAATAATATTAACAGTGTTTTTATTTTATGTATAATTTTATTAAGTACATTCCGTTCAGCCCTCCATTTCATTAACAATACATCGTATGGTACAATGTCAAGATATTTACATCGAGCGAGAACACTAAATACATCAATTTATCAAATTCAAGACGAAAAATATAAAATTTCGACGGCATTATAAATTCGGGAATGTTAATGACAGTTAAAAATATCACTTTTACTAAAAGCTTTAAGGGTTAGCTTCCAATCAAAAATAGGAATTAATGTAGAGAAAGCGGAGCGAGAGTAACTGAAAACGTGACTTCTATCTTAAGTTCAAACCCTGAAGCGGCGTATTATGTACAAAAGGTAAATAGGGACTTTATGGTGTGAGACTTTATTTAAATAAACCAATACTGACAATGTCTTGAGAATGGAAACTAAACCAATCCAATCAAGTTTTACTTGCCATACTAAGCTTGGTGATTTGCAACAAGAGTTGACCATCTATTCAACTCAATTCAATGTGTTATTGATCATGCAATAAGCTTCCAAGTCTTGGGCATATGTACATCAGCAGAACAATCTATACTTTGAGATGCTTATCTAAGACACAGTGGAATGTTTTCAAATCTCTAGAATAAATAGCAGGGAGTTTTCAAAGGACATTCTGTGGTCAGTCTTAGCAAATACGTTGGACCCTCTACGTAGCGCGACGCGTTTACAAGGTTACGAGACTATTTCATTTGTGCCCGTCTGCCCTCATGGATACGCCTTCCTTGTCCAAAAGGATAGATAGAAGCTGTTTTTAAACAGACTGACAGAATGTACAATAGATATAACAGAGTGGGTAGATGGGAAACCATGAAACTCGATTCAAAAACACCTCAAACGCGTCGCGCTGCGTGGAGGGCCGCAGATACAGTTTGCCAACATAGGAATAAATTAGGTGTGACAGTGCAAAACGTTACAATAGTAATATTTCCAGCTGAAATTTAAAGTACAGAGTTCCTAAGCATTTACCTGTTAATATTAAACTATGAATAAGCGATCGATAACAAACTTTAACTGCACTTCACTTTACACTGCGATTGAAAGTAAACTATTCGAATCTATCATTCTATCACCGACCATTTCGTTGGTCGCCTCGGACCACATTCAGATTTCTGGAGCTCGGAATGGATGGGCCAACCACATCGATATGTCCTCAAACTACTCAACGACCTTTGTTAGCGGCCGTTGGATAGTCAGCGGACTCTCATCTCTTGCTCCAATTCACACAATACTTTTCTGTCCTTCACTCTCGCAGGGTATTTATAGGCCCACCGACTGGACATCTGTAGTGGTCAGTGGTGCTATAGCACAGCGTTGTCGAGTTTGGTAGGTCCATCCGAGGTCCCGAGACGTGCCCCCGCCGTCAGTGGAACAGGTCGGGCGGGAAGCTGTTGACCTCGGCCTGCTCCAGCACGGGGGCGCCGTCCGCGGTGTACGACACGCGGATGCGGAGCCGCAGCGGGGTCTGCGGGCACAGGGGGGGGGGGGGGGGGTTAACACGATGCTACAGATTGTGACTGGCACAAGCTAGTTGGAAAAAGCTAGTCCACCTGACTTTACAATATTTTTTTTTTTGACAGAGGAAAATCTTCAAAAGATGCATGACTGCATTGGAGTGTCATCTACTAGTAAAGTACCTACTGAACCGGTTTGCCATAATGTCATTTATGTAACACTGGCCGCGATCTATTGTTCATTCTACGGAAACTTTATTTTACCAGGATATAAAGTAGCCCATATGTTAATCCAGTATAAACCTGACCTCCAAATTCATCTAAATATTTGAACCTGTTTCAGCATAGACTTAACGCCAGACTCTGTTATAGTACAGTGCGCACTGACCCGGGCCGGGTTGCTGATCCGCAGCAGCTGCGTGATCTCCCCGCGCGGCGCCAGCGCGGAGCCCGACGGGGACTGCATGTCCAGTTGCAGCGTCTGCAAACAACCATAATCAAATACACATTTTTTTATGTTGGGGTATTTTTAATAAGTTTTGGCTTACGTTTTTAGGTCTCTGACATGGCTTATCCATTACAGCGGAATATGTTGTGGTAGGTAGGTCATTCACACAACTATAAACTTTGTAGAATTTATTTTGTTCGAAAAATGTACAAAATTTGGTAATTGAAAATTGACACGGGAAGCGTGAACGGGCTCGGAAGGTTAGTTATGCACTCGTGGTCGGTGGGCGAGCGCGCGGGGAGTGGTGCGGGGGGGGGCGGGGGGGGGGGGGAGCGGCGGGGCGCGGGCCGGTTTACATTTGACATATTCTGTCCGAAGGCGGAAGGCTTTTCGAAGATAATCATCGAATACATTCGATGTTCGGACAGCTGAATCAGCCTGCAGGTGTCTTCTTGTTCTTCTCTAAGTGCTTCTCCGTTAATGGAAGTTGGCAGTGAGCTTCGTAAAGTTTTCTTTGTCCAGCGCGAGTGTGTCCTCCGTCTTTATGCCTATCCACTCCATGATGTTACGGAGCCACCACAGGACAAATCACTTTTAAAGTGAAGGACTAGTTCTGGCACAAACAACCTACAATAAAATATGTCAGACATTGCCCCCGCCGCCGCCGTTAGTTCCCGCCGGCCTCACCTTGGGCACCGCACACTGGAACAGGAAGTCAGTGAGGCTCCGCTCGCTCGTGGCGCGCATGGTGAGCGTGAGGTTGTCTCCGCCGCGGGACAGCTCGAATATGACGCGGACGCCGTTCTTGTCCAGAGCCGTCACCGGGGGCAGGTCTGGAACATAGATAAACCAAGTTTTATATAGCTCATACTATAAAATTGTATGAAAATGGAACGCTAATCATGCCGTTAAACTCTTACACTATTATGTGCAAGTACATTCTCGAAATGAGTAAATTCTCATATGCATTTTACATTTTAAATACGTAGATATGTAACGGTCAATTGGTCAAAAACGGGATCCGACGGAAATGAAAACGTTTTTTGTTTTTGAATCCATGGTCTTTTATCTTAATTTCAGAGCATTCGTTCATTAAAGTGTTCATTATTTCAAAACATTTCCAGAACATGTTGGTTAGCAACTAATAACCCTAAACACGTTTATATTGAAACTATTTGTTTTATCACCAGCTATCTTTTCGTTTGATAGCTTACATAATAATATCTATTTTTTAATGTTACCTTGCGTGACTGGCGCGGGTGCGAACAGTCCGTCGAGTAGGAAGGCGGAGTGGGCGGGCGGCGCCGCGGGGGGCGGGTTGTTGTTTTCTAGCGGAAAGGAGGGCGCGGGGGCGGGGGCCGACGGCATCTCCAACCCACTTAGTAGGTCGAGGATGTCCTGAAACATTATATCAATAACGGTTAAAAAAAATTATATGACAAGACGTCACGCGCCTGTCTCTATGGAAGACCAGCGCCGTTTGTTTATGCTGAGTTGAGACTGATTTAGGGCAATTTTTTTACCTTGTTTAATATTAGTTATCTTTATTTTTGCTATAAAATATTTGGCTATTGTCTAGTCTTTTTTAAATTTGCTATCGAAGTTGGAGACAATTCAGTACATCTACCATGAGTTGCCATCGAAAACTTACTTCAGTCGGGACCGAATAAACGCGCATCGGATTGTTTTGTTTTAAAACGGCACCATGAGTTCCATAAAAGTTAACTTGCTTGCTCGAGTTAGCTCACTCTGTCGAGTACATTTTGATATCGTTATGTTGGCAGCACTACACCGTTTCTAACTCCACACCGATTATTGCTCTCTCTTTCCAACTAATACTCACAAGACGGAGTAAGGGATACATTGACAAAAATCTTAGTACTTTAAAATAACCCTGCTAATTGAAAGCGTCATAGAAGCGAGCTTGAGCCTGAATAGTTAGTGATTTTAAATTTATTTGGTTAATATACGGCCAAGGTCAAGTGCGTGTCCAATGGGCAATGGTTTTAGATTTCGTCAGTGTTTGTTTACGTAGCTAGGTACTCGCCGGCGTAAATTGAACTGCCTAAAATATAATGGTGATAACTGTGATGATACATTATAAAACCGGCAAAGTCGTGGAATGTACATTTTTGGATGATTTATAACTAAAATGAAACTTCCATAAGTAAGTACCTATCTTTGTTTCCAATAAGATCCTTTGTGTGGATTTCAAATCTTGTATAGTCACGAAATAAATCCTCAAAAGTATCCCTATGGAGCATAATACATATTCTTTGATATAAAAATGTCTTCCTAAATAAATTCATAATAAATTTTTCAAGTATCATTCTCATGCCAGCTTAAGATTTTTCTTGTTCGCGCCTTAAACATTCAAGTTTCATGTAAAATAACGTTTTATCGACACTATTTAGACAATATAACTCTCTAAATTAAATTTACTTTTACAAAAACTGGAGGATCGAAACAATTTCACGCTACAATTTGTAAGTGAGTAAGTTAACTACACTCGAGACGGTATTTCTCGATGGCATCTGTCAAATTTGTAACTCATGGTGCCGATTTTGTATGGCAACGGCATAAAAACGTTACTCGCTGACATTTAGTTCTCGATACGATGTTTACTCAGCGACTCATGGTGCCGATTTTAGTTCTACGAGTAACCGCTAGGGGCGCTGTACAATTTGCCATACAAAATGTTAACGCGGTCGATAGCGAGTAAAATAGCTAAAAACTCATGGTAGATGTACAGAAAACCAATATAACGAAATCGAGGGATCGTTTGGTTATGTAACTATAATATATCTATCATCTACATCCAAAATCAAATTACACCATTTAATTGCTAAAAGATCCAAGAATTAGTTATAAATTTTCATGCAAATTAACATGTCCATGTCCACAAAACTGCCACATCCCGAATGATTTTATTTAAATTAAGCATGTAGTATTTCAGTGACTAAATATACACGTTCAATTAGTTAGTTAGTCGGTGGCCTTACTGAATAAAAATAAAAAGCCTTTATTGTCCTGTAGAATGAATGGCCTTACTAGCTCGAATAAATTAATGTCACCGGGCTGATAATTTGTCCCGATTAGTTCAACGAGCTTCAACTATGGTAAGATCTAGTATAGAAGACTTACATGCGTGGTGTTGTTGTTGTCGGGGCGCGGCTCGGGCGCCGCGTCGCCGTTGGTGAGGGGGAGGGGCTCCGAGCCGATGATCAGGTCGAGGAGCGCGTCCTGAACAAAATATACAGTCAGTTTCATTCACCTGGGACGAAATGTATAGAACCGTTTTATTTTGTAAATCAAAAGTAGTAGAACAAAAGTTGCTTGGATCAGTAAATAGAAGCAGCCTGCAAAAGGTCTCCAGTCCTGAGGATCCAATCAGGGTTATATTTCAACTGAGTAAGCTATAGATTTTCAACCAAACATCAGTTCTGTGCACATTGTCACGTAGTTGCAACTTCTTAGCAGAAGTCGTGTTATAGAACCTCAAACTATATGCTAGACACTAAACAGGTATGGTAGTGGGCCTAACACAACTTCTAACGTAAAATACTCGCAACGTATTTTACGCGCAATTAATTAATGTAGACTAGGAAGAGAGTAGGACCAAGTGCGATGCCCTGAGGCACACCAGCAACAACAAGCTTACCTCGACTAGGTAGGTGTCAGTAGTGCTATGGTGTACCTGGTCTCTCGCACAATTCATTAAAGTACACTAGGAAGAGAGTAGGACCAAGTATGGTGCCCTGAGGCACCCCACCCCACCAACAATCTTCGCACCACTAGGTGTGATTAGTGTAGTGGTATGTACCTGGTCGCGGCCGGGCTCGGGCGCGGGCTCGGGCTCGGGCTCCTCGTCGGAGTCCCCCCGCTCGGGCGCGCCCGCCGCCTCCATGGCCGGCATGCGCTCCAGCAGCGCCGGCCGGAGGTACGCGTATTGTCTGGAACAAACAACGTGCATTCAGCATCAAATCATCATTATTCTCAACTTTTAATCCTTCCACTTCTGGGATACAGATCTACCCTCGAAGGGTGATTAGGCCGTATACCACCACGCTGGCCAAGTGCGGGTGAAACCATAGTATTCAATAATACAAATATTTAAAAAAAGCTCAGCGCTGAAACAGAAAACCAGCGCTGATTGTACTCAACCAGCAGTATGCTGAGTTGGGATCGGGTTTGTGATAATATTATTATTGGTATATGTGTACTTCTGTTTTAAGTTGCATTGTCATGGAAGTTATACAAGTATGTATGTATACTGTATACCTTTAAATCTTAAAACTGTATACCTTCAATCGAACATAGGAAAGTGGTTTAAAATTCTATCTATGTATCCAATCATCTCGTTACCTGTATAGTTGCGACAGCTCAACTCCTCTCTGTTGCAGCTCGATATGAATATGAGAACCGAACGTGTCGATGATCCCTCGGATTTTGCTGAAAAAAAAAAATTGTTAGATCTTTTGAAACATTGGGTTAGAGACCATCCATGAATTACGTCTCACGAATTTTATGATTTTTGGTAAATCTTTAAAACGTATATGGTCCGTAGCTAGTTTGCCACTTTTTTAATTAACCTATGGTGTCCCACTCCTGCGCAAAGGTCTCCCCCATCTCCTTCCAGACAGCGCGATCGCTCGCCAGATTTGACCAGTCTGCCAGAAACGCGTCGAGGCGTCAGTCACTAGAATGGACTAGAATAATGTTGGCTGAGGCATACAGACAGAATGATGGACACCATAAGAGTTCTGTTCCTGGAGGGGTTCAGAACACAAAAAGACAAGCTTTTATTAAAAATAGAGTAATCAATGAAAAACCGTACTCCTGTCCGTCCACTCCTCGCTGCGCGCTCCACGGCAGCCTCTGTCCAGGTCCACTACACATACAAGCAGTACTCACTCCTGGCTGGGCTGCGTGGTGAACCTGGTGGACAGCTTGGCCAGCGACAGCAGCACGTACTCTTTGGAGGTGACGGACAGCTGCGTACTCCACAGCAGCTTCTGGTACACGTCCACCACGCGCTCCTCGCTGGGCCGGACGAACTCGTCTGGGGGGCGGTGGGAGTTTACCCTTGCAGTACTCATGAGGATATGCTTAACCGTAAAGGTCCTATACTGCCCTCATAATTACAAAAACGGTATCTCAAAAATGTGACAATGTGACTTGTTTAGTGGCACTGGTTGGAAACCCATCATATGGGCTACGCAACTAATTCTCATTGGGCGAACTTGCTTGCCACTTATAGCAAAAAAATACGATTCAAAACAGTTGAATTTTAGGAGCGACTATGACGCTTTGTTGTTGTCTTACGACAGTCAAAACATTTATAATTTCATTATAAATAGAGAGTGAGAGCACAAGCCTTGAAGACGCGTGAAGGTTTGCTCACCAATTCCATCCTCGTCCACCATAGAGATAGCATTGCTCGCCTCCGATACTAGTAAATCTCCGAACTCGCCGATCGTCCACGCGGCCACCTGGAGAATACACCGTGTCAATTATTTAGTGCGACACTTTTTAGAAATAACATATAAAACCAATAAAGCAAAACATACTATACAGGGTTATTCATAAAGGGTATGCTAAGCCGAAAAGGGTTCATAGTACTCATCATTGTGAACAACTTTTACTATGGGACCGACTCGAAATTCGTGAAAAAAAAAACAGCTGTTCCATACATTTTGTCGAGTGTCATTGACATTTTTCTATGGAACAGCTGATTTTTTTTTCGCGAATTTTGGCTTGCTCCCATAGTAAAAGTTGTTCATACTGATGAGCATTACGAGCACTTTTCGGCTTAGGATACCCTTTATGAATAACCCTGTATAAATAATGAAAAAAATGTAATGATGTTGTTTGTTTGGTTGTTGTGATGTAACTATATTATATGGTGTTGTTCTGCATTGTATGTGAATCGTTGTATCATCACATTCGTTTTTGTAAATGAAATGAAATGAAATATTTATTCATAGCATTGCTACAAGTCAATGGAAAAAGACTTAGTGTATTTGTATGTTTTATTGTTTGTTGTTGTATTGTATGTGAATTGTTAAGTTTGTTGTGGAATTGTAGGTATGTGTATTCATCATTATCAGCATTTTATTCATTATTTTTATTAGGATTGAGGTGCTTATTACGTCGGCTGATAATGCACTGCACGGTGGGGTTGTCGCAATAATATAACGCCAATAATCCATGTAACAAAAAGTAAAGTGTGGAGTAAGTTTCAGCAAAGAGTAGATATTTTGTTTTAAAAGGTTGTACTGTAAAACAGATTTTAAATAGTATCATACGAGTGTTTTAATACCTAGTTATGTGCAGTTTCATACACTACTCTATCTACTCTTATATCATGAAATGCGAATTACAAAATTCAATACGAATTTATATTGAAACATACTTATAAACCAGGCTGTCACGCGCATGCGCTAACATAGATTAGGCTGCTTAGGTAATAGATACTGCGTGCCAAAAGTGTCAAATGGGAAACAAAAATCGTAATGACTAAGTTTCATTATAACACTATTCCCTGTTAGAGTGTATCGGCGGTCGCTTCGAGCCACGCCAGCGACCGACCTGCACGAGCGGCTGCTGGTCCTCGGCGGCGGCGCCCCCGGCGGCCCGCTCCAGCGCGCTCCACAGGCGCATGGCGGCGTAGGCCTGGCGCTCCAGCGGGGCCGCCGACACTATCTGGATGGTGGAGGACACCGTGTCGTCGCGCAGGTAGTTGCCGGCCTGGGGGCGGAGTTGAGAATGAGGCGGTTGTTATCGCTGTTTGTTTAGCTTGAAAGTAAATGTAGACCGATAAATTTAATGCCTAGTATTCGAAATAATAACAGAGTTGTCAGGCTCCACGAGTCAACTCAACCGTCGATCTGGCCGCTGAGATACCGGGTCTATCTTTTAAGGGTATACACAGGTTCCAAAAGATCCAATGGTCCGAATCGAGGTTTGATTCGAACCATCATGAATGCGAAGCGGTCGTTCTGCCACTGCGCGACTGGTTCCTCTCGCCGGAACCTCCGGCTACTCACTGCTCACCTTCTGGAAGACCCGGAAGAGCGTGTCGAGGTGCCACTTGTTGGAGGGCGCGTGTCTCTCGGCCGCCAGCACGAGCGCGCTGGAGCAGGCGGCGCGCACGTCCGCGTCGGCGCGCTCCAGGAAGGCCAGCAGCTCGCGCATCATGCTGCGGATGTTGGCCGAGTTCACGAGCGCGAACGAGAGCTCCATGGCGCGCCGCCGGATGGACACGTCGGGGTCCTGCAACCGAGGACTCTACGCTGACGCGAGGGGACGACGAAGGCAAGATATGTTTGAATCGCTCCGTCCGAGGAGGGAGTCGAGGGGCACGAGCTTTTAGACCCCCGGCTCCGACTGGCGAGGAACAGCGCGAGACAGAAGTCGATGGTGTTCTCTGGTGTCGGAGGTCAAGATCCGCTCGAGTCGCACCGCACAAGAAATAAGTAAGTTTGAAGATCGCTCCGAGAGAGCGCTTGTATTCATTTGTTGTAAAAGTTAATCGAATGCGATCGAAATTATTGTCGGAGGGATAGACTCAATTTTACGTGTTCAGTAAAAAGTTTAAAGGCAATTTTATAGTTGCGAGATGAATGACTCGATCTCGCAACACCAGTCGATATCATTTTACTAAACGAAATTTGTATTACGAAAGTCAATAGATTCAAAAGACTCCCCATGTTTATTATGTCCAACGATATCCCTATTTTACCCTAAGACAGAATTAAATACATTGCGTGAAAGAGTAGTATCTGAGTGTGTTTTTTCTTAAATAACTAGACCTGTTATAATGTTGTGCTCTTACACAAAATCAATCTAATGAGGATAAACCTGAACAGGAAAAACCAGATTGCATCAACAGACTTATTAAGAACATAATTTTCTCTATTGCCTGGAGAACAACTAGCTGTTTTGTATACCCGATAGGGTCCACAATTGATACCAAATTACAAGAACATAATAGCTTTCGATGAACCCTATGTATTATATTGCTAATACATATTTGAACTTAAAATTCTAACTGACTACTCCCTGCAAAATTTAATGAAGAACAGATTAACAATACTCAAGTTATCATCTGACAAATATAAAAACATGCGAATGACAATTTGTTAAACTAGACTAGACTATGAGACCTCTTCTACGAGATTTCGCTCGGTCAATTATCATGCCACATAAGCAGCATATACTTTCAAGCACTTGAGTATGACTTAACCCTAAAACCAGTTAGCTCGCCCTACCTTCAGGCACTTCGACTATGGCCCCGAGACCAGCTACCGGCCTTGTCTACCTCCAGGCCGAAAGCTACCTTCAGACACTCGAGGATGGTGGTCCGGTGGCGCTGCACGGCCGAGGTCTCGGCGTGTTGAGCGCCACGTAGCGTATGTTCTTGTCTGACCCCACCTCCGGCTCCTACCTTCAGACACTCGAGGATGGTGGTCCGGTGGCGCTGCACGGCCGAGGTCTCGGCGTGTTGAGCGCCACGTAGCGTATGTTCTTGTCTGACCCCACCTCCGGCTCCTACCTTCAGACACTCGAGGATGGTGGTCCGGTGGCGCTGCACGGCCGAGGTCTCGGCGTGTTGAGCGCCACGTAGCGTATGTTCTTGTCTGACCCCACCTCCGGCTCCTACCTTCAGACACTCGAGGATGGTGGTCCGGTGGCGCTGCACGGCCGAGGTCTCGGCGTGTTGAGCGCCACGTAGCGTATGTTCTTGTCTGACCCCACCTCCGGCTCCTACCTTCAGACACTCGAGGATGGTGGTCCGGTGGCGCTGCACGGCCGAGGTCTCGGCGTGTTGAGCGCCACGTAGCGTATGTTCTTGTCTGACCCCACCTCCGGCTCCTACCTTCAGACACTCGAGGATGGTGGTCCGGTGGCGCTGCACGGCCGAGGTCTCGGCGTGTTGAGCGCCACGTAGCGTATGTTCTTGTCTGACCCCACCTCCGGCTCCTACCTTCAGACACTCGAGGATGGTGGTCCGGTGGCGCTGCACGGCCGAGGTCTCGGCGTGTTGAGCGCCACGTAGCGTATGTTCTTGTCTGACCCCACCTCCGGCTCCTACCTTCAGACACTCGAGGATGGTGGTCCGGTGGCGCTGCACGGCCGAGGTCTCGGCGTGTTGAGCGCCACGTAGCGTATGTTCTTGTCTGACCCCACCTCCGGCTCCTACCTTCAGACACTCGAGGATGGTGGTCCGGTGGCGCTGCACGGCCGAGGTCTCGGCGTGTTGAGCGCCACGTAGCGTATGTTCTTGTCTGACCCCACCTCCGGCTCCTACCTTCAGACACTCGAGGATGGTGGTCCGGTGGCGCTGCACGGCCGAGGTCTCGGCGTGTTGAGCGCCACGTAGCGTATGTTCTTGTCTGACCCCACCTCCGGCTCCTACCTTCAGACACTCGAGGATGGTGGTCCGGTGGCGCTGCACGGCCGAGGTCTCGGCGTGTTGAGCGCCACGTAGCGTATGTTCTTGTCTGACCCCACCTCCGGCTCCTACCTTCAGACACTCGAGGATGGTGGTCCGGTGGCGCTGCACGGCCGAGGTCTCGGCGTGCACGGTCCGCAGCAGCGTGTTGAGCGCCACGTAGCGTATGTTCTTGTCGTTGTTGAGCAGGAAGCGGCCCAGGATGTTGACGGCCAGCACGCGCAGACTGCTCTCCGACCGGATGTCCATGATGGACAGCACCGTCTCGTACAGTATGGTGTTGCCCACGTTCTTGCTGGTCTCCGTGTTGGTGGCGACTTGCGCGAGGATGTCGTTCATGGCTTCCGACGACTCGGCGTCGTTCTTGCCCAGTATTCGGAGGAGCCGGAGGATTTTTACCTGGAATGTATGATAGTGATGTTAGTGCAGTCAGTTTAATTACAGGTACGAATAATTCTTGTTACTTTCAATTTTACTAGTATGTAACCAAACCGCCAACGCCGCGCCGCGCCGCGCTAGTAAGTAGGCACCCGTATCTCGGTTGGTTAGGCTTCCCAGATGTGAATACATATAGTCTTCATTAGTTAGAAGTTAAATAGGTCTAATCGATATCGATTAGATATCTCCCTTTGTCTGACATCTAAAATAATACTTGTGAAAAATCATTGGACTGAGTTCTAAGGCAGTGATATACTTTCCAGATTTTTTTTTCTGTTTTTCTTATTGCTGACTAAACAGACACGTAAAAATAATAATGATGAAATCAAAGGATGCACCCGCAATAAAGTAAACAATAAAGAATGCGATAAAAAGATAAAACAACATTTTTCAATATAGATGATAAACAAACTTGGATAACAATATTTTTATGAGTTATTCGTGTGACGGCTTAACTTCGTGCGCGTTTCAGGCTTACCATGTAGAGTTTAAAGTTTAGTCTCTCGTTTTGATATGGTAATAAAAATAGCGAGAAATAAATATCCCAGCGTTTTCAATAGCGTGTTAGATTTGACTGCACAGACAAAAAAGCAAACAAATACAAGTTATCAAGCGATACAGTCTGAAGAAGATAGGGTACCCATTTGTTACCTGTAGAAACGGATCCGAAACTCCACTAACGTCGTGCTCCGGAGAATAACCCGCCAGGATAAGGTTCTTCAGTATTCGCACCAAGTTTGGAACAATCTACAATCAAAAACATACCTTAACTACCTTACCTAAGGCACCTAGCTGTATAGCACCCATTTACACAGAGACAAAGGTTGCAAAGCGAAAAGAAAAAACAGCTTTACGATATACCAGGCGATTCTCATAGGAAATACTGCTATAATGATTATAAATCAAATATACTGCCAATGCAATGACATTTAACATTTACACGAGTACAACAGCAAATATAGATGGGGACAAAAGGGCGAAATTAACTACTTCGATATAATACTGTTACAAATATAAATGAATACTTTAATCAAATATCTGAACTACTGGTGGTAAATATTTTCATGGTAGTTTTACATCTAATGTTTAAAAGTATAAAAAAAAACAAACATGGCGATTGTCAACCAATCAGAACTTATAGCGGCTAAACCATGAGCTATCATTGGTTGCCGAGCCGCCATCTTTATTTACACTTTAAGAAAATAATAAAAACAGCTGTAGGTTAGTTACATTTTGTGCTACTTGAATCTCCAGCTAGTGTTTCCCAAAAGTTAGTAAAGTGTATAAGATATGGTACTAAATTACAGAAAAGATACTGTAATTACCAAACTGAGTCGTAAAACTATGCTACCTATGGTTAATCCAAGTGCTAGTCTATTTCTACTTCAATGAATAGTTTTCTCATAAACTATTTGAAGTGGACGTTGTCCTGTGAAATAGAAGCCTAATACACCGAGATAGACTCGGCCAGGCTGTACTGCGACCCATGTATATGTAGATATGGTTATACACTTTATACATATTATAACCGACACAACATTCATGCTTCTTTTGTTGTCTGACATCATTGTAAGAAGGACATTCAAGGAACATATAATTACGTTCAAAGATACAAATTTTCGAACAGTGTCTTCTTTTAAATATCCAACTATAAACTAACATGGCCACCAATGACAACTCTGAATGTTATTTTCTGTGATGATCATTGGTCGCATGTCCGCCATATTTGTTTACACCGTTGGACCTTTGAAAAGAAAACTGTACGCTAATACGTGCCAAGATATAAATGAATATTTTTCGTACAATGTAGTCAAACTTTTAAGTAAGTGCATGGATCAGCGGTTGTTTTTACCTCGCGCTGTCCGCTCTCCTACGGGACAACACAAACAAAATTCATTAGTTTTCTTTCGAGTTAATTTTACATACACGCTGTAGGGAGCAATAATTTTGTTTTTATGCTATGGATGGAAACAGGTAACAAGGAAACAGGTCGCCTGATGGTAAGCGATCACCGTCACCTATTATAGATACCTGTTTATAAAATAGCATACCTTAAGTAGTGTTTATACTAAGCTACGAGTTTGTACCTATAGTTAACACATAAGCAGGAATCTGCACACTAATAATACAAGATTAGGATATAATGCAGATGCAGATAAACAGCAAAATGAGGTATGTACATACTAAACTGAAGAGTCTGATAATGCATCAGAATTCACAACCTGCATATTTTTACAAGGTTTTATGCAACAAGCCATCATGTTAGTTTCATTTTGTATGCTACTATCGATAATGCATGACCAAGCGCAGTCGCTGGATATCGTTCGTTCTAAAGTCATGATAACATGACGCGTTTGTTTGCACGTCTCGTTATAGATTAGCTGGTAATGTCAACCGCACATTTCACTGTTTACTGATGTCGATTTTAAAAGATTTCGTTGACAGAAAACAAACTAAGTGTAATGGTGATGTCATACTCTAATAATACTGCAATGAACAAGACAGAAATATGTTTATCTAGTTCTGTGAAAAAAGCCGTTTAAAATCGACGTCAAAGACGATAATTCTGATAAACTAGTTTCTTAATTTAACTATAATAAAATTATATGCATCTATTTTCACTTCAATATGCGAAATGATGACATTTTAGCGCTGTCTCGTTTAGTTTAGGTCATGTTACGACTGAATCGACGTCGTATCACAAGTTCCAGACAATGCTGCGTCTAAGTGTTTTTTGTGTCAACTTTCCATTTAATCTTTTACATGTTCTGGGCGGAATACTGATACTTGTGCTACTTAGTAGCAAAAAAGCATAATACAATGAATGAACATGTGTCTGTATAGTACTAGATAACAAATAGGTACTTCTAGTATGTATTATTGTTGCTATTCAGCACTTTTGTTGTTTCTCGAAGGTTCTCTTACTATTGATATGCTGAGGCGGAAAGTCTAAGGTTTAAAGTCAAACCCTACGTCTTGCTATTTTCAAAGCATACCACCAAATTTTTGATTTTAATTTACATATAATTTTGCCGTCGCTATACGACAAAACATTTGCTGTCCGACCGACAAACATTAGTAAAAGTTGTCATACTCATAATTACGGACAACTTTTATGAGACAAACCCGGAAATCGCAAAAAAAAAAACAGCTGTTCCATAAATTTTGCCGAGTGTCATCAACATTTTTTATGAAACAGCTGATATTTTTTTCGCGAGTTTAGGGTTGGCCCCATAGTAAAAGTTGTTCAAAATGATGATTACTATGAACCCTTTCCAGCTTAACATTCCTTTTCTTTACAACCCTGTACAACCAAAACGTAGCTTTAAGTGTTTACACAATCCAGACCAAACACAATCTAGAAACTACGTGGCGCTAAATCAAGTCCCCCAGTTAAGTAAACCTAACGTAGTGCGGCAAGTTTCCCCTCGGCCCATTTAGCGGCGAGTAACGCTGCTACCTAAAGCTGTGTGTTCACTATTCACTAGGAAGTTGCGTGGAACTTGTCGCCGCATCATAATATATAAGTATGTGGTCGAACTTGGAACAGAACTCCAGCCACTATACGAAAAATTTCTTTGTGCAAAAAAGTTTGACGATGCGAATTTTACATGTTTCGAAGATGAGAAGACATATTTTTTGCATTTTTTTATCTCTATTAACATAACTTACACAATATCTAAAGTCCCTATCTATACCAGGACAGACCCGGACGTAGAATTCTGAGCCCTATCTTCCATTTGCCTACATAACAATTTTCAATGACAAACTTCGAATGTACGTCACGTTTGTCGATTACATCTATATATCTATATATAATAAAAATGAAACCAATTTTCCTTGGTCACGGCATCACGCGTGAATGGCTGGACCGATTTCACTAATTCTTTTTTTGTTGTATTTGTTATTATTAGGAGAAGGTTCTTACGGAAAAAAATATTAAGAAAATCTCTCAGAAATATTGAAAAACCCTAAAAACAGCCCTTTTCTTTTTCCCATACAAACGTTTTCCAACTAAAACGAGCTTTATTGCTATTGTATAAAGTTCATATTGAATTGCAAGCACTCACTGTTGTTTAAGCAATGTAGGTATGTTCCTAACGTCCAAGAGTCGATTTGCACTTTATTACCTCTGTACAAAGTTCAAATTCAATCATATCTATCTAAACAGTGTGCGTTGGAGCACAGATAAAACAAAAAAAGAAAACGAAATCGAATAGTTCATTCATTTGTTTTAAAATTTCGAAGGATTTGACTCCAAGTCATATCAAATTTAAAAAAAGTTGAAACAACAACAAACTGTCAATGTCAGTGTTTTTTTTTTTCATGGATGAGTTTGCTTTTGTCAACTGATACACGAAACAAATTCGTACCTATAATTGTAATATATAATAAAATTGTAAATAGTGTTTTGGGCAGTGTTTATATTTAATTATAACCGGGGCAATTTAGACATCCGAGCTTACATTAATTCACACCCAGCTGAAAATTGGTAGGATTGTTCAGAACACCATCATAAATGAAACCTAAAAAGTCCTCATCGATCCGATACGTGCAAAAATTTTTACTCCAGGTAGAAGGTCACCAAAACGGGTATTTCGTGATTTTCTCAAAAACGGTACAAGCTACGAGGATACTGTTCAAGACAAGTATGTTCACTATAACATTTTCTACAGTATTGCTCTTAAACGCATGTTGATAGAACTTATGGTTTTCGAGATATGTCGATATTAATTTCAGACCAGACCAAAAAATTGACAATTTCTCTTAAGATGCCTCAGTCAGCAGTAGATCATATAACAAGTTTGTAAATGAGTTTTCCCGAAGTTTTAAACATTGTTGAATCCGACAATCTCAAGAAACACTTTGAAAAATGACTCCTTGTATCTCAAATCGGATAAATGATGATGATGGTTGACGGAAAATTGAACCCCTCGTATCTCGGAAACGGAAAGAGATAGAGGGGTACACCTGACTTTTAAAATTTAGATCAAGTATGGACCTTTCTAGGGAAATGATAAAAAAAGATAGCCGCCATACAAAAAAGTTTGACAGTCATACAAATAAACAAAAAAAAAGGAAATGCTCATAGCTGTGGAACCGCTGTAGATGGATGGAGTGTGCTCGAAGAAATATTATAGAGATTCATAACGACAATCGAGATTCAGCAACAAAAATCCAAGATGTCGGATTTCATATTTCCGTCAAATTTCAATGGATCTTCTAAATTTTAAAGTGATCCTAGGCAGGTGTTATTTTGGATCTGGAGGCTCTTAAGGTCCTTAAATCCATTCCTGAAATGATTTTTTTGGTTCGGCCATTTTTCAAAATGGCTGCCATACAAATGAAAAGGAGTGAAGTTACAATACTTCGCACCCAGCTGAAAATCAGTAGGATTGTTCAAAACATCATCACAAATGAAATCTAAAAAGTCCTCATTGATCCGATACGTGCAAAAAAAAACACGAAGGGTAAAAGGTCACAAAAACTGGTTTTTCACAATTTTCAGAAAAACAGTAAATTTTATCATACAATTAGCCATACCAAATTTTAGATCAGATAATTATCTACAAAAAATGACAATTTTTTTTCCTAAGAGCCACCGTTTTTGAAATATAACGACTCAAAAAGTTGAAAGAGTTGTAATCGTCATAATAATTATGCACACGTTTCCACGTCACCTTAGAGGTAGTGAGCTTAACGCGTTTTAACGAATATTGCTTTTATTATATTCAACCTATGCCAATATCTTTTATTGATCAATACTTAGTTTCAAATTAAACACACTCACAACAGAAACGTGGAATAGGCCTACAGGGAAATCACGTTAAAAAAAACGCGTTAAGCACACTACCTCTAAGGTGACGTGGAAACGTGTGCATAATTATTATGACGATTACAACTCTTTCAACTTTTTGAGTCGTTATATTTCAAAAACGGTGGCTCTTAGGAAAAAAAATTGTCATTTTTTGTAGATAATTATCTGATCTAAAATTTGGTATGGCTAATTGTATGATAAAATTTACTGTTTTTCTGAAAATTGTGAAAAACCAGTTTTTGTGACCTTTTACCCTTCGTGTTTTTTTTTGCACGTATCGGATCAATGAGGACTTTTTAGATTTCATTTGTGATGATGTTTTGAACAATCCTACTGATTTTCAGCTGGGTGCGAAGTATTGTAACTTCACTCCTTTTCATTTGTATGGCAGCCATTTTGAAAAATGGCCGAACCAAAAAAATCATTTCAGGAATGGATTTAAGGACCTTAAGAGCCTCCAGATCCAAAATAACACCTGCCTAGGATCACTTTAAAATTTAGAAGATCCATTGAAATTTGACGGAAATATGAAATCCGACATCTTGGATTTTTGTTGCTGAATCTCGATTGTCGTTATGAATCTCTATAATATTTCTTCGAGCACACTCCATCCATCTACAGCGGTTCCACAGCTATGAGCATTTCCTTTTTTTTTGTTTATTTGTATGACTGTCAAACTTTTTTGTATGGCGGCTATCTTTTTTTATCATTTCCCTAGAAAGGTCCATACTTGATCTAAATTTTAAAAGTCAGGTGTACCCCTCTATCTCTTTCCGTTTCCGAGATACGAGGGGTTCAATTTTCCGTCAACCATCATCATCATTTATCCGATTTGAGATACAAGGAGTCATTTTTCAAAGTGTTTCTTGAGATTGTCGGATTCAACAATGTTTAAAACTTCGGGAAAACTCATTTACAAACTTGTTATATGATCTACTGCTGACTGAGGCATCTTAAGAGAAATTGTCAATTTTTTGGTCTGGTCTGAAATTAATATCGACATATCTCGAAAACCATAAGTTCTATCAACATGCGTTTAAGAGCAATACTGTAGAAAATGTTATAGTGAACATACTTGTCTTGAACAGTATCCTCGTAGCTTGTACCGTTTTTGAGAAAATCACGAAATACCCGTTTTGGTGACCTTCTACCTGGAGTAAAAATTTTTGCACGTATCGGATCGATGAGGACTTTTTAGATTTCATTTGTGATGATGTTCTGAACAATCCTACCAATTTTCAGCTGGGTGTGAATTAATGTAAGCTTACTCCTATTTTTTGGTCTAATTTGCCCCGATTATTAGGCAGTACCATAGAGAAGTACTGTATGGCAGTACGAAGTCTGCCGGGTCAGCTAGTAATCAATATATGTCATTAGAAATTCTGTTATAATTCAGAGAGTATAGACTCAATGTCAGAGTCTATGTAATGTGTATCAAGCTTAGCTCCTAGCTTATTCGGACAAAGGTGCCTTTACCCTATAAAACTGTTTCTCGACAGGTTAACGGCCGATAGCGGCGCGAAATGCGACGTCGGCGTCGGCCTAATGTAATGAAGTTTGGGCCTTGGCATTTAGTGAGCGGGGTCGTCTAGACTAGAGCCCCATGGGGACTATAAGTCTCCGGTATCGCGGGGACTATGTCTCCAACATTTTACCGGCTTTGGCTAGGGTTGTGGTATGAATAATGTTTTGCTGAACTAATGGGTTGATTAGACGTAACGTGTAGCGGCTAGACAGAATGGACGCACTCGGCCGAGCAAACGAATCATGGCTCTAGTGAGTGTCTCGCCTCGTCAATCTGTTTATACAAACAGAGTACTCGGCCGAGGGCACTGTCCTCGTTACGTGAAATCAACCCATAAGAGTCACGAATAGAATTGAATAGCTATCAATCTCAGTGCCTCAATTATTCAATTGCAAAGCGGTAGACAATTTGTTAGGCCTTCATGCGGCCTAAAGACTGACATCAAGGCAACCCGCTCGGCTTATACGAGCTCACTTTAGACATAAAATATAATATATCTACAATTCCACACCTAGCATAAAATTACGCATCTTAAACAAAAACCAGTTAACTGTTAACCAGAACCCACCAAAACAAACATAATATATATAAAACTAGCTACTAAATTTAGCTACGTCATTTTCAATGAATATTTTTTCTAGTCCAATCTCTTGCTAAAAAGTCGAAGTTACAAAAACCAATAAAATATAATATTATTATTACCTAATACCTAATTAACGCTCGCTGTAACCAGTTTAGCGATATAACGATGACTGGTTTATAGGCCACGGATTATACAGGGCTATAAGGAAAAGGTACTCATCATTATGAACAACTTTTACTATGGGACCAACCCGGAATTTGCGAAAAAACTATCAACTGTTTCATGGCAAAATGTCAATGACACTCGACAAAATGTATGGAACAGCGGATTTTTTTTTCGCAAATTCTGTGTTGGTCCCTTAGTAAAAGTTGTTCATAATAATGAGTAATATGAGCCCCTTGCGGCTTACCATACCCTTTCCTTATAACCCTGTATTATATACAAATAAAATTATAGTGGCTATGAGGTCATTAATAAAATCACTTGTATCTCATTGAGGGATATCCGAATGAAATCATAGAGGCGCGGTGTAGGTAGTGGACCAATTAAATATAGATTTTGGCGGAGCAAGGCCGTTTGAAAACATATCTATTATTTGTCATAGCTCGATTAATGGGTAAATCAATTAAATTGCGAAATGTTTAATTTTATTTTGTCTCGAAATTAGTAATGAGTAAATCTATCTTATAATAATAAATCTTAAAAAAGCAGATAAAATTGAGATCGAACTTCACTTCAGATAAGTTCGTTTGCTCGTCCAAGTTTGCTAGATAAATCCTACACACCTATTGAAATTGAATTCCTATGATTTTCCTTATTACAGTAAATAGGTTGTTTGCCTGTACGACGGGTCCAAACAGCGACCGTTTCATTCATACTGATCACTTCTATCTTTATCCTTTTTATCAGTCCCTCGCTTGCATCAAACTAAAAACAAGCTGGTATCTGATAGGGCGATCCTCGGCTCGGCTCTTACTATTATTTATTCTGTGACCCGGCTGAACGTTACATCTATGGATATATTTTTCTAATGGCTAACACACACGACATACTTTTGTTGTGTTGAGTCTGCAAATATTTTTATACTCTTCCAAAAAGAACACAGAACTGTATGGCGTAAAGCAGATGGCAGACTAAAAGTTGTCGGCCTGTCTGAAACTCGGTAGTGTGCGTGGGTATAAATCCCTTGACAATAAAGATGAGCATAGCTCTATCCAATATCACACCACATCGTCTTATTGTCAGGCCCATTAAGTTGATATTTGCGTGCGCTAAAATTCCATTTCCATTGCCGTTTGTACAAGTTAGAATCAACACTCACCTTCTTGAAATGGCTGAGCGTGTCGGGGCTGTTCTCGCACATCTCCGTGATGAGCGTGACGCCGGTGATCAGGACTCCTGCGGGGCAAATACCGGAGTGGAGGTCGTAATAGGAATGATTATTATGTTAAAGGAATCATCAAGCATCCTCCATTTTGGTCCATACGTGCCGTGGATGATGTCCTTTGAATAAAAATAGTGAAACTTTGAGGAGAAATTATTTATTTAGGAGAGTAAAAACAAAACATTTTTGCATTCAAAAGTATAGACTTTTGATCGTTCTAAATGTCTTAAAATGGGTAGCAACGAGCGCAATATCTTTGAGGTTCTAGAGGGGCAACAAGATAAGAAGAGGGATTTACTACATCTCAACTTTTCAAGGCGGTTATAAAGTTACAGACAGACTTGTCTACATAAGATAGGTCTGATATTGAATTTCAGTAATATTTGAAATGCAAAAGTTTATCTGCATGCACGCTGAAACAGCTGCACGGAATTGGACGACATTGGGAATAGACCGCATATACTCGTACTTATACTCTGAATCAAGACATAGGCTTTTCATTACCATCTTTATTATTACCGCATGGATGAAAGTGCGGGACGCAGTAAGTATTGAATATTTAACGCACATCCCCCAAAAACCTGTAAAATCAAAGAGGCTCCAAACGTACCATGATTCTTCTCAGTCAGCAAACTCCTGGTCGCAGGTAGGAACATCTCCATAAGGTCCGGCACTCTCCTGATGATCCTGAAGGCGCACAGGGCTGCCTTCTTCTTGATGTACGCGTTGGGGGACTTGATGAGGCGCTCCACCTCGGAGGCCAGGTCGCGCGCCATCTCGGGGGAGGCTATCGCGCCCAGCGTGCAGAGGGCCAGCCCTACTACGAACTGCGTGTTGCTGTTTAGGTCGCTGGGGGAAGGGGAGACTACTGTGAGTTGATGTGGTTTGAAAACGGTTTGAGTTTGTTTTATGATTGATATTATCTTGGAATGACAAGTGATTAGTGTACCTACCGAATTGTAATCTGATTTGAGTGACAAGACGAGCAAATCGCTCGCCTGATGTTGGATGTCACGTTTGCCTGTAACAGGTCTACGCCACTCAGAACCTTGAACTCTTAACAACTCAAGACACAAGAGATATAAGATGGTAATTCTCCTATTTGTCCTATCATCTTTAGTGTTTACATTGAACGGTAACATAGTGAGCCGAGTCTGAACAAAAGGTTCGTGAACCCATTTCCCAGCGGATACCACCAGAAAGGTTCACTGAACAAACACAATGTACCGCCGTACTCTATGAAACGGTTTTGTGATGAAACAATCATCTCTCTATCACGTGTGTACTAACATTTTTAGCCTAATTAGACAGTTTGTTCGCAAATTAGTGCTCTAACTGTTCATAACCATTGAGCGATTATGTAAGTATTACGTACATACTGGAAGTACCTCTCTGCATTACGAACGTGCAATTTTACATAGTAACTATCATTGATTCTGTGGTAATATGTAAATTGCGGTCAATGACCTGTGCAACAAAAAGAGCCAGTCAGGTAGCCGAATTCGCAGTTTATATTCAGATACAAAAAAGGAGTGCAGTCTTGCAGGTTTTGAACAAATGAATTTAATGTTTGTGACGTTTTGAACCCTAACTGCATTGGTATAAAGTATTTTTTTAAGTCTGCGTGGCTCAAATCGTTGGTGAAAATCTAAAACTGTATCCGAAGAGTTGCCTTGGGTAAAATTTTGTGTTTATCAAGGACAGTTGATAAATAAGAGATGAAAGCGTTTGCAACCCCTAGCATAAAAAAATATGAAGTACGCAATTGATAGAAGAAAACAGTTTTACCCCAATAGGGGTGGACGTATATTTCGACAAAAATAATGCTAGAACTACTGAACAAAGGTTAAAAACATCGATACGTACGAATGATATCGTGCCTGGATGCTATAAAATAGGGCCTGTAATTGAAATCCCCCGCATTAGAGTGTGTTAGGTTTATCGATCAGATAAATGAAAATTTGGAAAAACAACCAATTTTATTGTCATATTCCCGATATTGATTTATGACTTGCTTTTTTATTCGTAGTAGTGTGTTTAGTGCTCTATATTGTACGGTTAGTCGAGTATCAGTCGTCAAGCGTCTAAAAAACCTACTATACCTGAGACCAAGTTTCCAATTCAGAATCAGACTGTCTTTCAAAAACTTTGGACGCTCGTCTATTTTCCTACAAATGCATTTGGATAACAAATAAATTGACATAGATTTGTTAAGAAAAACTTTAGGAAAAGTGAAACCTGCGGTTATAACCTTGAGGATCATGCACTAAATTATACAGTACGTAACTGTTCAGTAATTAGTGTGGCTGTGCGCGTGGATTACAGCATTTATAAGAGTTCACTACACGACGTAATCCGCTATTTTTACAGAACTTGTTGAGACTACTTTTTTGATAATTTTCAGGTCATTAGCGATAGAAATCGCAATACTTTTAAAATAGCTGCGCTAAACCATTTCCCAGATTTGGCCTCATAATTTACTTTGCGTACTTGCAAAATATGTTATCATCAATCGTTTAGCCATAAGTAGGTCAACACAGAAAGGAAGGTAAGAAAGGGCTGTGTATCAGACAAAGGGATCGCTGGTTATGCGAAGTAACTAACATAAAAGGGCCTTCGCTAAACCACAGGAATCGCGAGGTTTAGCACAGGGCCTAAGTTTCTGTTTGATTCCGCATTAATTTTCCGACCTTTCAGGCAATCCGTAACCGCATATTTTAATTCTTTACTAAGTATCTGACATTCTGACGTACCTATAGCATTCAATGACAAAACACGCGTCAAGTTACATCAATAAACTCGGTCCAATCGCCGTCTATTATCGTAATACGGTCAAGAACGTGATTCCCGGTGCTCCAGCGATCGTTCGATCCGACTAAATGGGTCACTGATTCGATTAAAAACAGCACATGATCCTCGGTATTGTTGTTCTGATCAATATGGTGATACGGAGTTTGCGGAAAATGCACAGAAAAGGCCGGAGAATGCCAACAACAAACAAAGGCCTGTGCCAGCAGTGGGTTATTCCGAGCTGGTGTTCGCGATGAGTGCGATGACTGATAAAGTTATGTGGTTAGTTACACTGATCACTGATCATTATGTTTATGTCCGTACAATCGTACCGCATACTTATCGTAGCAACACCGGTCTAGTTAATTAATAACAATTTACTAACGCTATTGGTTAAAAACTTGAAACCTATCCAAAAAGAATCGACTTTACCAACGAAGGCAGTGAACTTTTAAACGCTAGCAAACTGGCCAAAACATGCGATATCGACTAAAAATGAAGCACGCTCTGGTTTTTATGTGATATCCGGTCAAATTCGATTTCCGACTTAGTTTTCGTGAAGAGAAAGTCGAAAATCGGAGGGTTCGCTTTCAGTTCAGCTGCGAGCCTTCTATAGCTATTATAAGCATGAAAGTTTGTATGTTCGGATCCGTTACTCAATCGCCCTAGACCTAGATTAACACCTAGGAAATTTATTATCGTGGTAAAATTTAACAGTTCCAGTTTAGCAGCTTCTGCAGACCATAATAACGGGCAAAATACCGGGAAGCGTAAGGTCGGAAGATGAAAGATGTCGTGGCTCCGTAACATCAGGGAGTGGACTGGGGTAAAGACAGTGGAACAACTGTTCTGACTCGCGCTGGACAAAGGACATTTTAAAAAGCTGACTGCCAACCTTCATTATTGCTGAGACACTCGGAGAGGAGAAGAAGTATCTGAAGAGTGTAGTTCTAGTTGTAGTACTCACTTCTTCAAACAGTTGGTGATGAGCAGATGCACGTCCTGGCGCTCGTCCAGCAGCAGCATGGCGCCGAGGTAGCCGACGCGCTTGTCCGTGAAGCGCGGGCTGGCGATCAGCTTCAGGCACTCCAGCTGGCCGAAGTGCGCGGGGTAGCCCAGCATGTGGATGTACAGCAGCTTGGCGATGTTGCGGCATCTGGGGGGGCGGGCGCTCGGTTACTCGGGTCCAGCCCACATTTATTGCAACTAGTGGTATCTAGGTGTGTGAAAATGGGATGCGTGCAGACTGGTCAAATATGGCGGGTGAGCGCACTGTCTGGAAGGTAGGGGAGACCTTTGCCCAGGAGAAGGACACCACAGGTTATTTAAAAAATCGGTTGTCTGTAAAGTCGGTTTACTGACGATAGTTTAACGTGACAACGTCATAAATACTGATAGAATGGTTTCATTTTTCAAAAGAAAAATTAAATTTAATTTAATTTAATTTAAGTAAGGTACAAAAGTAATTGACAAATAGGAAAATATAATAGAATACATATAGGAAATGACAATTTCACTCAGAGCGAGGTAACGCCTCATCGAGGTAACGGCACATGCGTCATGCTTTTTCGTGCGTGCAGCCGGCTCCATCGAATTATAAGACGTTGTCACGTCAAAAATATTTCTGTTAAAATGAGTTCTGAACTTCTGATGAAGATACTTCATTGACGTGTTTAGATGTTTTCATTGGGAGTCGGCACTTGAAATTTGATTTTACGTTACAAGAAATACCATAGCTAAGATATCGAGAGTAATCGAGACTTTGCATAGCCTGAATATTTCAGTCTTTTAATGCCATTTCAGTCTTTTGCAACTAGCTACAGGCCGATTGAGAAGCAATGTAAAAAAACTGAGCCCGAAAACAATGTTGTTCTGTAATTTTTGGCGTATTTTTTCATGCCTGATAGCCTTGCTTTCGATCGCTAACTTGCCTGATAGTAAGCAATAATGCGGTCTACGATAGAGCGCGCTTACCTAGATGAAACCAATAATATGATGAAATATCTCAATAATATTTAAATCAGAAACTAATCTTGCTTTCTTAGGTTTTATGTTACTTTATCAGTGAAGCAAAACAACATTCCAATCGAGTCACTCAATAATCAATTGTTCTCAGTTTAGCCATCAGATTCCCTTACCGAGTGACCTCGGCCTCGTAGTATGCGCATGATTACTGCAAATATTACGCGTCGTTACATGACAGTGCGGCAGACGCGATGCGGTTTATAATGTGACCCATGATCTAATGTTTGGCGTGTTTGATCAACAGATCGGAAGTGGCGCGTGATCAAATGTTACGGATATCTGGGTCTGCTGGACATTTGAATCTTTGAATATTCATGAATAATGTCTAGGCGAGGTGACTGCAAAGATACAGGTTGACTGGTTGGACACTTGATTTATTATTGATTATTGTATTCATTATTACGAACAATTTTTATTAGGGAACTAAACCAATCCTGTAATCTTTAACTGAAAATCAGTTGTATCGTCGACATTTCCTCGGGAATAAATTACATAGTTCTGTAGAACAGGAGCATTGTGTTCGTGACCTCAGTCATGATCATGAGTTCAGTGATATCCTAGAATACGTCAAATGTCGAACTTGACGTCCCGTATTTTGAACTAAGTATAATCACGATTACGCGAACGTCTTGCACGTTCCTTTGTGAAACTAACCATCTTTCTACAATATTTGATTTTAAGTTTCTGTAGAGTATGATGTGAGTAGGGCACGGGGCACTAAATGATCTAGCTAACTAAGTAAAGGTCCAAAATCAATAATGTCAACCTTATAGTAGAGAAAAACGAAAAGTGTCCATTTAAATTTTTCGGCACTCTTTTTCCCTTTGAAAGGTGAAACCAATTAACTGTAATGAAATGGCTCGACTCGATCAAACATTTCGATATTGACTATAACATTTAGCAGTTCTATTAGTATGAATTGTGGTTTGCGGTTTACAATATCCTTCAGACAGATCTCGGGTTGTATCTGATCATTTTCAAGAAAGTGAGATAATTTTCGAAATCATTGAAAAGTATTTATTATTTAATGGATTTTTGTGACCACAATTTTGCGATCTTCGACAAGGAAAATGTTTATTTTTTCCTGTGTTTGCTCTTATCTACACTTTTTTTTAAATAGTGTTATTGTGTTGTATGGACATCATTTACAATATACTAGCTGTTCCCCCTGCCACGCTTCGCTGTGGATAAAAAAAGAAAAAAATATATAAAAATAAATAAAAATATAGCCTATGTTACTTTGGGATAATGTAGCATTCGAATGGTGAAAGAATTTTTGAAATCGGATCAGTAGTTTTTGAGTTTATTCCACACAAACATCCAAAAATACAAAAATACAAATCTTTCCTCTTTATAATATTAGTATAGATATAGATAAAATCAATGGCATCAAGTTTTCTAATATTGTCTTGCACACGTCGTATCTTGTTTTATTGTTTTCTATTGCTTACCCATAACTAATTAGATGGTATGTCGCATTGTTTACGGTTCAATTTATCATCACAATGCGTTCGTGCGCTACATCGCGTCTTATTCACATAATCAAGTCATCCTAAATCTTGTCAGCTGCAGTTGTTAGCGAATGTTTATTTATGAAAGGATTGAATAATGAAGCGTTTATTACTAAGATTAAAGTGTAGGACGTGCCTAAGATTAGTACAAGTAGGTAGAGACCTTGCCCGCATGGACAAATATATTATATACACGCTTGCGCAGCGCAGGTCCCGCATTTACCATGTTCTATTACTAAAACTAGCTCTCTTGATTTGAAATTAGCCATTATAAATGTCCCTCCAGCACTACTCTTCTCTACTAAACGTGGACTTGATTTGAGCACACTCCTTGATCATTCATCGGGCAAGGTTTTTACCTCGCGGATCTGACTGACAATCAGATTCAACAGCCTTAGATGATCTTTTGACATCCAATCACTGGCGGATCCAGTCCAGTCCATTTATCTAATAAGTGCCTAGGACACATAAACTCACCTCCAAACACTATCCTCTTCCCTAAAGGTAGACCGTATGTAGGCGCACTCCTTGTTGACGACGCTGCGCTCCTCGGCCGCCGTGCGCGCCGCGCGGATCTGTCGGATCAGGTCCCGCAGCCGCGTGGGTGTGGGCATCCGCACTGAAACCGGCGCGACTGTTTACGGACAACACACACACAGAGAAAGCATTGATCAGTGCATTGTTTAGAGTGCGAAACTTAGAGCTAGAGAAGGTCGTCTAGCCACTGTGGAGACCATTGCAGACTTTTTTTTTCAATGATAGGCTTGCGTATGACCGCCATCTCGCCTGATGGTAAGCAACGATGCGGTCGACGATGGAGCACGTTTGCCTAGAAGAAGCTTAGACCGTAATGGATCGTAAAACAACTAAATCTTGAATCATCCCTTTGCTGGGATATGTGGTCAGCCCTCGAAGGGTGACTATTCCACCACGCTGGCCAAGTGCTGGTTAGTGAGTGATAGATTGTACATGTTTAACAAGCCAAGTAGTAATTTATGATCAGTTTCAATTCAAATTTCCTTAATCCTCTGAAATGTTGGCACAGTCTCCACAATAGCGTAACAACAATAGGTTAGTAAAGTAGTGTGAAGGTAACTAAATAGACGTACAATAGATAAAACTATACACATAGTCGAAAGTTTTTTTTTAGCAGAGAAAAGAGCGTGAAAGCAGTTTAGATTCACGCGAAAAGGGCCGATTTACGGCCTAGTTGCGGAAAAGAGCCCGCTCACCAAGTACCAAGTAAGCAGTTTAGATTTGGAAAGAATATAAATTTTAGGACATAACCTACCAAACCACAATCTATTAAATTTATTCTACAGTGTACCATGCCTACTACTGGGACTATCTGTGGCAAACTTAGATTCTGTCAGCACAATTCGACAAAGGTTCTGATGTTATTTGATTAACTTTCTACTTCCAGCCATTGTTAGAGTATTAGCTCTGCTATACAAAATCAACCCCATTGTTATTTCAGGTAGGTCCAAGCAAAGTTCGAAGGTTGGGGACAAAGGGCTTGGAAATGGCAATGGACAAACTGCTGTGCTTGAATCAATTGTAAACTGTATTGGATAAGGTTTTCTATATTAAAGGACTTTAACAGGACTTTTTGTTCCATTTTAATGTTCTAAAGGTCAATAATTGTTATAATGTAATAATTCTATGATTATATATATGTGAAAGTGAGTTGGTTTGTTTCGCCTTAACTACTCTACAAATCATTAAATTTTGCATTCAGTTCAAGGGTACAGAAAAGGTCATCCATAGGCTTCTTTTTATCATCATCATCACCAAGCTTCTTAGTACAAAATCATAAATGCAAAAAGAGCTCTTATCTGTGCGTCTGTAAACTTTTCACGAGACAAATTTGATCACATCTTCATGAAATTTGGCGAAAAAGGGTTGTAATGATGGACAGAGATTATATTCATCATTTTGGTAAATCGAGAAAATGCTATGGTGACAGTTTTGTTCTCCAGAAACTGCTAATAGCCTTTGATGCATGCTATCAAATGTCGTAGGGGAGTACTTACCTCTCTCTATAGCCTCATTTACCACTTGCTTGATGGTGGCAATATTGAATGCGGGATTAAACCTGTGAAGAAGAAAAATATTATTAGATGGATTATGTTTTAAATAACATGGGAATTCTCACGTAAATATTAAGTCATTTACTGTGAACCCACGTTAGTTTAGTAAAATTATTAGATGGGTTCACTGCAAATTTTATTATATTGATCAATCATTATGAAACAATCAATCAAATGTTATGTTTACAGCAAAATCTTCACACAATAATTTCATATTATTATATACAGGGTTATTCATAAAGGGTATGCTAAGCTGAAAAGGGCTCATAGTACTCATCATTATGAACAACTTTTACTATGGAACCAACTCGAAATTCGCGAAAAAAAAATCAGCTCTTCCATACATTTTGTCGAGTGTCATTGACATTTTTCAATGGAACAGCTGTTTTTTTTTTCTCGTATTTCGGGTTGGTCCCATAGTGAAAGTTGTTCATAATGATGAGTACTATGAGCCCTTTTCGGCTTAGCATACCCTTTATGAATAACCCTATATTTTGTCAGTTTCTGTCTCAGCTATACTAATTAAAGAAATCTGATCTGAGCATAAGCCATTCAAAATGTGTACGTGACCATTGTGACCATGTCAAATAATTGTGAAAAATATCAACATAATAAAGCAATTTTGTTTGTATGATCATAACAATATTTGTACACCATCTAAGGGTTTTGCATACATACATAATTATGAATTACCTACAGTAAATCTCTTCAATTAGCTACCCAGGTTAGTAACCAGATTTGAAGACAATGGATGACTCATAATCTGCCCATTGTTAGTTTTATACTTATTGCATTGCTGTAACATAGCCATCTTGATAATTGTATATTTCTATAACTATTTTCACCATATATCAGGACTTATTTAATTTTGTTTTTAATACTAGCCGAGGCCAGGAACTGTAGTAAGTCTGAGACTCAGAAACTAGGGTTGGCCTTCAGCCTAGCCAACTTAGAGTTTGAACTCAAAAAAACTTTCCACGGTTCACCCAGGTGGTCTCAGGAGGTGGACGGTGGGTAAGAACTGAATCGGATGAATGGTTTATTAATGCATACAAACAAACGAAGATGTATGCATCTATTTTATAATATGAGATGATATATCAGAAGGTGATAAAAATCTATTTTGTACAAAACTTTTCAGTATTTGACAATTGAAAATTTTATTTATTTATTTCGGTATTTCTGCATTTTGTGTATTTGGAAACTGGTGCACAGAATTGATGTTACTAAGTGAGTATGTATATATCCTCAAACCTACAACCATTTTTTTGTTTCAAACAATTTTTGCAGCATAGTTGTTACACATACTTAGAAGTCATCTTGCTCAACTTTTCCTCAACCAAAAAACAAGTATTGTTCAGATGATTTGCTAGGCTCTGTAACAGCGGTATTGAATATCTAATACCTCTCCAGTTGCGAGACATGGCAGGCCATAGAGGTTCAATCAATTAGGATCACTTGTAGACTTGATATCATGACAATGGAATTGAATAAGAAGCAGATACATAGATTCTCAATCAAACTCACATTAGTACTTAATGTAAAACGTATACTGTCAGCTGTAAGATGACTGTTAACTTACGAGATAAAATTAAATTCAGCATCAATCTACATAGTTTTGTATCTATTTATAGTTTTAATGTGATCTTGTGTTCTGTTTACATTGAGCTGTGAAATATTAATTTTACTAATACTGTGAAAACTGTGCATCAGAGAGGTATTTCTCTACATCAGAATATAAGGAAATGTGTAAGTGTATCTGACAAAAATGTAAACAATTGATTAAATATTCACTGATATGAGATAAAGTGAGCCTGCTGGAGCTAGCCAATCGTTGGACTCGCTGTTTATACGGATTAGCAAAGCAGAATAGCACTGATTTATAGCCTGTCTGAGATAGCAATCTAACCTTATTTCTACTGAGAATATGTAAAAAATTACCCGGATTCCGAGCCGTTCATGTTGTCCGGTTGCTTTAGTCCGCTCGGTAAGTGACAGATGTTCCTTTTATTTCTCTACCACAGGTATGGAAGATAATTTGACGGGACCAGGTGCAAAGGATGTGGGGGTCAAAAACCAGTGAAACAACACTCTTCAACGACTAACTTAACACTTGAATTCACTTAAAACCACAACAAAAGGAACAAAAGAACAATTTATATTACTTTGTCAGACCTAAAAACATTTTATTTCGTCACAAACCATAGAAATGCAAGAGAAATCGCACGCCACCTTTGACTAACTTCAGACATTATTTTCACATTTACATAACATTCGGTCTATATAATTTTGGTTTCTCCGTTTGATTCGTTTTCCTTGCATTAACTTTTAGTAATATCTAGACTTTTATTACAATAAATTAAAGAGAATTATAACAATAATTGCCAGCTGACATTTCCGTGGTGCGTTGCAAGAAATCCAACATGGCGGCCGTGACTCGCACATGACGTTTACATTTTGATCAAAAACCTTCCTCTCAAAATTAAAAAAACTTCACACCGCAATAATAAATAATTGTTTTTTAAAATTGTTTCATTATTAATTCTAAACGAAATAATCGTTGAACCAAAACAATAACATTAACAGAATTCTTAGCGAACGTCAGCTATCATTTGCATGAAAACTAGTGCTTTTTCAGTTCGCGGATTTCGAACGAATCCGAAGCTACGTGGAAACGCCGGAAAAGCGCTTCCGTTTATCAAATTTCAATCAACTCGCACTCGAATATTTATGAAAACAAGCTTTATCCTGATAACTAGGACACTGTTATTTTTAAGATAAACAAAAACATTCGTTTCACCTACCTTCTGTTCTGTTCGGGCGGGAGCACACTCCAATCGACTTCATACATAGGATAAGCCATGGTCCCAAATGAAAATAACACAAAACCGTACTAAAAACCTTTTAATAAAAACATTTCACACTGCCACAGTATTTGACGACGGTGCAAACCGTACTGTTATCAGCGGCGTTTTATCAGGTGCAAGTACTCCTCAAATACCCTATCTCTTATCAAAGTAACAATTTATCACTAAAAAAGGATAGCAATACCGTCGTAATTCGACAAGTAACGTTATATGTCGATAGCGGAACGACACAATGGAATGGAGCGAGTCACATCATTATCTTAATAGGAAAACTAATTATTATTCATTGTATCGGCGCGGTATAGTCGGTGCGGTGTCGGTGTCGGCTACAGGTTGTCGTCGTGGTTGCGCGGCGGCCGCTCCCCGGTGTTGCGCTTGATGCAGTCCACGAGCCAGCGGATGCCCTCGTCCACGCCGTCGCTGCGGACAAACTGCACATTAGCACAACACGACACCAGCACTGCACACGACCTGGCCGACAAGCCCCCGTCAGCCGTCACCCGCGACCTGACAATACAATAGGTACTCGCTAAATTATTTATTGCTAAAGGTACATATTTTTGTTCATTTTCCTTTTGATGTAATATGCAGTTCTATTTATATTTTTAGATGTTGTGCTATATTTCTGTGGTTTTCCTCTGTAGCTAACTCTACAATAAAGTTTACATTGTTTCGACCGTATATCACACGTTTGAGACCAGTGTTTTTATACGGTTTTATTTAGCTTGACTTGGTTGGTTTTTACAAGATATATTTTAGTTAAGCCGCGTGTTTTCGGCATAAAGTTTCATGTCCATTCACATTCTGTATTTTTTAAGTTTCATCATATTCTGTTAAGTCGAATAAAAACAAAATAACAAACAGGTCGGGTCGAGCTACTTTTACATGAACAAGATTTTTATAATTTCAGATTTCCGCAGAAATTAATTACTGCCCTCTTTTCCAAAACCTTACAGATGGACTCTTTTGGATATTCTGGATACTCTTTGTCACATAGCACCTTGTCCCGAAAATCGTGGTCAATATCCCGTGAGTACTAGTCCCAAATGTAGAAAACAACTGTGTTATTTTTATTTTGTAATTTTATAAGCCCGCGGCCTTGCTCCGCTCCGCAAACAATTTACATACAACTTTGTTGATCAGAATTTAAAAAGTATTCACTATTTGTTTCATTCTGTTATCTCACTAGTTTAACATAACCAAGAACTTTCCGTAAACTAGACTACAAAACCGTCCAAGTGCGAGTCGGACTCGCGCACGAAGGGTTCCGCACTATTACGGCAAAAAATCGTTTGTTGTATGGGAGCCCCCTGAAATATTTATTTTATTCTATTTTTTAATATTTGTCGTTATAGCGACAACAGAAATATATCACCTGTGAAAATTTCAACTGTCTAACTATTACGGTTCATGAGATACATTCCTGTGACAGACAGACAGACAGTGGAGTCTCAGTAATAGGGTCCCGTTTTACCCTCTGGGTACGGAACTCTAAAAAGTAACACGCCGGCTATTTAGACGAGCTGTGACCTACTTGGCGTTCTAGACACGTTCAGTAAACACGGCTTGTTGACAGTTCTACACAAGATTGATTAAAACCTAATGTTTGTTTTGTTCACTCAGATGAGTTCGCTACAGACACAGCTGCTGCGCTACACTTTTTAAAGTTTTTCAGCTACAATTTAACCCAAAAATAATTAGTGTGGTTAAAGATTTTCTAGTTTCAGAGCTAAAGAGGACCACAACGAATTGGGCCTGCGTCTTTGAATGTAAATCCTATAAAGTATTGATGTAATTATTTATTTTCTAATAAAGAAAGTAAACTGTATACTGTTAGGCAGAATTTATAGTAAAATATTTCAAACGGCGCGCGGCGGCGCCACTGTCGCAATAATTTGTCCCCGACACATGTCATGTCGTGGTTCGTGGCATACGTTCTGGTAAACGTATGCCACGAACCAGGGTTCCGTGTGGCGGAATCTTCACATTTTTTTTTTTAATCGGTCAACAAAAGTAACTATCGACTCCATCAAAAAAAAATAAAAAAATTGTTTGTTTATCAATATAATGTATTTCCTCATTTTGAGTTGTTTCTTAGAAGTCGATTAAATTTTTTGCATGATTATAGAAAATGTTTTAAAACGTGATTTGTTCTAAGCAATTGTTATTTGTACGACAGTCTGTTGATGTTTTTAACACATTCTTGATAATGTTACCCATGTATGTTAGAAGGTTGGACCTTACGTCATTATCGTAAAATATTGTAATATGTTTAGTGTTTATTTGGAATGGTAGTGACACTTTTCGTGCAAATATTATATTTTTGCATGCGTTCTGTACCTACATGCTTGGCGAGTAATTTCTGTAAACTAATTTGTAAAATTGTAATAAAATTATGCTAATTGACTAGTTACTACTAATTAATTTGGGTATGAGAATGTGCATTACAGTTACTACTTTAAAATCGTAGCACGGGTCACTTCGCGAGAGCGCGGTACCCAGGGCGCCACTTCCATTGCTGCAATATGAGGCAAACATCGGGGAATGTAACCTTCAATATTGGGGGGTCTTTTAGATGTTAAAATTTAATTAAGTCGGAATTTAATTGGTTTTAAACAATAATAAATTTTATAGGTGCAGATCAGTTGGATCTATCTGTGCCTGTTATCATTTCGATTGAGAAAAAAGGATAGCAAGTATTTGAGTTATCCCACATCATTGCTTACCATCAGCCAGGATGGTGGTCAAATGCAAGCTATAATTGAATAAAAAAAAAAGTGCTGGTGGTTTGCAATAATAAGTACCCATTCAATGCGGAGGTGGCCATCAGCATGATGTCCCGGGCCCCGATGAGGTGCGCGTTCTGGTTGAAGATGGGCTTCACGGTGTGCACACCCATGCACTCCGGGATGTCCTGCTTGTTGGCCAGCACCAGCAGCGGCACGCCCGACAGCTGCTCCGACGCTATCATTCTGTCTGGAACGAGGGGGAGGCACACGGTTACATCGGAGCGTGGTGGAGTCAGGACTTAGTTGGAGTCATATTGTTACTAAACATTACCAGTTATTACCCTAGTCTAGTGTGACTGATAATTCGCGTTGCGTGTATGTTTTTACTGCATGAGATGTGTTACTTAATAGAAGCAGCTGTAATATTTTATTTCAAAATTGTTATTTTATTTAACTGTGACTTTTCCGACAATAAATCTTTTTGTAATCTATTATACACAAGTATCAAGTAGTTAAAAAAGCCCTGCAATAACTTTTTAGAAAAGCTCATAACTATTAAACAGCAGTGATTTTTATTAAGCTAAGCTATCAAAAGTGCTATGAAATCAGTTTGTTGGTATTATATTAGATGACCAGTATGTTTACTAACCAAAAGTCTCTTTAGATTCGGACACCCTGTCTCGGTCAGATGAGTCTACTATGTATATAACAGCATGGCATTCTGCATAGTACTGGAAACAGACATGAAACAACATAAAACATTGACCATCATTTCTACAGAAAAGATCACTTTTCTACTAAGATTTATAGTTTAAATCTGTGTTGCACACGGTAGAAAGAAGTCAGTGGATTTATGTATTGTTAACTGAAATTTAACCTGTCTACTTTACACACTAAGCTAGAAAGGAATTAACTTTAAATTAGACTAAAAGTCAGTTAACATGATTTGAAGCTTACATACTGCAAATTTGGGTACTATGTCAAATGTGAACCATAAAAACTGAATCCGTGAAATTGTTTCGGTAAAGTTGAACACTTGAAAGTTTACTTTTTCTGAACAAAACAGCTATCCACTCTGATTTACTTTTTAACGGAATATAAATTGGTCTATGTAATATAGAAGAGAGTCATGTATTATTAGAGAAAATGTATTTTTGTCACCTTGTCCCATAAAGATTGGAGTTCCTGCTGTCCTCCGAGGTCCCAAAAATTAAGTCTGACTCCGTCAACATCAATTTTACCAATGTTTAGACCAACTGTAGTAGTAATACGATTTGGATTCATCCCCATATACTTTTTCGTAAATTTTGTTTTAGCAGCCTCACAATACGTCTGAAAATTAATCAAAACATATCTGAGAATAAATATGTTGACGTAAAAATAGCTAGAATTGATAAAAACCGAGTTCTAAGCTATTACATACCGTTTTGCCAGCATTGTCGAGTCCTAAAATTAACACAAAATATTCGTCTTTTTGGACCATATACTTGTAAAATCCGTGTACTAGCGTATACATTTTATAACATTTTTGATATTTTGTAGCTGAAACTTTACCAAAAAGCAAGAAACATTTATTTTTGACGAAAAAAACTTTGGATAATTTTCAGATTTTCTTTTATCAACAATGATAAAATTAATTTAGCATGCCAATCGTGCCTCTTTGTTTTATACATAAAAATAGAAAGAGACCAAACATAAAAATTGAAGTGACAAGCAGTGTTCCACCAGTCAAGTCACATTATGTCATTTACCCTCGGCTTCTTGTCAGAGGATTTGACTTTGACATCATTGAGAAGCCGAAAAGATATATTTTTTTAAATTTTAACTTAGTGAGGTATTTCATTATGCTATATTCTTTTGTACCGACTCTCCTCCTCATGGTTAATGATGGGCCACCGTAAAGTTGCTGTGAGCCATAAACATTTTAAACAGTTAATAATAAGCATGGCAAGCATATTCCATGGTCAAATACTCAACACTGACATCAAAGGACACTCAATTACATCGATATCATATGACACCTTACAAGTTTTTGTCAAATACATTCCGTCCTATTTAATTTTATTTTGGTAAAAGGACTTGATAAAATTAAATACTTCCATAAATATCAATCAAAATGCCGCTCAAAGCACCACCATCACCAACATCTGTACTATCCTCACCATCAATGGCCAAAAGTAGTTCCTATGGAGAATCTGAAGAAACTTATTATACTTTCCGTCGCGTGAGCATCAGTGTATGTATAGAAGGTGTTGCTCCCGGACCAGGAGACTGGCTCTTTTTGACTCTTTTCAACGGCCGTATCGAACTAGAGCTGAAATGGCGTACAGGTGATGAACCACAGTTTATAGATAGTATTTTGCCACTTGATTTAAAAGAGCAAAAAGACCAGCTTTTTATTACTGAAAAACCTTTGATATTTTTGCTTCGAGCAGTGGTCGGAAAACCATCGAAGGAACCCGACCCTCTTTTGCATGTTGACAACCGTGCCGGTGCCACCGTCGACATGTTCCCATTCCTGATAGGAGAAGATGAGATATTTCTTAGAGTACCGCTGGTTTTTATGGATACTGGTGAACCCACTGAATGTTTTGTAAGCATTTACGCAGCAACTAGCGAACCTTTGGAAGAACCTGGTAATACCATTCCGTTAGTCATAACTATGGTTTCTGCCCACTGTCTCCCGGCAGCAAAAGATGGGACTTTTTATACTGGAGCCATTTGCCTCGATGGTACTTACGATGAAGGTATTGTTAAATTTGGCCTGTCTTTGAGCTCTGCTAATGCTCAAAAATCTGTTTGGGCTACAGCGAGTGCTGCTCGACAAGCTGGAAATACAGAACTTAATGTTCCAAATGACGATACATTTATTCCTGAAGATTTATCAACAAGCAATACAGAGACTTGCCGCTCTTATTACTGGAACGCTGTAAACAGAAGACGCGTGGATCCGGACCTTTTACGAGAATGGTTCTCCTCTCCATTTGTGTTTGAATTAGCTGGCGTTCCAAAAGCAGGAAAAGTAGACGTTCGTGGTCGTTACATGTGCTTTGTGGACGCAGGAGCACTGTTACAACCTGGTATTCTCGGCGTAACCGTGTGCGCCAGAGCGTTATTTTACAATGAGATTAAACTACCAGGAAATGTTGGTGGGTTACTTGACTTACCACCGATCAGTGGAAGAGTAACCGCCCGCGAAACCGATTTAATTTTTGATGAATTCCAACACAGCACGTACATTGTTATAAGATTTGATTTATGGGAATCTCTCGTCCCAAAGGTAAAAATGGCATCTCTATTTGAAATTATTGCATTGAAGCCTCCCGATGGACCGGCCGCTCCCATCGATCAGTTGGAAGGACTACCTCCGCCTGAGGATCTCACTATCGATGTTAGAAAAATCAGAAAAGAAGGCGGTGCGCTCACTGTTCATAAAGAACTGAGTGGCTTAGCTTGTAGAGGTGCAGTACCGATGAATCAGGGGATCAAAAGAACGGCGGCTAATCGACTGCTGCTTCGAGTAAGGTCCATGCTTAAACAATTTCCACCTGGCAACTGCTCGTACCTAGAATGGCAGGACACAGTGACAGGACAGCACGCTGCCAGCAGACGCGCGGTTTCGTCGTCATTCGCTCCTCAACCCCCTCCGATCCGGACACCGCCACGCGTTGCCGCTGCCAGGTGCCGAATGGCTGGTGACATCAGAATCTCCAATGAACACCTTAAAACAGCTTCCAAAAACGCCAATAGTCCTAGATTCCTCATTTGCAAGGCTTTGCGTTGTTTTGAGGATGGTCATGATATGGAAGCAAACAGTTATATCGAACATGCCTCGAGCGAACAGCCGAGAAATAGGTTTATACTGTGGATATTTGGAGCTCAAAAGTTTGACAAAGGTGACGAAGCTTGCAAAATAGCAAGAGCGGCCTTGCGTTTATCTGTAAAAGGGGACTATTCCGATGGAACGGCTAATGTCATAGGTTGGGCAGCGTTGCATACTTTATTTCACTGGAATGAGAAACCTTATGCAGCTTTTATATCCGCCAGGAAAATGAGGAAATCATTTGAACTGCGAAGTGAATGGAGCAAGTTTTATGATCGATGGATAGAAGAGAGCGGTGAGGAAGAAACATTTTGGACTCCAACGGTGGTGTCCTCGTCGAATCCATTACTGATCGCTGCAGCTTTCTTTCTGTGCCTGCGATGTTACAAATTTTGCGAATTAATCTTGAAATGTTACGAACGGGGCTGTGCTAGCATTGGTAGTCGAATCAATATAAAAAGTAAAACTTGCCCTGACGTCTACTACCTGCGAGCTGCGTCGCTGATCTTGAGGCATCGGTTTGATGATGCCTTAAAAATAACAACGGACGCTTTTAAGAGGTTCGGGCCTAGTGCAATAATGTCACAAATGCGAGTGACCTGCTTGAGTTGCATTAACGGTTGGGACGGAGAGTGCAGGATCGCTCTGGAGTGTTCGGAGAGAGCTGGGGCTGCACCCTCTCCTAACTTACTTTTGAAAGCTGCTATAGGAGGAATGAACTCAAATCCTGAGGCTGCGCTTCAACGCGCCGCTCGTGCTCATAAAGTAGCTCCCTGCGGGCACAGCGCTCTTGTGATTGCTAGAATTTATGCGAAAATGAACGAGCTAGGATTGGCAGAGCGTTGGGCGGCAGCTGCAGTGAAAACTGAGCCTCTGCTGGCGGATGGGTGGGCAGTTTTAGCATTGCTAGCCATGTATGATAAACACCTGGATAGGGCTAGAAGCTTGCTGCGCACAGCGAGGCAGGCGGGGCCCATGAGCCGGGATATTGAAGACGAGGTGAATATGATAATGGAAGTTGTCCAACTAGAAGCTCTTCCAGAGGCTCTCGTTAAGAACTTGTGTCTGTGTGAACTGTAGGTACTTTTAGTTAAGAAGTACAGGCACAGGCGCATTTAAGTACATACTTACTCGTATTTATAGCCGCCTTTTACTTAGGTATAGTAGCTATAGTGTCTCATGTGTTTAATGTTTTATGGGCGGTTTTATGGGCCGTTTTATTTATTCACTTGGTTAAATTCGTTTCTGATTAAATTCGTTTTAAATAGACATTACTCATGATGAGTTTCAATTAACCAATACCTATCCCACAAACACGACGAGATAGTTGGAAAACGAGGACACAAATTACTCGTGCTCCGCCCAGGCGGAGGACCCAGGTGAAGCACTAGGACTAGGAACGACGAACGACCCCAATAAATTAGTTTTTGGAGCCGTGAGTTGGTGCTGAAGAGGGACTTGCGTTGCGTAGTTGGTGGACGTTTGTCAATGCCTATCGAGTTTTTGTTTCGTAGAGCAAACTGCACTCCTTGCTACTTAGTTTTCGTCAATTTATGCTCGAAAGCACATGGCTTGAGCGTCGAGCGCAGAGAGACTTGTACAAAAATAGACCAGCACAAGTGACACCGATCTATTTACGTTAGGTGCCAGTTACAGAAAGTAAACGTCTACCTAGGTATCTAGTTAGAAAGTAGGTTAAATTACAACAACACAGTAACACAGGGCCGCACTTGTTATCAAAAAGATAAGCTGATAGGCGACAATCGACTTCATGAATAATCCACCTGCTTTCTCAGAATGTGTACCTGTCGAATATAATGTGCTATCGATGATACACCTTTTCTGTTTTATTTTAACTGATAACGTTCGCATAGTAAAATGTCGAGTAGTTAATTCTGTCCCGTTGCGTTGCATCACTGTCGGCCGGACCGCAGCGCAGTGTAGTGTGTACACAAACACAAGGAGGAACGACCGCGAGCGGGCCTTTGTTTTGAATCGAGTCTCAAACAAGAACCAAGATCTATGACATGTGAACGGGAAACATACCGCCATGGCTCTCTCGACAAACTGCTGGAAATATCTCGTGCTAACCTTCAATGTTCTATTCGCAGTGAGTGTTTGAGTTTTTCATTTATATTGGTGTCGTCTTTAGTTCAGCTGATTCAGCGATCAGCGCACTGGTTGTTGTCATAACAACTTTAGCGAAACATGTTTCTGTGGTTACCAAACTAGTTTTTAGTTAAACTTGTTAACATTTCGCTGGGAACTTTAACGCTAATCATCTAATTCGTTTTTATTGGTAGCATTAATTTAATCTACGGATCAACGATGGATGACACAGATTCCAAGATAAAAAGTTAACTTTTTTGAACCCGAGACAACAAGCAAGACTCACCGCACGAATTATGTCCAACCGACCAAATCAAATAGTCCGCTTTCGTTTTTAAATGTGGCGCCACTGTGCTTGTCAAAACCACGAGTGTAAAAGAGCGCGAATAAGTTTGAAATTCTTGCTGCAACGTTTTAACTTTGCCGCATAACGTTCGAGTTGCTTAACTTTGTCAATAGATGTCAGCAGCAGTACTGTTCGGAGCTAGCGGGTTCCTCGTATACAGGCTGTTCATATACCGGCACTTCCTGGGGGTGAGCGTGGAGTGGCCCGCCATCCTGCTGCTGATGATGGCAATCATCACGTGCTCCATCGCGTGGATCGGCTGGAGGACGGCGCAGTCCTTGCACCAGATACATGTCATCATTGTAAGTGAAGAAGACTTCATCTAAATACTGACAATTTGCAATCCAGACATTTTACGGTTTGTAGTTTGGTTTTACTCGTAGTAGCGTTTGCCGCAAATTCGTCTTTTTATTACGAGACGCCAACTGATACACTGTAGCTAAAATCTATGTTTGTTCTAGACAACATAGTTTTGTGTAGTTACAAACATAGTTTTGTATAGTTACAAAACTATGTCGTCTACAGGGCTATAAGGAAAGGGTATGCTAAGCCGCAAAAGGCTCATAGTACCTACTCATCATTAAGAACTACTTTGGGACCAACCCTGAAATCGAGAAAAAAATCAGCTGTTATACATTTTGACGAGAACAACTGATTATTATTTTTCTAGTTTTTCGGGGTGGTCTCGTAGTAAAAGTTGACAGTAATGATGAATACCTATTTTGAGCCTTTTTCGGCTTGGCATAAAATAGATAAAAAATTAAATAACCTGCCGGTAAATTGAACCGGTTATTTTTAACAGATACACAAGTGCATTATCATAATATCCTAAAGTACTTACTGTACGTCCAACCTACTATTTTTATCTGCTGATAAAAAAACATATTGCTGGAAAACAATATTTGGTGTCCGGGTGATTCATGGGTAATGGGCTAAATTTAATGTTCGCCCGAACACATGGAAAATCATCAATACTTAGTCATAATTCCTGTGTTCAACGTCATAGGTTTTTTAAATGTCAATATTTAGCGTCATATAATATAAGCATGAGTGCTTCTAATCTGGTAATGTTTTAGCGTTGTAGGTATTTTTCATGGGGATGTAGATAGGTATTAACACTAGGTACTTTAACACTACACTACTTTTCAGTTTACTTAATTTATTACATAGTAATTAATCAGAAGTATTCAATCATAGAAACATCGGTACAATACAAGGTAGAGCCACACAATCTTCTATTACTACCACCGAACATCGGTACAATACAAGGTAGAGCCACACAATCTTCTATTACTACCACCGAACATCGGTACAATACAAGGTAGAGCCACACAATCTTCTATTACTACCACCGAACATCGGTACAATACAAGGTAGAGCCACACAATCTTCTATTACTACCACCGAACATCGGTACAATACAAGGTAGAGCCACACAATCTTCTATTACTACCACCGAACATCGGTACAATACAAGGTAGAGCCACACAATCTTCTATTACTACCACCGAACATCGGTACAATACAAGGTAGAGCCACACAATCTTCTATTACTACCACCGAACATCGGTACAATACAAGGTAGAGCCACACAATCTTCTATTACTACCACCGAACATCGGTAGAATACAAGGTAGAGCCACACAATCTTCTATTACTACCACCGAACATCGGTACAATACAAGGTAGAGCCACACAATCTTCTATTACTACCACCGAACATCGGTACAATACAAGGTAGAGCCACACAATCTTCTATTACTACCACCGAACATCGGTACAATACAAGGTAGAGCCACACAATCTTCTATTACTACCACCGAAGTCGGATTATTAGATCGATGATTACTACCTACCATCTAATCACATCTCACAATTATTTTCCTAAAAATTCTTGCACACAAAAATATGCCTATTCATAGTTGATCTTTGTTCCCATTACACAAGGCCCAGGGACCTTATTCTTGGGCGTTCGAGATTATCTCGGACACTCACTGTCATTTATGAGAATGAGAGTGACGGAGATACTATCTCACTGGCCAGAATTGAATTTCAGGTCCTTGACTGGTTCTTCAACGTAAGCCCTTCCATAGTTTCACGTAACAAATCAAGCAAACTCTCTCAGATCCTAACCCCATTTCTTCTCATTCCAGACCGGCATCCTCATCTTCCTGGTGGTGGCGATCGAGTTCTCGTGCTTCGTGTGGGCCATGGTGGTGTGGGACAACATCGAGATAGACATCAAGACCACCATGACGGAGTACTTCGCGGCGGCGGCGGGCGGCGAGCCCAACGGGGTGGACGCTATACGATGGGACAGGCTGCATGTTAAGGTAAGAGTGCTGTTTGGACCTTTTAGTTTTAGTTAGTTTTAGTTTTATTTTAGTACCAAAAAAGCACATGTCAAATTACATTTACAATTACAAAAAATTAATACATTCAAACAAAAACAAAAATAAAATAAAATAATTAATAATAAATTCTAACAATGCAATAGGCTTATACTCTAGGCATGATTTTACGGATGAACGGAAAGTGCAATTTATTCTAACTAAATATTTGAGGCCATAGACATGCCGTCAAGTATTTTTGACTTAAGCCCGTCACACACGTAGCTATAATATATAGTAATATGCCTTGCTATAATATATATTATAGCAAGCTACCACACACGGAGACGATGCTATAATATATATTTTGCCTTCATTTCATTGATGGTCGGCCAAGCGTTTGCACGCGTTTTATAATACAGGGTGTTTTGATTACTAATTAGATAATTATGAATTCAAGAAGTAGGTACATGGTTATTGGATTTAATTGACAGTTCTTCAGAGGACGATTCTGATGTCGCTTTTGATATGTCAGTTGCCCCCTATCAGGCTCAAAAACTAGAACTAAATGGATTGAATCGCATCTAGAGAATAAAAAAACTCGTGGCGAATTTAATTTGTATCGTGAACTATCCTCAAAAAAATTCGCTCAATATTTTAGGAATTCAAAATCGTCATTTGTAGATCTTCATGAATTAATAAAAAATTATGTGCAGAAAAGACACAATCATGCGCAAAAGTATTAGTTCTGAAGAACTTCTTGCTGTGTGTTTAAGGTACCTAAGAAAAACATTTAAAAAAATTTTAAATCAATCTTTTATTTTCTATAAAGTTAAGAAATTTTTTTTTTTTTTTTTTTTAATGTAATTGAGTGACGAGACGAGCAAATCGCTCGCCTGATGTTAAACGTCACGTTTGCCCATAACAGGTCTGCACCACCCAGAATTTTGAACTTGCATAAATCAAGACCCTGCGTGGCACAGCACTGCGCTCGTCAACCTGAGATATAAGTTGTTTAATCTCCCATTTGCCCTATAATTTCACTGGAAACAATGCCCTTCCAACCGGAACACAGATACAGATATGTACAGATACGGATATGTACTTTGCATTTAAATACTTAGTTACTACTTAAATACTCGAACCCTCGAACACGTTGGAACATGCTGTACATTCCAAATATGTCGTAATATGTCTTGCTATACCATAATATACAGTAATATATATTAATATGCGATGCTATAAATTACGGTATAGTTTGGTGACGTCATAGAAATATATATATTATAGCTCCGTGTGCGGTCACTTCAATATTTGTATTGAAAATATATCGTAATATGCCTCGCTATATTTATATTAATATATATTATAGCTACGTGTGTGACGGGCTTTAGTGATTATAAGGCGTGCAAAAAATATTTTGTCGTGGTCCATTGGTTCGCCATCCCTGACATAGGTTATCACACCGATCCTAATTATTATTATAAATGCGGAAGTGAGTTAGTTCTTTATGCGGGTGAAACCACGGGGAGCCGCTTGTAATTGGTATAAATTGCAGAGGTAAGGGAAGAAGGCCAGCGCAGGGCTTTGTGGCGAGTAGCGGTACTCGCAGTAGTACCTACCTCGTAGTGTAGCGTAGTTTTTGTGCTCTATGACGAATCCTTCTTTACCGAAAAGCCTCCAAACACACTGCACTGCACAGCAGCGTGTACAGCTTTTGTCAAATTTTTAAAGTAAAATCTGATAATTTTGTTATATTATTATTTTAGAAGAATGTTTATTTATCTGAAATTACCAAGGACTTGTAGGTACAAAATACGTTCCTTAGAGTGTATCTCCAACTAGTAAAAGTTGGCAGTCAGCTCAGCATATTCGGTCTCGTCTTTGACAAGACAAAAGAGCTGAACGGCACTCGCAACACCCGTCCATCAGTCAAATCACTGAAGAAAACAACACGCATTCCAGTTCGAATGCTGCGGCGTGAGCGGCCCCAACGACTACGCGTCGACGGGCCACGTGCCGTTCTCGTGCTGCGGACAGGGCCCGCTGGACGCGCTGCGGCGGCCCTACGCCGCGGACTGCTCCGCCGTGTTCCAGCGCGGCTGCGGGAAGCCGCTGCACGAGCACGCGAGGAACCAGCTGCTCTTAGTGGCTATGACGGCGCTGGCTGCGTCGGTGTTGCAGGTGAGATTTGGTACAAGATTAAATTTAGAAAACCACGAACGTTGAATCGATTAAACCGAATTTCATCAATCATAGCTAAGAACACTCCCGATTAATTCACCTTTCTAACAAAAAAAACAACATCACAATCGGTTCATCCGTTCGAGAGATACGATCCCACAGACAGAATCGTCAAACTTATAACACCCCGTCGTTTTTGCGTCGAGGGTTAAAAACCTTCGTCCGTGTTAAAATTACCTGTATAGAGGTAGAATTTGTATGGATTTGTGTTTGTAGAGAGTAATCTTCGAAACTATCCGATTTTAAAAATTATTTCACCAATGGAAAGCTACACTATCCCTAAGTGCTATATTTTATATCCTCAATCAAACCTACGAGGCCGCAAGACGAGCAGCGCCGCGCCGGGTACAAAGTTCCGAACATCAGCTAGTAAGTTAGGTACGAGTATAAGCTGGTAAATACGCGGCTGTGTCAGTGATCTGGGGCTGGGGCTGGGGAAACCCCGTATGACTATAAGTAAATACCTAACCAATTGCTACGTAGCAATGACGGTATGTTGACAGCGTAGGGTGGCGTACTCGTAGGTCTATATTGCTAGGCAGTGGATTCTTCAAATCTAGATTACCCACCCGGTACGCTGTAGAGGCCTCAATGGCCAACAGCATTTAGTCATTAAAAAAAACTAATCTGGTTGGCCGACGGTGTTCTAAAATCTAAAAAGGATGTCGACCCCTAAGTATATATTGTAGATAATATATTAGCTATCTTATACTCGTATAATATATTAGTTTAGTTTTAAATAAGACACTGCTGCGGCTGAGAGTTAGCATAAATATCTAAAGTGAATCATTCAACTTCTGTAAATAAAATCGCGTTTAAACCAGCACCATCTCTAACCTGACTCTACCTAAAATCTGGATTACCATCTTTATTGACATGATTACGTCGATCACTTGTTAGATTTATCTACTCGAAGTCTAACTTAAACGGATTACTTGAATCCGAAACATATACCGCACAGATTTTACAGCGCGTTTCATCCAAGACTAAATATTCAGCTTTCGTGCCAGATTGCATTTCTTGGGGGTGGCGGGGGAGAGGTTTAATTCTTATTGAGATTTATAAGTCTGCTACGTGATCCAGAAGTTGTTTCTGTGATATTTGCTTTTATTTATCGCCCTTTCAGCATTAATTCGAAAGTAAGGTAAGTAGGTGCGTACCCAAATCATTTTTACCTTAACAAGTTCTCGGCAAATTGATCTATATCTATCTATATATATAAAAGTGAAGGTCGTGACTGACTGACACATGTACGCACAGCCTAAACCGCTTAAGCTACAAACGTGAAATTTGGACAAAAGTTTTATATCAAAAAGCGGACGCACACTAAGAAAGGAATTTGCCCAATTCAACCCTTAAGAGGGTGAAAAGGGGTGTTTAAGTTTGTATGAAAAATTTTTTTTTCTTTATGCTACGATTATCAAACTTTGCGAATATACTAAAGTTAAAAAAATAATTGACACCTATTTCAACATTTTTTTAAAATCAACCCCTAAAGGGGTGAAACGGAGCAATAAAGTTTGTATGAAGATTTTGTTTTTAATGCTGTGGTTATGAAACTTTGCAAATATACTAAGCTTAAGAAAATAATTGACACTTATTTTTTTGTTTTTTGAAAATCAACCCCTAAAGGGGTGAAACGGAGTATTGAAGTTTGTATGGAGATTTTTTTTTTGATACTGTGGCTACGAAACTTTGCAGATATACTAAGCTAAAAAAAATAATTGACACTTATTTTTTTGTTTTCTGAAAATCAACCCCTAAAAGGGTTAAACGGAGTGTTGAAGTTTGTATAAAAATATTTTTTTCCTAATACTTCGATTATTTAACTTTGCTATTGTAATAAGCTAAAAAAAATATTAGATACCTGTTTCATTATTTTTTGAAAATCTACCCCTGAAAGGGTTAAACAGAGTGTTGAATCAACGCATCAACATTAACAGATCAACGCACAGCCTAAACCGCTTAAGCTACAAACGTCAAATTTGGACAAAAGTTTTATACCAAAAAGCGGACGCACACTAAGAAAGGAATTTGCCCAATTCAACCCCTAAAGGGGTGAAAAGGGGTGTTTAAGTTTGTATGAAAATTTTTTTTTTCTTTATGCTACGATTATCAAACTTTGCGAATATACTAAAGTTAAAAAAATAATTGACACCTATTTCAACATTTTTTAAAAATCAACCCCTAAAGGGGTGAAACGGAGTATTGAAGTTTGTATGAAGAATTTTTTTGATGCTGTGGTTACGAAACTTTGCCAATATACGAAGCTAAAAGAAATAATAGACATTTATTATTTTGGATTTTGAAAATCAACCCCCAAAGGGGTTAAATGGAGTGTTGAAGTTTGTATGAAATTATTTTTTTCCCTATGCTACGATTATTTAATTTTGCAGATGTACTAAGATAAAAAAATAATAGATTCCTGTTTCATTATTTTTGGACAATCAACCCTTAAAGGGGTGAAACGAGGTATTAAAGTTTGTATGGAAATATTTTTTTCTTAATGCTACTATTATTTAACTTTGCAAATTTACTAAGCTAAAAAAAATAATAGACACCTAAGTATATTTTTGTTTTTGAAAATCAACCCCTAAAGGGGTGAAACGGAGCAATAAAGTTTGTATGAAGATTTTGTTTTTAATGCTGTGGTTATGAAACTTTGCAAATATACTAAGCTTAAGAAAATAATTGACACTTATTTTTTTGTTTTTTGAAAATCAACCCCTAAAGGGGTGAAACGGAGTATTGAAGTTTGTATGGAGATTTTTTTTTTGATACTGTGGCTACGAAACTTTGCAGATATACTAAGCTAAAAAAAATAATTGACACTTATTTTTTTGTTTTCTGAAAATCAACCCCTAAAAGGGTTAAACGGAGTGTTGAAGTTTGTATAAAAATATTTTTTTCCTAATACTTCGATTATTTAACTTTGCTATTGTAATAAGCTAAAAAAAATATTAGATACCTGTTTCATTATTTTTTGAAAATCTACCCCTGAAAGGGTTAAACAGAGTGTTGAATCAACGCATCAACATTAACAGATCAACGCACAGCCTAAACCGCTTAAGCTACAAACGTCAAATTTGGACAAAAGTTTTATACCAAAAAGCGGACGCACACTAAGAAAGGAATTTGCCCAATTCAACCCCTAAAGGGGTGAAAAGGGGTGTTTAAGTTTGTATGAAAATTTTTTTTTTCTTTATGCTACGATTATCAAACTTTGCGAATATACTAAAGTTAAAAAAATAATTGACACCTATTTCAACATTTTTTAAAAATCAACCCCTAAAGGGGTGAAACGGAGTATTGAAGTTTGTATGAAGAATTTTTTTGATGCTGTGGTTACGAAACTTTGCCAATATACGAAGCTAAAAGAAATAATAGACATTTATTATTTTGGATTTTGAAAATCAACCCCCAAAGGGGTTAAATGGAGTGTTGAAGTTTGTATGAAATTATTTTTTTCCCTATGCTACGATTATTTAATTTTGCAGATGTACTAAGATAAAAAAATAATAGATTCCTGTTTCATTATTTTTGGACAATCAACCCTTAAAGGGGTGAAACGAGGTATTAAAGTTTGTATGGAAATATTTTTTTCTTAATGCTACTATTATTTAACTTTGCAAATTTACTAAGCTAAAAAAAATAATAGACACCTAAGTATATTTTTGTTTTTGAAAATCAACCCCTAAAGGGCTGAAATGGAGTATTGAAGTTTGTATACAAATATTTTTTTCCAAATGCTACGATTATTTAACTTTGCAAATGTACTAAGTTATAAAAATAATGGATACATGTTTCATTATTTTTGAAAAAACAACCCCTAAAGGGGTGAAATGGTGTAGTAAATATAGTACGGAGAGAGAATTGTAATGACTCACTGACAGACAACGCACAGCCTAAACCGCTGGCCGTAGAAATTTGAAATATGGAGGGTGTGTTTGTCTTGATGAGTAAACGTGTACCAATAAAGAATTTTTTGAAATTCTACCTCTAAAGGGGTGAAATAGGGTGTTAAAGTTAAGATGGAGAAGCATTGTTTTTGACGTCACGGTATTGAAACTTTACAAATATACGAAGCTTAACAAAATAACGAACACCTATTTCACCATTTTTGGAAAATCAACCCCTGTGGGGGTGAAATGGCGTGGTAAAGATAGTACGGTGAAAGAATTTGTTTTGATGCTAACTCAATGAAACTTTACAGATGTACTAAACTTAAGGCGGGTAAACAACATCAGGAAAAAATCCAAAACCTTCGAAAAGTCATATCCTCGAGGTGGAACTGCTAATTATCTCGAAAATTAAAAACATTTTTACCAAAGCGCTGAGACTAAAAAGTCACCAAAATCTCGGACCTTTTTGGAGCCATTAAAAATAACATAGTCGCCTCAAAAACATGGCCGCCATACAAACTTTGAGGGTCTATATCTCCGAAACGGTTGAAGATGGGTGGGTGTTTGACTAGATGTCATAGGAGTTAGCAAGGGCTACTTGATGGTTGTGGCAAAAATCCAAATGATTCAAAATGGCCGCCATTATTTTTTCTACATGATTCGAGGGGGCTGATTTAGCATCTGTTTTGGCATCTGCGGGTTTTTGGGGTCCCTGCTTCCATTGTATGACGCTTTTTACATGTTCTCAAAAAAGGAGGGTTAAATTAATTATCGGTTCCCGAGGTATAGTCCACGCGGGCGAAGCCGTGGGCGGAAGCTAGTTTGTCATAATTTTGGAGACATAAAGCATTATTTCATCAGTCATCATCGTCATCATCATTTTTTCTTCATTAATTAATCGGCGAGACAAAATCTTTGGCATCGATCTATTTTATATTCAAAATATAGATTGATTGTTTTTGGCCAGTGACGATATAAATTTCCATACCTATGATAGACCGGGCATACAGATCAAACGTAACAAGAATAAGACGAACAAGAGAGAAAGATAATATTAAAAAACAAAGGTTGTAATATACCTAATCTTTGCCATTGTGTAATCACTCTAATTGATATTCTGGACTTGGTCCTGCGACTGTAGACCTAGAAAAGATGGCTGGTGACCACAGGCACATCCTTTTTCACATATCCGTCCCTCCTATGTTTCCACGCCATCTTATTCGTGTTTACTTTGGAATATTTATGTATCTATTCTGAATACCTAAACGCACTAACATATAATAATGTTAACACTTCCTTGTTCCTTTTTAGGCTAGCTTACAGTAACAAACTCCCAAAGGTCAGCCTGACCTCACTGCTGACATGCCAACAACATATCTAAACAATTGAATGAGGGCGTCAGTATCGTATGTCCCGAACACAACTGATAGGTTTCCGTCGAAAATTGTAGTTCTATCATTTGCCCACCTTATAATAGAGAAGTGTGATGCTCTGTACTTATGTACAAACAATGCGACGAGCACTCCATTGTGAATTATAATGAGTGTCCTTGCGAAAATAGCGTGACCATCGCGCAGTATGATATCATAGTAAACAGAGTCCTGTGGGGATCGGGTCAATTAATTTTGTTCAACTGGTGCTCCCTAAGGACATATAACAGTATGTTTTAGAATTAACCTTGGATTAATTACTATTGTAAACTACAGTTTTCATGGGCGTGTGGTAAAAATAAAAAACAAAAATGGCAAAGTATCGTCAAGTCAGAAAATAATTTTCACAAAATAAATGTTCTATATTGGTTCCACAAATGTGTATTTCGACTGCTTTATAATGTCGTTCCAATATTAAAATAAAAATTGTTGAAAGCAGTTAATATTTATTTTATCAGGAGTTATCGTGCAGTCATTAGGTGCCTTCCTATAAAACCCGACGTTTTGATAAGTCCTGTTGGATAAAACATAATTATCATGTGTTCAAATCCGCTTTATTTCAAGTTATTTTTAATCCAATTCAGTTTGATCCAATTTAATTCAGTTGTTCAGTTATTTAGTTTCTCTTGATTGTACATCATAAAACTATACTCTTTTCATTTTCTTTAATTTACACACAATGTGGAATGAAGCACGGATCTCTTTTGATCACATACTCGTATCTGGATCGATATTTGAGCCACATGAGCTTTTTCTTTAGACTTACGTTACTTATAAAGCTTATTGCGACCAACAGACATGTATTCGTGCTAGACTATCCATAGACTAGAGTCTACTCAAAGCATTTTAACACGGATTTTGGGGTGCGAGCGGTTGTTAGATTTATCCTTTGTCTGCAGTATTTATTTGTGTATGGTACATTTTGAGACCAGATTTTTGTTTTTCATTTAATTAGATACTCCTTTACAGGTTTACAGTAATAGAGTATTCTGTGGTAATATGTAGTACTTTTTGGGCGCTTTAAGCCTCACGTTGTTTGCACAATATTTAACCAATCTGTCTACGAAGTAACATTAAAGGCAAAGATGACATCAAAGTCTGCTAACAGTTAATTAACGCACACCTATTAGCGAGCCGTCGTCATTTTCAGCATGACGAACCTAAATACGAGTACAACGTAACAGTCTATTTTGAACGCGGTCACTCAGAACTACAGCGACCAACATAGCTTTGCAGTTGGCTGAATGTTAGAACTAAAATTGTTCAACGGGGGCGCCAAGTTTTGTACGAAAAGGCGAGAATGGCTCCCGTGGTCAGCCGCAGAAATAAGTTGGTCGGGCTACGTGAGTTTTGTGTAGCTGAAGCACAATCCCTCCCCCATTGTTTGGTTTATCGTACAAACGTACAATAGCAATTACCGGGTTCTTAACCTTTTTGTTACTGCTACCGTGTAATGGGAGGTTGAACTTTGGCTCGGCGCGACGCGGACGGCTGCCCAGATGAGGGCGTGGCCCCACCTGTTGTGTTTAGCGTAAGACATTCATTCACTAAATGTACGAAAAGGCCTAGAAGTTTGAATGTTGTTAGCTAATTAAAACAGCCCTGCGTAAACTTACTACGCAACATACATATATTGTATCTACTATGGACACAACTGATTTTTTTCGCGAATTCTGGGTTGGTCCCATAGTAAACGTTGTTCATAATGATAAGTACTAGGAGCCTTATTTGTCTTTCTAACCCTGTATAATATATATGCCTAACCGAACGAACTGAAAAGAAAAAGATAATTCATTACTAATTAAGTAGGTAATTATTGTAATTAATAATATCAGATTAAAGCGCCCAAGCATAGAGCAATCGTTAAAAGAAGTTGCTGGGTCCGTCAAAAAACTCGCTCTTTTTTAGATTTAGAATTTAAAGGTTTTTTTTGCTAATCTAATAGACAATAGACATTATTTTATGTATAGCAAAAACATTAAGCTAAGCTAACCAATGGCTTAAAGCCAAGCTTCTTCTTCTTTCTCGTGAATTATACCTATCTCTGTCTCATTTCCATCATTAATTGGCAGAATAATGGCCATTAAATGCGCCTCTAATTGTGACTACCTTGATCTAAGTAATTATAAATTCCCCTTAAAAACTCCCCCGAGTGTTACCAGACCGTGACTTTTTGAAAGGGCTTCGAAATGAGTTTTAATGAAACACTTGACTGCCTCGGTGAACTCTTACTGCTAGATTTCAAAACTTGCACACCTATTTCTGTGAAATTCCACGTTAATGTAATAAAATAATAGCTGGGATAGCATGGAATTATTTTTAAGTGAATAGTTTTCTGACTAACAAATTCAGGCACGGATCCAGAATATCGTTAATGGGATACTGTTAATGGGATGGCTTTTGACCTTTTAAAAAATATTCAAAACCAAAAATTATGAAATTTTGCTTTTGTGGTTTGGTTACACTTTATTATTTTGTTTAGGTGATACTGATAAGGATTTCAATTTTTTTAAGTTTATTATACACCACTGACTCCACGGTCCGTGAGTTTTTTCAAAATATTAGAAGTGTAGTACTTATTTAATTTAGCACGTGACATTTCACTCCAGCGAGAAGTTACTAACTCCAAGATAAGTACACGTAAGACTCTTCAAGCTTTTTTCAGGATTCAGAGGGAGAAATTTCACCCGTTGCCCCCAACCTCCTTGGGATCGTCCATTAATCAGGCGAGGTGAAATGTCACTTGTATTTATTTTACGTTAAGTTCTGAAAATTTTAAAGACAATTTGAACCAAATAAATACATGTCATATTGGCGGAGGGGAGGGGGATAATTCATATTCTCATCATGTATCGCCAGGGAAGGCAGAGGGTTGAAAAAGTTGCTAAAACATTACGTGATTAATATTTTGCGACCCCCGTCCTTTAGGTGCGCCTGTACAAAACATCACCAACCAATGACATGTTTATTTATCTATGCCTACAACTAACAATGAATGATGTCACTGCATAAAGTAGCGATGGCGACACAAAAAGTAAGAAGAGGAAACATAAGTTCCAAACTTCAAACATGTTCCGAAGACAACACAAAACAAGCAACGGTGACATCACGGTTAGCGCTTCAGTTCAGGCTAGGTCGAGCGCCGAAATAGTATCATGCATGACGACTTATCAAGACCACAGGATAAATACCTAGACAAAAATTACGTCAAAGTAGGAGTTTTCATAAATAATCTTGAGAAACAGACAAACTATAAACTTTGGTTCATAGAGCATTTGTTTACCCCAATCCTCCTTCTCACGATAAATACTTCCTACTCCATGACCCAAGTTTTGTTCATCATTATACTCGTAATAGTTACTTTGAGAATTCGTATTTCCTTAGGTATTGTTTCCTTGGGTATGGGCACCACATGTCCACATCTCAAATATAATTTTATATAAAAAACCCATTGAAAATTCCTATTATTTTAAAAGGATGTAGTGTATTGTATTTATGTTTAATTAATAAAAAATAATACCATTAGACACAGCCATAGGAGAATTTTGGTAGGTACTAAACCTAGGTTTTAAGTAAGTTTTAACTTACCCAAATTCACAGAATTCCCCCTATTACTTCAGAATAAATAAGTATTACCTTCCAGCTTCCAGGTATTTGCCTGTTTTTTTTTTATCTTTACTTAATTAAAAGAGGTTTTGTCACTCAATGACTATGCCACCCTCGCCTCGTTCCGAATACATGAATGTAATTAATTGCCTACGTTTCTTAAATACTATTAACATTATTCTGGCTTCCTCAGAAGCTGGAGAAGCCAAAATGCTGTTACATACTCGTAAACCTACATTTATCACAATGTTGTTCAATAGCAAGTAATCTCGTCTCTGAGATTCATTCCGGACACATTCCATCAGCACGTGATGCTCGTCTTCGACTTGCCTGAATTTAATTTCCGTGATAACGAATAACAGCTACATTTTGTTATGTCGGTTGCACTAGTTTTAAGCGTTATTATTAGGATCTACAATTTAACCACAAGCAAAGGGTTGCTCCTAACATTAAATTGAAGGTACCAGTTGTTTTGCCTTTAACAGTAACCGCCGAGCCTTATCAGAGGCCTTCAGGTGGCCTAAAAGCTCTGATACTAAAACTAAACTCTAATAACTCTGTTACTAAAACTACTGAGTGGCTAGCCACTCGGCCTAGAACTTACTTCCTTACTTTTGTGGTGAGAATAAAAAAGAGTTTATCTATCCACCAATATCAGTTCAAATGTCCTCAAATCCTCTGCTCGCTCTATAAATCTGATCCGTCGCGCGTCGCCATAACCCGACACGACTTCACACGAGCCGCTTTAAAAGCTGGGCTACGATTACACGTCGCAGTACTTAGTCCAGATAAGGTCGGCTCGGGTCGCCTAAAGGTCACGGGGTCTCACATTCGGAGAGATGGCCTAATTCCAGCCAACCTTTATCAATTTTAATTATTTTTCATAGGCTCGAAATTGTGAAATTGGTTTACATCAAAATAGAGTATTGTCTCATGATTTGGTAAAAGCACACCATTAGAATCAATTTGCTCGATAGAAAGGATAATTAGAAAAACCATAACTTGCGTTTTTCTATTACGTAAATAAAGTGTATAGAGAAATTGAGAACGACCTATTTCTTTAAATAACTTCATTGAAAACAATAAAACCATCTTCAAATTAAATCGCATGATTTAATTTGAAGCTGTAAGTTGCACCCAAACACATTCAGCCGTTTTAACGTGATTCGGTCTAGAGCACAGAAGCCTAGAAGAAACAAATTGACTCTCGACTTGAAGATACCTAGAGTATATCTATCGGGGAATACCCACGTAGGCAGAAAATTTTACTCTCTGACAGGATCATCCAAACAGAAATTTAGAATCAAGAATTATTTATTAAATGTTATAGGTAACTTACAAAACTTTCACATTTATGATACCTACTCGTATTAGTTGGAAAAGTCGCATAGCAGGAAGTGATAGTAGGACTCTAGCAAAACCTAGATCCAAGTTGCACTAATACTTATTCTGTGATCCAACAGTCTTGTGACAGACAATCCGAAGATTGCATAATGACTCGTCGTGACCTCAGCTGCTGCCGTCTCGGCCTCCTGCTCGTAATCGGCACAATAATAGGTACGCACACGCACAATTACAGTAGCTCATCTGTTGAGAATGGAACGTCTGTTATTTACTTCTTCATCATCAACATCTTGGCCCTTATCTGTATAACTACTGGACTACGCTACTCTTTCCACTCGGACGCAATTCTTTCCGGTCCTCTGCACATCTTACTGGCAATTCATTATTTTTCTCATTACGGATTTTGAAGTTACAAAATAGGTGATTTTGATTCGCTCTCAATCCACGTCCTTCTAAGTCCTTCTTGTGGGTATAGGCTTAGATAGACCTTACACTACCTACACTACTGTATTTTTCGTTCATGGTTCTACCCCAGAATGAGTACCTACCTGTTACAAAACAAGTACCTGCGATTTTAACAATGACGTCGTTGATATTGTATCATTTTCTAAAGAAAGCTCTATAACTATTGCCACCTTTTTGTCACACAATAACAAGAGAAACAGGAAATTTTAGTAATCTATTTTAGTTATCATATTGGTTTAGTAAGGTATTCTGTGGTTTAGTTTAGTGAGTATATTACTACAGAATCGACGCTTCTGTCGTTATGTCGTTCGACCCATCTCGCTCAGTGACCGTTCCGCTTGCTCACCCCGAGTCCCCGACCGCTGCTACCAAAAATGGATGTTAAAAACGCCAAAAAATTAGACTACACTTACACCTGTCATTTCTTTGTTTTATTCACCATCGTCAAATCATCAGTATTTAATAGTGTTGCTCTTGTCGTAGAAATAATATCTAGGCAGAGGACTTCTGCCAATGTTCTATCTCCGTGTACGACATTACTGCTCTCTCATTTATCATATCTCTCTTTCTTTATTTTGTGAGAGGTAATTAAATTAACTACATTGTTATCTACAAACGTTTCCAAGGTTTTTAATATGCTCTGGGCGTATTAATAAAAGATAAAAAGGCTATAAAAGACGTAAACATTAAACGATTCTAATGCCCTTCAAAGACTTTCATTTATCCTGTTTATTAGGTTCAAAATTCAGTAAACCTTTACATATATTCGTATCTTTATTTTCTTGGCGAACGATCAATAAAACATGTACTGTAAAACTTTCCAGATTTGTGATGTTGTGTAGGAAGAATAAGTAACATATAATATTTTGTAGTATCTACATTGTACGTAACAGTATCTACTATCTACCCACATTCATTATAAAATGTATGCCGTCGCCTCGAGGCTCGATTTACAATTTCATTCATTCAACGTACAGACGAAAATAGACTCATTAATAGCGTAAAGTGAATGTTTACTTTTCTTATGTGATCTTTATTATCCCCATAATATTTAAAACCAAAATCTTTTATGGATATAATCACTTTCGTTAAATTCTCCAAATGGCTACAAGTGTTTTACAATCCTGCCCACTTGAAATCTTATTGACCAGTTTACTCGAGCTTCTCAGTCCCTACATTTGAGCTCAATTTGGCAGGAATGAAGGATCTACAAGTGGTCTACCACAGGTCCAAGTCTTGGTTTAAGGTTGACCAGTTTCTTAGGTCTGCGCTCGCTCTCTATTTGCTCTGCCATCGGATAGACAGAAGGGCGCATGTTTGTTTAGTTACGTGTCTCGGCATGGTTGTAAGTGGGCGAAGCGAATGGTTTACAGCTTTCTAAGGTTATGCAATAGCTGATCGGCGTGGTTGCAGACCGCGACCGGTCGGGTGCCTCTCTTGACGCTGCTGTTTGTAGCATTTTGTTATTAACAACTCTGTATAACAGTGTCGCCAAAACAGCTTTATCTGGTTTAAAAAAGTAGACTGGTTTTGTCTCTGCATAAGAAGCGCGAAGAAATTTATACATGTATTCATTTTTTGCATAGTACGAGTATACCTCTAACGGGTGAACCGATCATGACATCTAGTCAGTATCTTAACGAATACCTTAAAACCCAAAAAGATGACAAAAATTGGATGATGACACAGTATCCGCGAAGTCCGTCGAGAATCATTATATTGTAGCAAAACCAAACTCAATTTCGAAAATTTAATTATTTGGTGTGCAAAGTAAAGACACAATTGTTCTATTCTATTCTATTCTACATCACATCTTCACATATCATATTCATATCTTCATATTGAGTGAGATAGGCTTCTTAAGAAAAATAGTAAGTTTTAGTATCTCTGAAAGGCCCGTTTCATCCAAGGAGTAGGTACATAATGACTAGAGTCGTCTTTATCTCCACTAGCCCGGCCCGTATCCTACTTCGCTACTTATCAGTTGTTTGTTCATTATTCGTGTCGCTCCGCTTCACCACGTCTTTATTCTTGCTATTTATTACCTAGGCAAGCTATAAGCATTATTTTAGTGTTCCAATGTATAAAAAAAAGTAATTCTTGTCTAAATCAGTTGTTAATTGGCTTCGCTGCCGGTAATAGATTCCCATAATTCTTATTAATTGCAATTGAGATTAAATAAAATAGAATGAAGTAAAGCCACTAAATTTTAGACCAGTTCATGCTTTGAGACTCTCGACTTAATTATTATAAATATTATATGGATACAACTTTTCCATGTTTGGTACCTGCATGATATATTGCGTAAAGGTAATATACGTACAACTGTACAACCAACTTATTTTGTAGACTGAATTGAGAACGCCACCATCGAATTTTCTGAACAAACGCGTTGTCCCTCCGTAGCAAATTTTAATTCCTTCATTTGCGCACTTTGCATATAAGTTGATAGGTCTGTAGTCAGGTTATCGAGGAGCAACGCTCCAACGCTCCAACCTTGCTCCAAATGCTGCGCTTACGCATGTGACGTCACCAGGCGTGGCACCGACACAACCAGATAGAAACAGCACGTATAGTGGCACCCGGTCCGAATAGCTATTAATTGAACAGTCTGGGCTTTCTATTTTCGCGACGAATGGTGCATTTATTGTCTCCAACAAGCATTATAGGCACTGGGAATTGTGTCATGTTAGTAGAATTGTTTAAAAATAAGCTTAGGTAGGTATACTGTAGTTAGAAAACGCGACAGCATACCATGAAGACTAACATTACGACAACTTTATGACAATGAGTTTATGACGAGAAATAATACTAGCATAGAACAATAAACTGGCAATAACGATTAAACGAGCTTGCTCCATCGTGCATCTAGAATAGAAGATGTTTGTTCCTGATTTTATAGATTAGTTTGAATGACTGTGTATAATGGCTATTTGAATATCTTGAAGTTAAGATCTGTTCACTGTTTGATATTTATTTTAATACAAGTACATAAAATGTTCTCATTCCTTCCTAAATCTCAAAGAATTATATGATCAATGGCCGTGCATTTCACGGTTGAATACAAGCGTAAAAAAGCATCTGTTTTTGAGTAAATCACTGATTTGTTACGTGTTTCAGCTGAGGTTGTTCGTAATCGAGAAATAAGCGTAAAGCCGCTTAGGCGGGGTACGTGGGGGTGGAGACCTTCGGCTTGTTTCTAAATAATATACATTATGTCATTAATATGTCATAAATCATAGTAATGTTTCTACTGAATGCTACAATACTGTGTGAAGATTATTCATAACAACAGGCAGGAGAATTATATTATTACCTATATATTTTTTTAGAAACCAGCAAGTGTGTTTTAAAATGGCAGCACCATACAATTTTAAAAAGCTTGAAGCTAGGGTAGCTTTAATTAAGCTTAAATTGGGATCGGGCTCCCAAGGGAACCTGCGGAACACACCGCTAGACGACTAGAAACTTTTCAACTTTAAAAGTGACATTTACCTAAATATTTAAACCTGTAGGTAACCCTCAAAAGGTAAACTATTCTTTATTTTGGTGGACTTATAAGTTGAGCCCTTCAGTTAGTAGCAACAGTGACATTGAAAATAAACACTTTAATACGAAAATTGTCCCTCTGGAACTAGACATAATGTACACAGATTAAAAAAATGATCCGCGCTGTATGAAGTTAGTTTTGTAATTTGACATTAGTCCTATTCTCTAATGGTAAAGATAAAAGTCGAATGCAGGATTTGTTGATGATGGTTAACTGATGCGGCTTGTGGACAATGATGAGATGATTATGAAAATAAATCATACAAAATATAAAATTTATGAATTACTGTCATGGCGTTCTCTTGAAATAATGTAGTCAGTGTCGTACAGTATTTTTGAAAATTAAATACTTACAAAGAGTAAAATGTGGATCTGCATTATCTATATATAAAAATGAAACCCGTTTTCCTTGGTCACGGCATCACGCGTGAATGGCTGGACCGATTTCACTAATTCTTTTTTGTTGTATTTGTTATTATTAGGAGAAGGTTCTTACGGAAAAAAATATTAAGAAAATCTCTCAGAAATATTGAAAAACCCTAAAAACAGCCCTTTTCGTTTTCCCATACAAACGTTTTCTAACTAAAACGAGCTTTATTGCTATTGTATTAGGCAGTACCATAGAGAAGTACTGTAGAAGTACTGTGTATAGCAGTACGAAGTCTGCCGGGTCAGCTAGTTTTTAAGATAAATCTAGATAGAATATGTTTTTTTTTAAACGGTTTTATTTAGTTTACATTAAGAACAAAATTCATAAGACGATCTCAGTAAATTTTATCTAAGATTATTTTCTTACGAATTTTCGGTGGTTCTGTTATTCGTGAGTATCCCACAAGAAGTTAGTACCTAATCTGTGCCACAACTCTGGAGTTCACGCAGCGTTCAAGGTCTTCAATAAACAAACAGCAACTCGAGATTCGTTGTCTAAATATATGAAAGGAATGTTGGTGTCAGAGTCTGTTTCCGATGTAGATTTAGTGGAGGAGTTAGATTCAAAGAATTGGTGTGAGAAAGTAAGTTAGTCAGATTCACACAATCAAAATAAGCTATCGAATTGATCCTTTGATTCGAATAAATATTCATTTGCACTGAACGTGGCTAAGTCTGTTGCTCTCGTATTTGTATAAAACCAAAGAAAGTAGATTAATATTCCTGTCAAAGTTTAATGTGATTTAAAGAAAAAATCTTTAAGTCTTCGTAATTTAGAACTTTCTCGCTTTGTTTATCAATCAAAAGAACTTGAGTTCAGTGGCGTGACTTGACGTGACTTCAGTTTTTCGTAATTGGGGAAAACCACCTTTTCCCCGAGGTGAAAGAAATTATTTCTGTCGAAGTTTTTCCTTACCTTTAGTTTTCCGCTGTGGCGTGCTGGGCAGCCCTAAATAAATATGTCGATTGTACTAAAACTCGAAAATGTTGAAATATGACACTACCAAATACACAAAAAGTGTGACGTCAAATCCACCCAGGAGGAAAGAAGATACCACAAGACAATCTCGTGCCACTATTCGTCTGTCTCCTATCTGTACAATGTGAACGAGCCCAGTCTGCCCGCCAGGATGAGCATCACGAGCTCCGAGCACAGGTAATAAGGATGAGGGGGCTCAATTGATCCTGATTTTAAAACACCAGTCCAGGTTACGTTACGAACCAGTCGCAGTAACTACCTATCTACTTCACTGGTGTAAAACAGTGATCTGATTTGTTTAGCCTGCAACAATTGAAACCAATTAGCTTTTTGCTTTTCCTAGGAAGTGAGTGACATTATTGAATGAAAAGTCTGGTTTTTTCGATGGTTTGTCTCTTTTCTCTGTTTTTATTTAATTCGCAAATGATTCCGCGTTACACCACCAACTTCGCTTGCCAAATATGTCGGTTTACCTAATGTGATATCTACAATATTTAGTCTTACCTACCGTCACAAGGTCATCCAAATATTCAAGTAGTCGTGTCATTTTGATGCGCTTACGCCACCTTTGATTAATAGTTGAAATTGCACAAATTGATTGTTACACATTTTTATACAAGCAAGATGTGCAATAAGCATCTGCGGTATTCCCGAGAAGCTACAACGAGAAGTTCATCAAAAGAGGTGTTAATAAAGTACGGGGAATATGTTCCTATTCCTTCCTTCCATCAGTTATATCTCCGGCGTTATAGTAAGATCGCCCCAGCAGTTTAGACTATTCATTTCACACCCTCTTTCACCGCGTAATAGGAAATGATTTACCATTTTGTGAAAAGGCTCAAAGCACAGATAGAAGGATAATGGATATAGGTTACTCTTGCATTTTTTATATCAATGCTAAATTGAGCGTAGTTTTTATGGATCATGATTACCACCTTAACCACATTAGGAGAATTTAATCAGGATTTTTGAATCGACAAAATGTTACTCATTAATTTTTCCTCAACCGTATTCCGCTTTACACGTGATTCATAAAGCCATGACCTTCGTGATCAAGTGACGTCATGCATACGTCTTCGTCGCAGAATCCAAAATAAGTTACGTAGACGATATGAATTAAGCCTTAAATAAACTGTTTTATATAAATAAGCCGATTAATGTTTACCGTTCTAACTCTAGCGTCAGTTTGTCATATTACCTCTATGTTATATTGGTATGATTATATTATAATTATTTACCTTAACAGTTAAAACATATAGATATAAATTAATGATTAATTGTTTTATTAATTGTTATAATCAGTAATAACAAATTATTATTACTGATTATAACAGATTATTGCCATTATTGCATTTCCTCGTCTGCATTTAGTCTTCTTACTAATGCTCCCTGCAGTTTTACCGCGAGATCTAGGTTTCATATTATTTTAGCTTAAAAGAAATGTCGCCGATCATGATCGATTTTATAATTTATTATTAGTGAAAAGGTTACAAGTAAAGTAAGTCGATAAACAGAAAGACCGACAGACAGAGAGACAGAGAGACAGACAGATGGTCAGATAGCGGGATAGACAGAAAGATAAATAGAGTGACAGACGGAGAGATAGGAGACAGAGTAGATGGATAGAAGAGGAGACAAACTGACGGACAAATAATGGCATAGCACAGACAGACACAGAGAGATGGATACAGTAACACATTGTACAGAGAAAATAACTTCAGAGACTTACGTTTCCTTTCGTATTTTGACTGATAATTTAAATTTGAAGCATATCCGTGACTTGTGACCTTCTGTATGCAGTGCAAAATGTAATTCAAAGAACCTCGGTTCTAGTACATTCATTTCCTTATGAAACACCTGAGACATTGGTTTATCCTTCCTCATATAAGGTGCCATCCTTTTAAGCGTCCCATCATTGTTATTCAGAAATGATTCACAACAATGTAAGGTCACTAACTACAGTAACTACTTAGTAGTCATTAAGTATTCATGTCGTCATCATAACTTCAACAGTGACCTCATTTCTGCGTTTTCTGCGTCGACAATGACGAACTGTTAATGAAATGATTTGTTCTTTATCTAACGAGTGTTTATTAGAGATACTTAGTTAATTTCATGAAGATAAACTTCTGAGGAGCCGAAGGTCTTGCACCTTGATAACTATGTCACATGATAACAAAATGTTAGAGAGGAAAAGAAAACAGTATAGTTCAAGCAAGTTTTCTACTGCTAGTTTGATCTTTGGCGAAAGTCAAAACTGGTCAAGACTAACATTTATGTTTATAATGTTATGCATGTTTGTAACTACAACATGCCAGGTAAAGTGAGTCTTTACAGCTTAGCTAGCTTCTTTTCTAAATAATTTGGTGCTTGCTTAGGTATTTGGAGTCGAAGATACCAAACATGAATTTGAAAGGTGACAAATCGTAAATTAGTGTGGCAAACTGGATTATCTAACAGATCAAAGAAAATAAGAGGAAGTAGTCATAAAAACAAAAGACCACAAAGTTATGGCTCCCTACCAGCTTGCATAAGCACTTGCATCAATCAACGAGGCTCAAGTGCTATGACGTAACCACGAATTAAAAGTAGGCCGAAGCTAAAGAGGTGGTAACAGAAATAGCCGTTAAATCCGCCGCCATATTTGTTTATTATTTTCAAATGTGGAACACGGAGCGGCCAGTAACTACAGGATCACGTTTCATGCATAGAATCGCCTTTGTTTGATGCGCGCACGCAGTTTGGAGGAATAAACATTAATTGTCAGCATTTTAGTAATGTGAGATGAGAATGTGGAGGTTCATAATTCGTTTGAACTTACTGTCATTAAATAATAGACGGCACCCTTGTTCATTGTATCTTGTATGCTTGTGGTAGAGCAGTTTTAAATTGTATTTTTACCGTTCAAAGATTAGGTATATTATTACAATACACAGAGGCGTCTCTAGCCCATGTAGCGCCCGTGTGCAAACATTACCCGAGCGCCCCCTAGTAAGCGCGTGCGCGTGGTCAAAATGGAATGGATACAAAGTACAAGTAACAGCACATCAAGTTGCCACAAACTGTCAAATTTCCCCAATGGATAAAAAATCTAAGATCTATGCCGCCCCCGCTCACTTATATTCATTTTTACCTTTATCATCTATATTAGGGGTCGGCAACCTTTTGGCAGACGCGGGCCGCATAGTGACAATTTCAAATGCCACTATTTGACCGCATTTATTGATTGATTATTGGGCCGCATTTGTTCATTAATCAAATAAAAACGTGTTTTGTGCTTTGTGAATCAAGTACCCACATCACAGTGCTTGATTAAGTAACTTCAAATCTCTTATTAGTTTTTATCAATCGGCATTTAGATGATATGCGCAGCAAGTTTAAAAGGACAAATAAATAAATGCGCGAGCGCAGCGAGCGCGAAACTTTTCGAGATGGTTCATTAATTCAAAACATAGAATTTTCACGAATTAAACTTATAACACAAATTAAACACCATGAATACGCGAGCGCATCGAGCGCGAAAATTTGAGATTTTTAAATCAATTTACGATAGATTTAACGAAAATTACACAACACTCGCGTCGGGTAAAAAACTTGAGATATTTTCAATCAATTCGGAAATAGTTGTGGCCTTTATAAAATAATAGTAATACGCGAATGAAGCGAGCACAGAGATTTTAAGATCTTTTGTTTTTAGGACGGGCTATTACGTAACGGTGTGTATTTAATAGATATCAGAAATCAAGAATACGCGAGCGCAGCAAGCGCGAAATTTTGAGCTATATTCTGTCATTTTGAAACTAAAATTCACGCGCTAGGTCATACGAAACACTGAATAATAAAGATGTGGAAATGATTTAAGACGTATTTTTAGCAATTCAGAATATATTTATTATACAAGAGGCTGTTTACAAACGAAATTACACTTAGTAATGCGTAAACAGAGCTGAAATAATGCATCCATCGCTGTTCTTTCTGTATTAAGCTTATTTATTAAAATAAAACCGTTGAAATTTGACAATTCAATTAACTCCGTTTTGGATAGCTTTGTGTATTAGGTTTTGATTTAAAATTGAAAAATAAAAATGTTTTTGCAAAAATTTGCTCTGCCCAAAAACAGTATTCGATTAATAAGCGGAAACTACAAAAAGCCTTTGTATGTCGTACGCAGCATGTCTGAAAGCACAAATAATCATATTATGTAATAAAAAATTATTAAGCATTTTTGATCAATTCAGAACAGATCGATCATATTTGACAAGCTATGCACATAATGCACAACGGGAATTAAACAACAAGAAAACGCGAGCGCAGCGAGCGCAAAAAATTGGGACGTTTTTAGAAATTTAGGACAGGCTGTTTACAATGGAAACTACATAAGGAAACTACTACTAAGTCTTACTCCGCGCTCTGGGTATTGGTCGAGTTGATATGGACATGACTGTACTTGTACTATTATTTATTCCGTGGTCAAAGTTTAGTAAATGATGAGATGTCTATTCGTCTGTAAAGTGTGAATTTGGCGCCCCCTGAACTTGACGCCCGGGGCATGGGCCCCGGCTCGCCCCCCCCCCCCCCCCCCCCCTCCTAGATCCGGGGCTGAGCTACAGATGCTATACAAAATGTATGCAGAGCGGAGCTCTTTTTACGTTGGTCATTGAAAGTGCCGCGACCGCGCGGCCAACGCGCCCGCCGAGTGGGGCTCCGTAGCGAGCGGCGCTCGGCGCCCCCTAGGACCGCTGCGCCCGTGTGCTACGCACACCCTGCACAATAGGTAAAGACGCCGCTGACAATACATACCATCATAAGCCATCCATTTTGATTTAGTTTTATGTATTTCTTGACATTTTTGAATCTACTTAATTGGTAGAGATAGATAGAGAGATAACTTTTATTGTGCACAGTGCACACCATACGAATTAAAAATACAAACAGAATAGAAGGCTAATAATACCACTGGATAGTTTAGTTTACTTAGAATTGCCTGTCTGAGTCTGTTCTGGAAGTTAATCCTGCAAACATTATCCATTTGTCCATATCTTGTCTGGTCTGCTGGTATCTGTGATCGAGAATTAGGTCCTTCACTCATTAGGCAGCCGCTGCCATGTCGCTGCCAATTCTCGCCATTAGCTGCTTATTGAATTAACTGGCCCCGCTGGTAATGGTCAGTGAGTCAGGGCTGGCCCTAATGGCCGTTTTGTTGCATTCAAGGCAAGATGTTTTTATTGCAACTTCAAACATTCAAGATTTGCGCGTGTAAGAGGCTTTCTAGCTGCGTGGTGAGACAGAGCCGATAAATTGGCGATTAGATATTGAGTGAGAAGAACAATAAAATTAATACTTACGCAGAACAGCCCTATAGGTACTCGCTTAGGTACCTGTCTGCGTAGCTGTGTTCAAGATAATAAATAACGCATCATATTCATAGCTCTTTGTCGACGATGATTGGAACTCATAATTACGAGTATATAGCAGGCACATCTGACATCCAGACCCCAGATATAATTTATGGTTCAAACTAGCGGCCCATCCCGGCGTCGCACGGGTGGACATTGTTCTGAAAAAATATTTTCCCGCTTTTATGTTGAATTTTTTCTGAATTTTCTCTGCTTTAAACCTCACGGAGCCCGAGACCTTTCCAACGAATGCAAAACCGTGGAAATCGGTTCGTGCGTTCTGGAGTTATAGCGTCAGGAAGGAAAACCCGACTTATTTTTATAAAGTAGATTAAGGATTTGGTTCGACAAAGACTTCGGGCAAGAAACGCAGACACGCTAGCAATTCCGAGTATTGTGCAGCACTTACCCTTTATCAAATACCATACATATTTTTTAACCAAACAGTGAATAAATTAGCTTTGTATTCCTCTTTGCACTGTTAAAGTATTAGTATTCCCATTGTCCTAAGATGTGCGGCATTTCATTTAGTTCTTCATCTTCAGTATATCTGGATCTTTGACTGAAGATAGAATGTTACATCTATCATGGAAAGGAATACTATAAGTACACAGTACACACGTTATGTTTGTGTTGTGTGTTATTGTTAGTATGTAGGACGAGTAGGGCGCCGGGCGTCGCAGGGGCGCTAGAGTAGGGGGCGTGTTCACTTGTTCTGTGTTGTGGCATTTTGTTGGAAGATTTTAAATTGTCCAGCTACTGGAATATATGATTAGGATTACTGATGACTTTAAGAAATATTAGGTAACAACCTAAGCAACAATGAGCAGACACATTACCAATTTACTACCATCATCATGTTTGAAATCACCATTTTTTTTTCTGCTACTAGACTTTACTATTCTGTGATTCTACAGATAGTATTTGCTTTACACATAAGTAAGTAGATATGGAATTGGAAAGCCTTCAAATTGTCTCTACATTTTTTCAGTATTTTTTTTAACTTGAACATAGCCGTCATCATATGCTTATCATCTTAGACTCGACTGCAGCTTGACTGGCTCAAGTGACTGGAGTTATCCCAACCCGCGTTATCTGGACTGGCGCCAGTCTGCCGATGATGTCAGGACACGTTGGCACATTCAAGGGTTAGGGATTGGGATGAGGTAATAAGAGGTGGGGGCTGAAGGACATTTGTGTCCTTTTTATTTTAAGTAGATTTATACATTACGTGGGTTACGTCTACGATTGGTAAATTCTGTCTGCAACTACATAGTATTACGTGTTCTCAGTTCTCGCATGATCTACTGGCCTACAAAATTTGATTAAAATCATTCATACGAATGCAAGTCATCTTTAAACGAATATAGAAACACTTACGCCATTTGTTTCCCCACTCAACTTGTATCAGTTCCACGATAGATATGGGTATTTAATCCTTAAATTTCTTTCTTTTGTTCCAGAGCACCGGAATCTTCTGCACGTTCTTCCTGGCCCACTCCATCAAGGAGCGGCGCCGTGCTTCCATCAGGAACGCCAGCTCCCTCCGAGAGGCCACCTTCGCGGCACCAGACGATACCTTACTGGCCTCTCCCACCGCGCCTACGCAAACCTTGCCCAAGTATTAGTAGACTAGACAGAAGAACGTAGAATATTATTTGTGCCGTCTGTGCAAATACAACTCAGACACTACTTCCGAGCATGTACTGTACTCGTATCATTTTGTACAGGAGGCACAGATTTAGACTAGCACCAGACCTACTCAAGTATTAGATTAAGATTTCGGACTAAATTTTGACTAAGGAATACCTATAAGTACTTAACAGTTAACTTATGATTTTAGCTCCAGTGTGTCGACTTAATTTTACCATACCGAAACTATCTTGCCTAGATATTTAGGAAAACAGAATTAGTTCGACTAAATGTTTTTTATATTATGTAGAATTATAGATGATCGAAGACTAACTGACTCCTATTTATTGTCAGAACCATTTTGTAAAAAAAGGAAAATGATGTCAAATGGGGTATTTATTCGTAGCTGTCGCGAGGAGGCCCGAAACACGCCCGCAATGCTTCACAGCAGTAACCGTACATGTGGTATTACATATAATATATGTATAGGTATGATATGGTAACCTGGTAGGTAACCGACTCGCGCTCTCTTTTTGTCCGCCACGAATTTCTTCCCCATCTGTATACGAACACTAAAAAAATAGATTAGTGCACTTGGTACCATAGAAATTGATTAAGCAAGGTACACTCAGCTCCACTTTTACTTTTTTACATTTATTTTTCCACTTGGGCTCAAATAACTATTTTATTCTCAATTGTAATTATAAGCACAAAATTATCTTGGTTAGGTTAAACGCAATTATTTTGTTTTTTTTTTAATTAAGTTTTAACGTTCTGCCAATTTTAGGTTTATTTAAAAGTTTCTTATCATTACGTAGAATTAATAATGTCAATTGTAGCTAATTAATGCAATTGAATGAGGATAATATATTATTTTTAGTATTTCAAGCTTTTACAAAATATTTTCCTTATCCCAGATTTACCGATAAGAGGTCGAAGGCATTTTCTTCTCATGTTTTACTCAATTTACTCAAAGTTGGCTTGTCACGAAGACTCTGTGTTGTAAATTTATAATACAGCCAAATGTAATATGTCATTTATAAATATGTTATTGTCAATACCTAGCTACCTTAGGTAATAGTAGGTAAGTAAGTATGTACAGTCAGCGATAAAGATAAAATACAAGACAAGCCGAGATCACATTGTAAATAATGTCTGTAATGTGTTATAGAGATGAATGGAAGAAGTGTACAAACTGTACTGTAACCGACCGACCCCACATAGGTGGGATAAGGGTAGGCAGATGATGATGAATGTGTTACAGACTCATTTCATTAAAATTAAGGACACACACACACACACAGTTCATACAGGTATGACTATATTATATGTAGTATAACAGTATAAGTACGTATCTATAATTCGTTCAACTGCTTTTGTCGCTGACTGTACTTTTTTGGGTTAGTGAGAGTATAGAAAAATCTGTACACGTCGATACGTAGGTTGTGTGATTGTTGAATTTTATTTTATGTTTTTTATGTGAATTGTTTTAAATGATAGTTTATTTTATTTTGTACTTCTTTTTAAATGACAATAAATTATTTAAGTTTATTGAGATCGTTTTATCGACTTAGTTTTCCATACGTCCATCATAAAACATACCTACCAGAATTATTATACTTGGGCTATTTTTTTTCTCTAAAATTTGATTTTGAGCAGTTAATTTTTATTATCATCAAGGTAAGTTAGTATGAGAACAATGATAACACTTGACAATACATAAATTGTTTTCTGAACCTGATGTCAGGTTTGATAAACCTCGCAAATCTACTCCTTAACCGTAAAAAATAACCTGTTTTTTTAATTAGTTAAAAAGTGGCATAAATCACCAAGAACTTGCTCGCAGTTTGCAAGTCTTGCATCACTTATGGAGGTTGATAGGAAAACGTATTGGAAAGCGATACCAGCGCGACAGGAGGCGGCGGCGGCGCGGCGGCGCGCGGCGGTGCACTTTCACTCTGCTAAAAGTAAACATGAGTTTTTTCGAACTTGATCGAAAGCGAATTTAAATGGAAATACCATAAGCTACTTACTTGCGTCTACAGTGAAACGGTTTGACGGTTAGTTGGTTGTAATACAGGGTTATAAGGAAAGGGTATGCTAAGCCGAAAAGGGCGCATAGTAGGTACTCATTGTTATGAACAACTTTTACTACGGGACTAACCCTGAAATATAACTTTCCTTTAACCCTTTTTTAAAATCTTGTATTTAAAATGCAAAAAATGTTGATAAACAAAACCGGCCCTCGATGCATGTTCAGATTTTCAAAGTCAGCGAAATCTGTGACAACAATATTTTCTCTTTTGTCATATGGCCAGTTGGCCACGATAATTCGGTAGTACAAAGTCCTATCGCCTAAAGCGATTTCTTCCAGACAACTTTCGGATTAACTTATAGGGGCAGTGGTAACTTATTTATAGACGAAAAAGACAGAGTGAAGCAAAGGACACACAAACAAACAGACGGGTAAAATATGAAATGTGTCCTAGCAGAACTTTTAGCACCTTCATATAGATGCACTAGATAATGTGAAGTATGTACTCGTACTCGAGATAAGGTGCCTACTTACTAATTTACGTGCATTATGCTGGGGTAAGTACATAATACAAATTGTTCTGTGTTGCGTTGAGTTTAAAATGAGATAGGTAGATACCTATTCTACTCAGGTACGTTGAAGCAGGAAAAGTACTTAGTAGGCGGTACCCTCGGCACAATCTCAGGTAGAGCAAGAGGGGATTACCCCTAGAGACAAGCCAAGGTAGATTAGATCCTCTTATTCACTTCAAATATGACTATAGGCCCAAGTTTGAAGGCTTTTTAAGACAGATCTAAATTTCCTAAAACTATTGGCATCCTTGTCTAATGTCTTGCAATGATAAAGATAGATATATTTTAAGTTAGTTTAGATCTGTCTTAAAATGCCTTCAAACTTGGGCCTTTATACCTGTCTATTCATGTAGTGTAAATGTGACTCGTTCCTAATTTTTAGGGTTCCGTACTAAAATGATAAAAAGAAACCCTAATGTTAAGCACAAAACATACTCTCTATGCATTGTGTGGTGAGAGCCCAATATCATATATGTCACATCACAGCCAATTATGTATTTCCTAAATCCAAAACAAATTGTGATAAGGTCCTTCGAGCTCCCACAACCCACAGCCATTGGAATTGGAACCGTTGGAATTTGTTTCCATCCCAGACTCCACTCGAGTCTCGAGTCGCGTATTTTGTTGTTATGATCCTACCGAGATAAAATGTTCAGAAAGAAACGGCATGCTCGGGAGTTTAAAAGCGCGAGTGCGAGTGAGGTGGAAGATAGGTGAATGAGGGGTCACGCGAAGGGCTACCATTCGTTATTTGTTTTTGGGACAGTTACGGACAAAGGAAATTGTAGTTGGTTTAAAAAAACTTTAGAGAAACAGGTTTTTAGTAGAAATGTTGAAAAGTAAAGACTCCGCAATTCCCAATGTCTTATCACGCCAAATTATAATATTAATTTATTTTTTTAAAGTTAGGTAAGCGATTTTACACAAAAATTATATGAATAAAAATGGTCAACTTTAACGTTTTAACCACCTAACCTACATGAAAAGCGAAATAGTAACTTCGCTTCGATAGAGTATTGTAGAAAAGGAAGTGGGGCCGAGGAGCGAACCCAGTTTGAAAGCTCGGAATGAAAAACGAACGCAATTTGAAGATTTTAATTAAATATTAAATATTCAAATACTAATACAATGCTAAATTGGTTCGGTATCCAGGCGCACGTAGATTCGCCGCAAGTTGCGAGGTCGTGGTCACCCTAACTATGATTCATGGAAGCACGGGGTGGCGGGGCGGCGCGTCGCCAACGCGATCTTTCTTGCTTTTTTCATTTAGTCGCTTATCGACGTCGAGACGAGAAGGCCGTGCCGTTCCTACCTCCGACCAAACAATCTCGCGAGTGATCCCGTGCTAAATCCTGTGTGTGAAGTTACCTACAGTGCGTCAAGATGGGATGTGGAACGAGTTTTGTGAAATATGTGCTGTTTTTCTTCAACCTGTTGGTCGCGGTGAGTATTCGAAAGGGCGAGGAACCGGTTTGAAATGTGGTTGTTCCGGTGATGTGATGGCCAGAGACCAACGCGACTGGCCCTGTGGTACAGATTCAGTAATAGTTGTTAGCGGTACGAACCACGGCGGCACGGCGGTCGTGGCGGTTAAAACTTCATGTTCGTGCAGAAGATGTAGGTAACTTCTTGAGTTTACATCCAACCAATAATCTCAAAAAAATATGCAAATGTAGGTACCTAAAACAACGCGTGCAGACTGCAGAGCGCAGATGAGTAGGTAGGCAGTAAGAAGGTGTTATGACTAGGACGTACCTACCTGCCTGCACGTGAATCACGCGATGTATTGTTTGTTTTCTTAGCATTCTGCTTTTGCTCGTTCAGAATCTCAAAACATCTAAAAGTTGTTTGGAACCCCCATTACCTGCGTATTTTTTGTTATTATTCAAAAGGTTGTTGTTGCACAATCAGAATAACATAAAAAAACTTTTCTTTGACCCAAGTTTGTATTATTTTCATAAGAATGAACTCTCCTCTCTTTCTAGAGATAGTAGGTATGTTACCTACGTAAGGTAAACGCACCGTTAAAGTCACCCTGAGAGTATACTGACCCTAGCCTGGGAAGAACTCGAACCTACCCGCTGCTGTATTAAAAAAAATCTTTGTTGTTTTATAAAGTCTGTTTGGTCAAACATTATTGAGACTATGATTTGGTATACATAATATTATCTACTTATGTATCCCGTTTAGTACGAGATATGGCTGTAGCACTACCTACTTAGAGTTACTTTTGTATGATGCAGTAAAACACCATTAAAAATAATTGGTAGGCGGTTGTAGGTAGGTATAACCAAGGATCGCATGTTTATCGCAATAAATGTACTTTTGTTTGTATGTGCGCGAGAAATTAATCATGTCATTCGAGCATACGATGACATCATGAACCGCATCATCATGTGCTGTGTCCGGTGCCCAAACATAATTTAACAGAATCCACATAAATATATGCACAAATTTTAGCGCTCCGAGCCATCATTAGACACTACTGAACTAACAAAAGTCACAATCCCTACAAGATTTTATTTTGCAAAACACACACGGAAAAATCTGAGACGTGATTGTGTGCAAGCTGCACATCGAATTCGCAGTTCACCCGACCTCACAAACCTGCTTGTAGTACACTCGTCCAGCATTGAATAAAACCCTTTGTCAATCCCCAAACTTCCCAAGGGTCCACGGACTCTTTTGAATGGCACAAAAACGAAACATGTTTCTGACAATGATCTCAGACTGCAAAAGTTGTTATTTCACACCTGGCTCACTTGAGAGCTTGACCTTGGCAACAGATAATTTGCTTTGCGGCTCAGCAATACAGATTATTATAACTTACGAGTATCTCACTTTGCTCGTGGCATTGTAGGAGACTGAAAAAACGCTTCCGCTGTTTTAACGCCAGTTGAATAATGAAAATCTAGTTGCAAGGCCAAAAAATACATTACGTCTAATAAAAACAACTTCAAAAGGTAAGTGAGGTCTCATTACTATTACTAAGGTCTCTGCGAGAGCCTAATGATAAGTGACTAAGGTCTCTTGACAAGTAGATTAATTGGTGGAGGTCATAGTAGGTATAATTTTAGACCTAAAACCTACAAGGGTTAAACAATGACGAAAGTTTTGGTCCCAACAGTGCAGTTAGGACTGTTGGGACGTGCCCGAGCCACTGAACTAATGAGTGAAATGGCGTCACTAATGGAAAAGTCTCGTATGAGTCACATTAATTAATTCCTTAATGAGGTGAGGTTAGAATACAAGTTTCAATTCGGGCTCGGGTTTTTTTCCTTGTTCCCAAAATATGTCATAACGATGGTTGACAATGACATACTCGTATTTGCGGTAGAAAAAGCTGTAAAATTCGTTGTTAAATCGTCGCTGCGAAAAACCCATTATATAATTAGGTGCTACTCGTATTTAATTATAGATTTTTTTAAAAGAAATACTAACTGCAATAATACTCGAAATCGAAATAATATGGACATAACAACGTACATCCCTAAAAACAAAGTAACTGCTGTGGGTTTTAATAGAGTTTAATTTAAAAAAAACTGAATAGTGGGCTAATGCTAGCGACTTTGTTTCGCTCCATCCTTGTCTCTACTGCTGTTCGAAATTTTGATTGAATAACAAAATTATGCCTAGTTTATTGCACATTGGACACACTTCATACATGATACGTATTTTTGATGTAAAGTTATTGTTGCATCCCTTGTATTCCACTAAAACGTTATGCCTAAACAGGGCGTGCATTGTAGTGACGATTGCGTGACCAAACTCAGTTCTATCACCCCAAACCAGTCAACAGGTGTATTGAATAATTAATGAAACTGTGTTGTTGTGGTGGATATTAGGGGGAGCCTTTATGATTCCGGAACACCCCCGTGGTTGGTAAAACGCCTTTTATGTGTCATGGAATGATTTAACAGAACAAATATGGCTTCATTTATCACATTCCAGGCGTGAAGACGAGTCACCTTGCAATTTAACGGCAGTAAATCTGATATCACTCATTTAACACTATACTGGAGCAGAATCGCACTTAGTAGAATGAACTTTAAACGAGTATGATGTTATCCTCTCGTAAAGTGGCAGGCCAAAAATTTACTAATCATATCGTTCTAATTACAACGAAATTCAAATTTGCAATTTTGATCGCTTGATGTGGTAAAAGATGGTAAAAAAATTTAATCCGACTTAACTAAAAAGAAAACGAATTCGAAATTGTTATTTGGTTGGATGGGAAATAATGAAGTCCGACCTCAACATCCGAGGCGTCCTTCAAGATTTCCCAGATATTTCTGCAGAGCTAGCGAACTAGGTCAAGGAAAAGTCCTTAGCTATGAGGAAAACGTGTACGTGATGCTCGCTCAAGGTTTGGTGGACCAAAACGATTCGCTGTATCACTTGAACAATTAAATGATAGACAAACGTTTTTATCATCAAAATACCTCATCATGATGCTTAGCAACAGCATATGCTTTGCAAATATTACAGCTAAACTCAAGGCCTCATTTGAATCAATAAGAACACCGTTGAATATGGGTACGAGCATTATCCGAGGTATTCCAACGTACACGTGACACGACGGATGATATCATCGCCCCAAGCCAACGGTCTCAGAGCTCAGACGCTCTATGGCGCCCGCATTGAACACCTCAAAGAATAATACCAACCTTTTTTTACTCGAATATTTGAGTCGTTTAAATGCTGGGCACAAACAGGTTTCAGTTATGAGACTTGTGACTCCGAGGGATCATTACTACAGTAAGATATTGTTGGCGTTGGTTTAATAGGCTGTATTACTTCTTAGTAAGCGCATTATTCACCTCGCATTCAGATAGATTCATAATGGCTGCGTGAATCATAAAGCAATTAAAATAAACGGATGTTTAATCAACTTACTTGTTTGTGAGTTGTCAGTTTCGTTCTGAAACGTAGATAATGGAATTTCGTCTCGTTGAAAACTAGTCTGGTCTATTTACAACCGGTTTCAGTTCGTATTTCAACTGTGCTAACCCACTGGCTTGACGCAACATATTTTTGTAACGATTATGTTAAACAGTTTTGCGGACGTTGCGTTGCACATTCAGCCTTGCCAATTGCAATCTTGGATTTCACTTTCATTCGATTATCATGTCCTATCAATCTATAACTAACAAGACAAGACAGTTTTGCACAATCTCATATAACGTAATCTAACTTCGTACCTTACTTACCGTACTACCACAAACGCAGTTAAGAGTTAGACCCACAGGACCCACACACAAGTCTTTAAACCGTTAGATTCTAAATTGCAAAGCTCACTGCCAGTTGGTATTGCACACAGCATGCTGGCACTGATACGCTGAATAACAATTGTCACCGACAAACAAGACAACAAAGTTCCTAAAATCATAAAACGTAAAAAAGCCCACATTGACATCTAGATCCCACAATAACAATACGATTTCCCGCCTAGCTGGCGTCACACTTCGTCACCAATAATGACGCCACCCCATTATATTCTACTCGCCTGACCGAATTTCGTCCAAACATTCCACAGGACCGACCCCCAGTCGTATTTACGTGATTTATAATGCTTAATCCTCCCACTGGATGACCTAATGCTTCGCTACGACGCGACGTAATATCGAAATAATGATTCAGAGTTTAGTAAGATTGAGTCGAATACAGCGATGAGTACATACAGTACTACAATGGCACGAGAATATGCTGCCTCTGCGGTTTCAACCACAGTTTTTACGACATTTCTCGGGATAAAAAATCCTCAATGATACACAGATCTGCCTTGTGAGTTCTGTGGCTTCAAAATGTAACGGACACGAAGCCACGAACTTAAATATAATTGTGAAGAGTAATGTTATTGCCTCATTGGATGCCCTCCCAACATTGGACTAGAGTAGCATAAACGTGATGCATACCAATGGCGGAGCGGCGAAGCGGGACACGTGAAATGATTTTAATTAGATTAACTTCCTGTTGTAATGGTCCCCTCCGTGCTAGGAATGCTAGTAGGATAGACAAATATTATGAAAATACCCGTATTAAGGAGTCGGAAAGAATTGCTGTCGAAAAGGTTGCATCAGTAGATAGTAATTTAGATGGTACGCTGAATAAGAGACTTACCAGTGGGTAGAATGGTTGATGATGATGAATTTGAATTAGAAGATCTACATTATTAACAAAAATACTAAATTCTTAGTTAATAAACATGGGTTGAACATTAGGTACCTTCGCTGAAGTTAAATTTGTTCGCTTGATGTAATATTATACATAAAACAACAATTATAAATAATCTATATATATAAAAGTGAAGGTCGTGACTGACTGACAGATCAACGCACAGCCTAAACCGCTTAAGCTACAAACGTCAAATTTGGACAAAAGTTTTATATCAAAAAGCGGACGCACACTAAGAAAGGAATTTGCCCAATTCAACCCCTAAGAGGGTGAAAAGGGGTGTTTAAGTTTGTATGAAAAAAATATTTTTCTTAATGCTACGATTATCAAACTTTTCGAATATACTAATGTTAAAAAAATAATCGACACCTATTTCATCATTTTTCAAAAATCAACCCTTAAGAGGGTGAAACGGAGCAATGAAGTTTGTATGAAGATTTTTTTTTTAATGCTGTGGTTATGAAACTTTGCAAATATACTAAGCTAAAGAAAATATTAGACACTTATTTTTTTATTTTTTGAAAATCAACCCCTAAAGGGGTGAAACGGAGTATTGAAGTTTGTATGAAGAATTTTTTTTTGATGCTGTGGTTACGAATCTTTGCAAATATACTAAGCCTAAACAAATAATAGACACTTATTTTTTTGTTTTTTGAAAATCAACCCCTAAAGGGGTTAAACGGAGTGTTGAAGTTTTCATGAAAAATGTTTTTTCCTAATACTACGATTTTTTAACATTGCAATTGTACTAAGCTAAAAAAAATATTAGATACCTGTTTCATTATTTTTTGAAAATCAACCCCTAAAAGGGTTAAACAGATAAAAGTGAAGGTCGTGACTGACTGACAGATCAACGCACAGCTTAAACCGCTTAAGCTACGAACGTCAAATTTGGACAAAAGTTTTATACTAAAAAGCAGACGCACACTTAGAAAGAAATTTGCCCAATTCAACCCCTATAGGGGTGAAAAGGGGTGTTTAAGTTTGTATGAAAAAAATATTTTTCTTAATGCTACGATTATCAAACTTTGTGAATATACTAAAATAAAAAAAATAATTGACACCTATTTCATCGTTTTTGAAAAATCAACCCCTAAAGGGGTGAAACGGAGTATTGAAGTTTGCATGAAGATTTTTTTTTGATGCTTTAGTTACGAAACTTTGCCAATAGGTATACTTAACGTAAAGAAATAATAGACAATAATTATTTTGGTTTTTGAAAATCAACCCCCAAAGGGGTGCAACGGGGTATTAAAGTTTGTAAAATATTTTTTTGTTAATGGTACGGTTATTTAACTTTGCAAATTTACTAAGCTACAGAAAATAATAGACAGCTATATTTTCGTTTTTGAAAATCAACCCCTAAAGGGCTGAAACGGAGTATTGAAGTTTGGATAAAAATATTCTTTTCCCAATGCTACGATTATTTAACTTTGCAAATGTACTAAGCTAAAAAAATAATAGATATCTGTTTCATTATCTTTGGAAAATCAACCCCTGTGGGGGTGAAATGGCGTGATAAATATAGTACGGAGAGAGAATTGTAATGACTCACTGACAGACAAGGAACATCCTACGCCGCTGGTCGTAGAAATTTAAAATATGGAAGGTGTGTTTGTCTTGACGAGTAAACGTGTACCAAGAAAGATTTTTTTGAAATTCAACCTCTAAAGGGGTGAAATAGGGTGTTAAAGTTTGTATGGGGAAGCATTGTTTTTGACGCCACGGTATTGAAACTTTACAAATATACTAAGCTTAAAAAAATGACGAACATCATTTTTCACCAATTTCACCACTTTTGGAAAATCAACCCCTGTGGGGGTGAAATGGCGTGGTAATGATAGTACGGAGAAAGAATTTGTTTTGATGCTAACTCAATGAAACTTTACAGATGTACTAAACATAAGGCGTGTAAACAACATCCGGAAAAAATCCAAAACCTTCGAAAAGTCACATCCTCGAGGTGGAACTGCTAATTATCTCGAAAACTAAAAACATTTTTACCAAAGCGCTGAGACTAAAAAGTCACTAAAACCTCGGATCTTTTCGGAGCCAATAAAAATAACATAGTCGCCTCAAAAACATGGCCGCCATACAAACTTTGAGGGTCTATATCTCCGAAACGGTTGAAGATGGATGGGTGTTTTACTACATGTCATAGGAGTTAGCAAGGGCTACTTGATGGTGGTGGCGAAAATTCAAATGATTCCAAATGGCTGCCATTTTTCAAAATTATTCGAGGGGGCTGACTTATTGCATCCGGGCGTTTTTGGGGTCCCTGCTTCCATTGTATGACGCTTTTTACATACTCTCAAAAAAGAGGGATAAATTAATTTCATCCCGGAAAAAAAATCGGTTCCCGAGGTATAGTCCACGCGGGCGAAGCCGTGGGCGGAAGCTAGTAACTCTATAATTTACAACCATCAACAACTCAATAGCCACCTATATACGAGTATGTATATAATAACCTACCATATAAGTCACCTTGGCAGCCGTGTCATGCACTCATGCAACATTTTTATCCACAATTTGTAAATTAAGTTCATAGTAATCTATTTATGGTGTTCTTTGTCTATGAGTCCCCCTCTAGGCGTGATTGTCGAACGATCGTCGACCCGGGACTTGTGCAATGTGAGGACACCTGGAGTAGTTCAGCCGGGTCACGTTGCGTCACAGTTCCTGTCGTCAGCTATTTATATATCTGCTCTAAAAGCATCGCTGGCAATGCAGTTCGGGTCTAATTTAACCGCGCTTGCAGTCTCTGCACGTTTATACTAGATGACTTAGCTGCAGTTCAATCCACAAGTTCTAAAATAATTACAAAACGTTGCTTGATAATAAATATGTAAAATGATAGTTTTCGTTATTATTTTGGACTGGGCTGAATGCTTAGGTGAGTATGAAAATCATTGCCAGTATGCTTTAAATTGTTACACAGGTATAATTATTCAAAGTTATGCTTGAATAACCCACAGCAGGACTCTAAAGGTCTTCTTACCCTCTACCATTCACGATTTTGAGCCATTATTAACCAGCCCCTCAGGTGCAAGAATGCATCCATTTAGTTCCGCTACTTTTTCTAGGGTTGCCGTGGGAAGTCGTTTAAAATATTCAGAAATCACAAAATCATAAGAATTTATCCGTCAGCTCGAAAGTCCAAGGTTGCTTGTATCGTTTTCCCGTCATTGTCTTCATAATTCTCTTGAACACGTCGAGAAAGCTTGAACAGTCTTGTCTTGAAAGCACGAGTTACTCAACACAATACATTGTGTGTTAATTTGCAATCATCAGGTTTCCAGGTCGTACGCAAAGTTATACTAAAACAGATGCAAAGTGAAGCTAAGTTTTTCTGTCATATATAGTGCCCATAGTATACTTATTTTTGACTAGCTGCGCCCCGCAGTTTCTCCCACGTTTTTCGGGATAAAACGTATCCTATGTGTTAATCCAGACCATGAACAACCTTCATTCAAAATTTCATGTAATTCAGTTCAGCCGCTTTTACGTAAAAGAGTAACAAACATACATCCATATTCCATACATACATCCATACATTCTTACAAACTTTCGCGTTTATAATATTTAGTATGAAGTAGGGAGGATAGTAGGATAGTAAGAAGTAGGATTAGTATGATTAATTTGGGGCATTACTTTGACTCGTCGATATGATATATTCAAATCAATATTTCCCTTATTTGGTATCAAAAAGTAAACAAACCAATTAGTGACACGGTTCCTCTGCACCCAAATGCTCAGTCCGAGCATTTAGGTCAACTGGATCAATACTACAACAGTTTGTTGATATCATGCTTTGGTACTTTAGTGGCATTGGTAACACTTAATAACTCCCAACAAAGTTAGAGATTTACAAAATAAAATTTTCGCAAATGGATTCGTCAATATTATAGTTGTTATTTTGTTAACAGCTGCTTGTTAACTTTTATTGCAAATTGGGTACCTTTCAAGTAAGTAGTTGGTAATGTTGGTATTTTTAATCGCACTTATTTAGCAGGTGAAAGCCCAAGTCTAGTTTTTTTAAAACTAGATCTACAAACGAGTTACTGTCTTAATTACTCTTGACATTTGAAGATACCGTTATCGGTATTTGAATAACCAATTTAGTTGTCAACTACTTCAAGTTATCAAGTTCAAGTTATCGACTAGTTATCAGGACGCCACACAATGTTATCTAAAATTGACCGCTTTCAATCACAATACGGTTTCTGATAAAAGTGTAAATCATAAGTGTGACTTGGTTTTGAATGAGTTTCCGCATATAACACTGTAGGTAAATAGGTACATATTAATGTGTACTATACATATATAGTTATGAATTAATATGTTTAACATATTTAAATCTAATTAATAAGCAATTTGAACTAAATGCCTACTCTCGTAATAATTGAATACACTATTTTTGTACCCGAAAATACATTATAAAAATATGGAATAAAATATTAGTTACGAGTATGTCTTCATTCTGCAGTCTACATTGTCTAAATGTTGGTTGGTTTTTCCTCTTATAAATCCCAATAAGTTATTTTAATTTAAAAGGTATATTAAAAGTACTCAGATAAAATAAAGATTTGTAAAAACCACGGCCTCACTATGCCTCTAATGCCTCACTCTGATCTTCGGTAAACACACATGGTACGCGTTACGCAAGTGCAATATACAGCTGCTTGTAAAATCTGTAGTACATACCACAGCTTATGCAAACTCAACTGGCGGAAAATATCTCGGCCAGCGTTTTTAAACGAGACTTAAAACACCGTGTAATAAATTTACGATAACGAAAAGGGGTCGACTATTGGTGTGTAGGTACTAGGCTACTAGGTACCTTATACGGTGACGCCATCTTGATGCTTGAGTGGGTTTCTTAAAAAGGTTAACCAAAATATTATCAAGTTGTCTGGTAGTGAGTACCTATACCTAACCTACATGTTTTTCCTTATTCAAGGAAAATTAGTAGAAGACCAAATCAAGGTACCTACTAATAAAACAAGGTTGGTTACCTACTTGTTTTTTAGTTAAATATTTTAGTAGTTTTAGATTGATGCACTCAATTCAATTGTAGTCATAGAATAAACTATAGTGAGTACCTAGTAAATACCAGTAAATACGTAAATATAAAAAAAAATGTTGCAACGCTTGTTTTCCCTTAATCTGAAAAAAAACCTGTCTGCCTGCCCTCTTCGTCTCTCTTCAGGAAAGTTGCAGTCATATGTCCTACTCCACATTATTTGTTTGTCCTGCACTCAACCCTGCCAAGTACTCAATAACCGTCGCCTCGTGATTTCTCAATTTGCACCGCTTTATAGTAAAAAGTGACATGCCGATTTACTGCTCTCTTTTCTTTTGCCTACTTTTAAAACATACTTCGTCGTTGTGATTGCCTTCAAAGTCATTGCGATTTATTGTAAAGATAAAAAAAAAATTGGCACGTTAAAAATAAGATCCTTACATCCTTTCATTGTTTTGAATTTTACTTTTCACGGCCACTTGCCTCACTAATTATGATTAAGAGATCTTTTGTTTTCATATTTTAATCTAAAAAAATAATTAACTTTATTTTCTCATGCAGCCGGGACCTTGAGTTTTGCATAAAAAAAAATATTCTTCTGCTTACACAAACATAACTAAGTGAGAGGCTATACCTAATCGTGTGTACCTAACCACGACGGCATGCATTACTTAGCTCACGTCCAGCTAGCTTAGCATGGGCCGTAGAAAAGTTATCTTTCCATCGTTTTTATCCGTTAAGAAATAGACAAACATACCCATGCAACTTTGATCTATACGCGCGGATAAAATCGGTGGAAAGTCAACTTTCCCACAGCTCGTGCTTGGCTCCCAGCAGTGGACAAACTGAAGTATCCTACTTATCCGAGTTTCCCACCAGTACCCCGTATTTGCAATTTTGCATCAATACAAGTGTCGAATTACAACAGCAATACGTTCCGCGATAACATCCCAGCTGGTCTCACATTAGTTGACGCCATTCTGCTTTGAAATTTACGGAAACAGGTTTTTTTACATAAAATTAAATATGTAAGTACTGTGTAAGTGTGTATGGTAGAACAAAATACGAAATATTGTTACTTTACAGTACGTAAATGTATTTTTTCATTTAAAATTAACGCCCCTGCCAAACGTAAAAAAATCGTCAAGTACGTGCCAAAGTTATTTATGCCGTTTTCCGATACATTTTGATTGACATAAATATTATTTACTAAGCACTTACTGGCCCGGCTACATCAATCAGCATTTAGCTTTTTGACGAAACCATAAAAAAACCAACCGAAGTCGATTTATATACATAATTATGTCCTTACATACTTGATCGATGAAAAAACCCCTAAAACGTTTAGATGGAAAACGAATTTTTTTTCTCACAAATAAAAACCAATCAACAAGTGCGACTCATTTGGAGTGTTATTAATACCTATATTTGTAGTTGGATTCACCAAATTGACGACGTCGACAATATTTATCTATATTTTGGTATGTGACATGAATTTTTATTTGTCTATCGATTCCGTTCTTTGTCTAAAAGTCCGCACTTATAATAGTTTATTTACGATATCTCTGCGATTGTTCGCACGATCTACAGAACCCGTGTTGTTTTGAATGCGTGCGTCGAGCCGCGTCCGCGTGGCAGATCGGAGCGACGCTAAAATTAGCGAACCTCAATACAGAATACTCATCGACTGAAGAAATGTTGAAATAAACATGCTCGTATTCCGGTGATGTTACTCGTACTTCAGGAAACTTCCTTCCATTAAATTCCCATTTCATCCCAGACCAATTTATTAAACTAAAACTTTCAACGTTGCATAGACTGTCAAAAAATTAATTCAACTTTTGCAATACAATAAATCCACCAATGAAGCGAAAACTCATGTGTCGAGAATTTCGTTACTATTTAAACGACTGCTTGTGCTTATAGACCACAATGGTTAACAACGAAAGTAATAATCAAACCATGTAAAAATATGTAGCAAAAATCACTCTTAGGCAAATGCACAAATCGTGCAACGCCAAATATATCGCGCAGTACCGACTAATGTTTCCTAACTGAAGTGCTTATGATTAATGAGTACGCCTAACTTGAAAACCTTTTTACCGCTCCAGTCATCGTCCAATACTTACAGACCTTCGCTTCACTTGGACAAAAACTATCGTATTACGTCGACCATTTTGTAAAGCAGTTGTCCTTCTATGTACCATTTGTAATTCTAGTGTCTGCACGTCGCGTGTCTTGCTCATAATCCAGCTGCCATTATCCTATTACCAACAATACTACACATTCTTATCGTTCTGTGTCATTTTACTTCGAGTAAAGTCATCAGTGCAATCTCAGTCAGTTTGTTAGTTATCTTGTTTTTTCTGATTAACTTTGAATGGGGTAATTTAGCTTGTAGGTTCTTGTAATATTTTCTCGAGGCCTTTGGGGTTTTACCGTCTAAATAACCTTCGTCTTCTAGTCGTACTTTTATGACCTAACTACGAGTACCTATGTACTTTTATGTTTTATGTCGTACTTTTTTTAGTGTGGGGCCGTGCCTCTATCTCCTACAAGTTCATCTTAAAGTAGTGTCGAAAAAAATTTCCTACCTCTTAGTTATTGTCATGCAGCGCATCATGGCCACAAATTGTCGCAGCAACTGAATGGTGTCGAGGTCCTTTGCACTCCACTTTACCCATAAAACCACCAAGGATTCCAGAAACAAAACGATTAAACGACAAAAACCACCCACTACTCGCTAACCCCCACCAAGTACCAACGCCACAGAATACTAAGGCTTACGCCCGTTTTTGATAAGTAGACATTTGGACTGTTTGTGGTATTTTATCATAATCAGACTGACACGACATTCAACAATCATTGAATAATTTATCACAAAACGGCGGTTTACCATATTTTATTATCTACAGTACTCCCAGGTATTCACTGCTGGATGTACGCTGAATGCTAAATACACGAAGTAGGTACTATAGAGACTTCAAGTTATCTAGCCCTGCCGGTTTCATAGAACCAAATAGCAATGTTATATTTTTATAGAGTTTGTTAGCAATGTTAAAAATATGCCACTGCAGCGTTGTCTGGGTGATAAGATTATTTATGCAAACACGGTAGGAGTCCTTCAACGTGTATAAAATCTACATTGTTTTACATACATAAGAATATGTAAATTCATCATGATCTCAGATAAATAAACCAGATCATGATCGTCTGTGTATATCCAGTTATACCCACGGCTAGGTACAAACAAGCTTCCTCTCCCTTGTGCCATTGTTCCCGAAGGCGGGCTAATCCCATACACGCGTGACCTGCCATGGGTCTGATGTCGTCGACCCATTCCTCATTTCAACCCCTTAGACGATGATTTTCCAAAATCCTTAGTGTGCCCCTTCACCCCTCGATAAACACTTCAAATATAAGTCTCAACGTACAAGTGAGTAACACAGCCAGTCTTAGTTACTTGTAGGCGTAAAGCGGAAAGAAGAAAGAAGCGGAAAGTTTATGCTAGTCGTAAATTAATAAATACCTAGTGTTTCTAAACGTCGCCCCGTCGGCGTCGCGTCGGCCGTGTCCTAGTAAACTGGTACTCATTCTGATATTTCTGATAAACTAGCTCTTGGAGACTCAAATCTCAGGTCAACCACCTTTGTTCGTATGACTGGCCTTTTAAAATCTGGTCTTAATGTCAATTTATTTATAAAAATACTATATTTTCTTGAGCCTAGGAGTCGCCTTTAAAATCGGACTTTGTTTATTTTAAATCTGAGTTGTAAACTTTGATTTGAAGTTTGAAGACAATAATAATAAATCAACTGCAAAACGACTACTAGTGAGTTTTAACTAGCAGTCGTTTCCAAAACCACAAACTGAGATAAGGATTAAGGACGAACCGAGTGAAGGTAATATAACGAGGGTTTGTAATATAACCCAGCTATAGATAATTCAGGGCAGACGAAGGTCAATCCAGGCAGCTGTGTAAACCCTGACTTCGGTAAGCATTACCATAGCAATGTTGTTAGTGCTGGTTAGAAGCCTAAAATATTTATATTAAAAGCTTAGAGATAATACAATTATAAAAATAATAAAAAAATAAAAATAAAATAAAATAAAAATAATCCTTCAACCGAGAAAAATCATTCTAAAATCATTAATATTTAATATCATTATCATTAATAGAAAAATAAGAACATTATAAATAAGAGTGTTGCTAAAGTTGAATGTGCTTTGAATTTCTTTTGGCCCTAGAGATTCATACTAGCGAATTTCTTAGTTCAGCTATAAACAGTAAAGGGAAAACAAGCTAAAATATCTAAAAGTCAATGCGTAGGTGGCGAAGTCAATGAAGATTAATCTGCCACTGTAACCTTTGCTCTGGCAATTTTCATGGCCGAATGACCTTTGAATTATGATCGATATTTTGTACTTTATTTGTAAGCAGCCATAATAATGTTACAAAGTTTCCACGTAGAACGTAGAACTGTTATTCTTAACTGCCGCTCTTGACCTCTTTGGAAAGTTAAGTTTTCCTAACCTTGGCTTACTTGGTACTTGATAGCTTCTCTGATAATAGAATTTCGGTCGCTTTGGCGCCGGTTTCACGATTCTATTACACATTAATAGTATCAACGTAAGCTGTACTTAGGTTAGGTACCTAAGAATTTTATAGTCACACCCAAGGTCCCGTTTTAGGAAGCTAATCTCCAAATCCTCACCTTGCTGTAACCGCCATATTTTTGCTCTGCTAAATGCGACTCTAATGATACATAATAAGTCTTACGATCGACTGCGGCAACAAACGTTTGTTAAAATAAGAAATTACCGCTTTAACTAACATTGGCCCAAAAAGACGACTTCGCAGAATTCTTCCACGAAACACTTTTACGACAAAACCACGTTCGTACCTTGAAAACATCTGATTACAAAATGATTGCATCTCAAATCTTCGTGGTTTTTTATGATGGCAGACTGGAATGTTAAATTGGGAAAAAACTGTTCTTCATCATCATCACCTTAGTCCACTGGTTCATATAGGCCACTTTTATTGCTCGATACTCACCCGGAGCTTTGCTTCCAGGCACTACATACAGCAAATTATCTCTTCACTCTATCGAATCTCAGGGTGTCTTACTAACATACGCTGGTTGGCCGATTTGTTATTTAGGACGCCTTTTGCCTCCCAGTTTACTTTTTCGATCTTACAAAATTACCCTGATCATTCTGAATTTAATTACTTCTTTTTTCCTACTATCATCGTCTTTGGCGATGGTTTTATCCACCATTGTTTGCAACATGTTTTTGCTATAACTGTTCAAAAGCATGGGAAATGGCGAATTTGTCATGGTTGGTCATTTACCTTCTCGAACTTAATATCGTTAGTCATGATCATGAATAAGTACAGTTACATAATGTTTGGGTTCTGTGGGCATTGTTTGAATATTATGTCTTCAACCCATCAGTCATCGTCTTGCCTGTATGTCCTCAGAATTAATGGTTTGTTCGTGGGTTCCGGTTTCATAATGTTATTAATTGTTATTCAGGTAGCCTTCGTCACCTTTGATGTAGGTTCTACACTGACGACATTGAAACAACTGACGTAATGTCTTGGAGTATTATTTATTCCGTGGTAATGGTAAGGTAAAAAGTTATATCTGATTAGTGATTACCATCGTCGGTAAACTAAGTATTTGAACCGTCGCGGTAGATATTATATCCAAGCGGTAAAGATGTATTTGTCTTTAGTTGTGTTCAAATTAAAGCAATTTTTACGTATTTCACAATTTCACAATCGCAAACCGTAGCTTAGAAAAATGTAACAACATGATGCCATAAAAATCAAATCGAACAAGCTCAAAGATACTGTACACTAAGACCATCTCGGACCGGAACAACCACAAATCCTCAGTTAAAATACCCTTGATTAAAGTATCCACAAATCCTGAGTTAACAACCTTTGACTAAAGTATCTTCTTCCCACAGCTGCTCGGGCTCGCGATCATCGGCGTCGGCGTGGCGTTCCTGCTCAACTGGAACGTGATCAAGGATGAGCTCAAGAGCAACCTCACGGTGGCGCCGTGGGTGTTCATCGTGATCGGATCAGTGATGTTCATCATTGCCTTCTTCGGCTGCTGTGGTGCCATTCGCGAGAGCCACTGCATGGTTGTCACGGTAAGATGATTATACAGATATTATAGTATACTTTATGTACCTGGTGGTAGATTGCAAGTGCATTGTTTTAATGCACTTTATCGACTTTAAAATCAATAAGAGGAACGCCATTTAAATCATGTTTTTGTTTATTCTCCACCAAGCATGGAATCAAAAATTCCTGTTTTTCAGTCACCATGCAGTTTAAGTTTTAAATTACCATGTCACACAATCAAATAACAATGAGAAGCAACTTCTCGCTTTGTTATTTGATCAATTACCATCACAAATATAATTTATTGTGCAGCACTTATTTCCTTGAAAATCATTTCCTTATCTATTTATTTTTATTTATCACCTCACTGCTGCTACCGACCCATAAGAAACGTTCTAAAAGAAATAGAATACCTAATAACTATACTGTTATTATCTTACATTGTCTATAGTTTCCTTTACCTCATGGTTGGGTAGCCCTATGTTTTACCAAGCAATCTCTTTGTCTCTCTTACCGGTCTTACCTAGCCATCGCTCGTGGTAATGGAGTCCAGAATCAACCTGGGACGATCTATCGGCCCTTCTTACAAGATGATCAAACTAGATCAACTTTCGCTAACTAGCACCCGAGTTCCATTCCCTTTTGCCATACCCATTCTAACTACTAATATAAATAAACTAGGCAACATCTAAACGCCATTTAACACTTTCAGTTCACGTCTTAAAGCTGCGTTTCGATTGCCATTCCAAATTCGTCCTCGTTCGTAATAGTTATAGAGGTCACTGGAATTTGTGTAGAAAGGATTGTATGTCCAAGATATTTGAGCTTCTAGGAGGCTACCACAATGGTTTCTCTTACGATAGATCTATCCAGATAAAGCGATATAACAACCGAGTTATGAGCTTCTTGTCGTTATCCAAGCCATCGTTGTTTCTTTCGACACTTCATTCCATCAGCTCTCGTCTCACGGTTATCATATCACGTCTCCTCTTTGTAGTGTTTCCAACTTTCCACATCATGCCAACTTTACCATGCCTACGGTTCTCTTTTATACGGTTCTCTCTTTTTTACATTGCTATCCTCTCTTCTCATGACGTATCGATGTCCAATGATTGGCTGTAAGGCTGTAACACAGACAAACAGACACCGAAGACTGGCCTTAAGGGTTTTACCCGAAGGACGTTCAAAAGCCTAAAAATATAGCTTACGCTCTAGAATCAAGGAGCTTTGTTATCATTCTAGATCTGACTCTAGATCGAGAATGATAAGGCGAGTTCAAGTTCGAAGTTGTGTGGTAGCCCCCTCAGTTCGCGAAACCCAATGCTGTCCGAGTAGCCAAGTGGTCAGTGGTCAAGAATGCCGTTATTGTAACACGATCTTACATTTACCGCTGCCGTGTTGTCACATTAGGTAATTCAGGGCAATTCTGACATGCTACTTCCGGTATTGGTGATCGATTCATAAATGTGTTTTTGAACTTGTGAAATCGTGTGTGTAATTTCCTAAAATAACTGATGATGTAGGATACTGTTTTCTTTATTTGTAAAGTATACCTACATAAACCAATGCATTTTTCTAATGATAATGCTTTTTGACTCTGCTTTTTGTAGTAGTGTCTACGTGATTGTGGTGTTTCCTCTACATCCCCTCCCCCCTATTTGGTCTCACGTTAATATTGCGACCCTAAAAAAATCCAGTCTTTCCTTTGTGTAACTATTTAAATTTCTATAAAATTGTGTACGCTTTGAAAGTTTATTAATTTAACATTGATAAAGCCAAGCGAGGTTAAATAACCGTCTGGTCTCAGACACACGATAGCTTGTTCGTCTCTTGACCTCGTACTAATTGGTGTGACAACCAAACTTATATGTGATATGAAACTATCATCACCGCTCATTACCGAATAATAAAAAAATGATCATCATCTAACATGATCACCGTTTCAATTCCAGTACGCCGTGTTCCTGCTGGTGATCATCATCGTGCAAGTGGCCATCGCGATCCTCCTGTTCACGTACGGCGAGACCCTGAAGGAAGGCCTGCGGTCCTCCGTCAACGGACTCTTCAACAAGAGGAGGAGCTCCGACGTCGACAAGGCTACTGAGGCCATTATTGACCAAATTCAGACACAGGTACATATGCAACTCCTCAGATCAGGCCCTAAGTCCTTCATGTGTGAGCGTGGGGGCTATGGTCCTCGTGTGACATTCCGCTCACTCCTATGCCGCAAGTAAGTTAGCGAGAGTGGGATGGCATGCAAAGACCATAGCTACCACGGTTACACAATAAATAAATAAATAAATAAATAACGTTTCACACTCATAGCTCCCCACTAGGATAAATTCCTGTGTCGGGGATGCCATGGAACATACACAAAGACAAGGACAACTAACACCCAGACCCAGAACAGATATTTAAATTCATCATTCAAACATCTGCCCGACCGGGAATCGAACCCGGGACCTCTGGCTTATAAGGCGGATATTACTACCGATGAGCCAAACAGGCCCCTAAGATATAAGACCCCTGGTCTATTTTCTATACCACAAAAGAAACTAAGTTTGTCGAGTACAAAGCATTTGCATGTGTAGTCCGGCAAGTGTTTAAATCCGTGGAACTTGCGGAGAGTGCTTCTTAGCAAAAAAAAAGAGACGAGAGAGGGGCATTTGCAAGTCCCAGAAGTGTTGCAAACTCATGACGGAAACTCACTGAGCTTGCTGACATTGCAAAGCTTGCCAAAACCGAGCATTTGCATTTTGCATGTGTTGCGAGCCTGAATGGTGTTTAGCAAGTCGTGCAAAACACTTAGCTTTTTTTTTGGTTTGAAGAATGATTATGGTAATTTGTAATAGCTAAATTAGCTAGGAAATTAGATGGTGACAACCATATTTGTAGATTTCGGCGATTTTGACGATGTTTACAATCCGAAAAACAGTCTGTAAGACCGTAAGATCAGTTTAGTTGCAATGCAACGCTGGCCAGCCTGTCAACACCTAGCAAAAGCGACACAAGACAAGAAAATGCATGATCTTGTCGTGTCAGTAAGTACCTACTTAGGTACACTAAGACCTGCGGTAGGTAAATCCAGTCCAGTGGCGCAACAAACAATGCCCCTATTATCCTCTCACAATGGTTCCCAATGTTTCACAATAATTGCACGAAATGACATCATCAGAGCTGGCGAGTTGAGTTTTTATCTCGTAAAAACTATTTTAGTGGCTCTAAGGTCAAGTGTAGAATCAGCGAAGTGCGTAGGATAGTCGGCCATTGCGATTAGCAGTGGTGGTGATCATTTTGTATTTGTTTGCATTGTGATCTTTTAAAATGAATAAACTTAATTTTTCTTCCTGAATAATGCTAGAATCTTGGAAGTTATTGTGTGAAACAGTGAACAAAAGAATGTTTACGCACTAGTGGTGATGTTGACTGAATCATTTGCAAAACAAAGGTAGGTACTGACGTTCGGTACTTTCCTAAGAAAAGTTGCAATAGTATGCCTATCCGTAATCCAATTTTTTCTTTAGCACTCTTCGAATCAGTGCCCAATTTACCTAGATATTCAAATTACGTTCGTCATCATCAACGAATGAGGACGTATCCAGAAATCCAGAAACCATTCTTGAGACTTCTAGAGTCGAAACTTTAGTACCGTGAAGACCGAGTGCAAAAAAATCATCAAAGTGGCTTGTCAAGCCATGCCATTTCAACTAATAAAATCTTGCAAAATCATGAAGATATAGTGCTGCAATCCAACCCAGAAATGTAGCCAGCATTCTGTCTACCATACCTACCGGTAGGGGTTTGTTTAGATTTAGATCCATTTCCTTTGTTTACCTTCTGGAAATGCCAGCACGAAGTCATGTAGGTGACCTATTTCTAAGACTAATATTTTTCTATGGGTCTACTAATTGAGGTCTACTAATTGAGGTCTACTAATTAATAAAATCGAGAACAATGCCATTCGACGCCAGGCAAATGGCAAATCAATAATGAAATGCCCGGAGAACAAAGCCCGTTTATAATTAACTTATGGCACTAAAATAATATCGCATTTGTTATAAGTTTGTGAGTACATAAGAGAGTTGCATGTTTGTACCCTACTTCTTCACGCTGAAAAGGCTCAATGGATTTGAATATTTGGTATTGGATTCCTCTTCTACTTAAGTCCTCTACTTAAGTCTACTCCTCTACTTAAGTCCTGGATGAAAATAGCCTACTTTTTAACCTGAAATGGGGTTATATTAATTGTTTAGGATTGCGGGTGAAAACGCAAGCGTAATTAGTTATATTATACTTGTATTCCTAGAAACAATATTTTTATTCTAGGTATAGCATGCTTTGACTATCTATAATAATACCTTCGTGTGTGGCCGAAAGCATTAAAGTTTGCTTTCAGGCTTGTTATTCTGCATGCAAAGCGCACCGATATTTTTAATTGTGTGCATGCACGATATTGTTTACTTTTGGTTTACTTACTTGCCTGGAAAAGCTACATTGTTGAACAGCTTTTGTTCTCAAGTCTGAGTCTTAAAAGCACAGAATCCGTCCTGTTGAAACAAAGGCTTTCAGGAACGTTTTTGGCTCAGTTTCAATAAAATTAACTGGCCAGTGTCTGTCTGACTTTGTAATAGGCAAAAAGAGGTTGGCAATACTCAATTTTTCTATCTAGTCTTTTTATGGCAAGAGCAATTTTCTTGTTATTTTGCAGAAAAACTGATAGCAAATCAACGCAATAGGAAAATGATCGATCGTAAAAACATCATAATTACGTGTAAAATATTAAGTACGAAAATAAAAATGCTTAAAATTTCAAATACTAGGGTTTTTATTTTATACAACTAAGTGACGAGACGAGCAAAGCGCTCGCTTGATGTAGGTACCTACGTCACGGACGAGGCGAGCAAGCGCTACGTCGTTATGGGCAAACCATAATAACAAGTTTGCGCCAACCAAAATGTTGATCTCGTTTCCTCACAACCCACTCCCTCTCTCTTTCTCACCGCCACTCCTCGTTTCCTCGTTTCCAGTTCAGCTGCTGCGGCGCCAGCGGAGCCTCCGAGTACACGGCGCTGACGCTGCCCAGGTCGTGCTGCAAGAGCGCGGGCGTGGTGGGCGCGCTCACCGGGGCCTGCACCTACGCGGACGCCAACCCGGGCTGCAGCGACACGCTGGCCAACCTCTACGAGAAGTGGAACAAGCCCATCGCTGGGATCGCTATCGGGGTCGCTTGTATTGAGGTGAGGTTACAAGTAGGCTGTTGCAGGTGACGCTTATGAGTGTGACGAGCTTAAGAGGTTACCCTCATATGTATGTGAGGTTACAAACAGGCTGTTGGACTTATTATTAACTCCTAAGAAGGTGACGAGCTGACGAGTGACGAGGGTACCATCGTAGATAGATAAACTCTAACTCTCATAAGTGTTTCTATCTAATAAGTTTCCAGGCAATATGGAGTAACGCTCTTTCTTGAGGTTGACGAGATTACCCTCATAAGGGTTTTTGTGTAACTTCCTTTTGTTAAAGATATTTTTAGAATCTCTGCTTATAATTGAATCCGATTGGCGCAGGATAAAGGAAGATGGCAGAGCAAAAGAAATGCCTATACTCAGCAGTGGGATAACGAAGGCTGTAGATGATGATTCATAATTTGATATAACTCCCGGCATAGTGATAGGCTCAGCCTTTATTTTTCTCTTCTAATTCGACATCGTCTTTGGTTATACTCGTATGCATTATCACTACGTTTTTCTATCTTGTCGAAAGACTTTGACCGGGGATGGAATGTTGTAGTTCCTTACGTAGTTAAGTGGTTTCTGTTTTTTAAATTATATTGTTTGTTACTTGCTAATTGGTATGCTCTTTGATGTCAATGTAACTAAATACATTTTGTTTGTTTGCAGGTGGTAGGCGCTCTGTTCGCCCTGTGCCTCGCCAATTCCATAAGAAACATGGACAGAAGGTCTCGCTACTAATAATTTTGTACATTAAAACTGGTACCTATGAACACATTTTATTTTGGTTCTTTTTATCACTAACCAGCAGCGGTGGTGCATGTTTTGGTTTACTAACTTGGTTTTTGTCACTAATAAAGAAGGATTTTAAATCTCATTGAGTTGAAGTCGAAGAAGATGTTAACTGTGTACTTTTCCAGTTAATATAATGAAAACGTGCTGTATAACTTGCTATTGTGAATTGTGATAAAACCAAAAATTTTAATCTACCTTTAAAAAACTTGCCATGCCAAGGTTTAGTAACTTGATTACCTGTTTATCGTTTTTACTTTACGTTTTATCTTTTATGTGTTTAAATAAATATTATACAAAATAAAGCAGGTATAGGTACGAGTATCATTTGAAATATTTGCTTATCTTCATTTCAATGATTTCAATGGAACTCTCACAATACCGAAACAATCGCCAGTGTTGCCAGCAGCGAGCAAAACAATAGCAAAGCGACACTTATAAACTGCCAGGGTTTTAATTTTCACACAGTTTTTAAAACTTGAAGAATGATACGAATGGAACAATATTATACTACATATATATTTTGAGAAACTGGCTGGTTGTAATATTTTCACTGTATAAAAACTGGTCACTAGCTTTTAGGATGCCGCTTTTACTAACAATTTAATGTGTTTAATCTCAATTTTAATAAATATGCTTGTTTTGTGCTTAATTGCTTAATTAGATTTAACTTTGATGTATATTGGTGTCTATTTAGAAGTATGAATGTGTTAGGGCTCTTATAAAATTTAAGGTTTCTTGAGACCTATTTAGTCTACTCTTACGAAATACTTACTTAATATTAAGCAACGAATAAACTTACTATTTTGGTATCTATCTATTTGATGAATGTTGTAAAATTGTGTCGTACAGACTACAGACATTGAGCTATTAGGTATGTACTAGAGGAGACCCGATAGTTGCGATGTCCCGTTTTATACTGGCACATGTACCACACTTCGCTCAACCAATCGCAAGTAAAATAAAAGTTGTATGCCTCTTGGTATCTCATAGTACGAGTAGGTACATAACAATACTACAAAACACATGGCACACGCAATGAGCGTCCAGCGAGTGCTTGAGTGAAGTTGAGGGAACACGGGATAATGTGCCTCTAGTACGTTGTAGCTTAATGGATTTATAAAAAGTCTCCTTTTAGAAACAACTCGTTTTATGGAGCTCAACATAAATATATTTCTAAAATCTAAAAGGTAGGTAATGAAAACAATCTGAAGATATAACTCGAATCTCTATTTTTATAGTAATTTCAGACCCTTGCGATGTGTGATAGTACCTACATGTAATACGAGTATTATATTATAGGAACATATAATATATAATTGAATAATATTTTATAACTGTGTACCCTTCCCGTAATTTTATTGTCGCCTTGACTTATTGAATTAAAATCGTAAATGTGCGATTAAAACTTCTTATAATCAGCATTTTTTTGTAAGTCATTATTTCATTACCTGTCACGTTTTAGTAGGTACTTGCTAAATTAAAAATACTATTAGGTAAGTTACAATACACATGTTATATTTTTACCTTGTATTTAGGGCTTTGGTATGTAATGGGAATGGTGCGGTTGTAAATGATGTATCTAGAAGACTAATTAATGTTGTGCATGTTTTCTTGGTTTGTTAGTTATACTTTGTATTAGAAAATGTAGATTTGATCTTGTAGATTATCTATGTACCTACCGCTGTTCTAATAGACGGGTTTTGATAGACATGCTTTGTCAAGCATGCTTTTATCTCGCTTTGACCTGTGGTAAATTTAGTAGTCAGAGCGAGATGGCAGCGCGTGACGCGAGACATGCTCGGTTAATCACGACCCGTCTTATGACAATGTTTTATGCATAGGTATCTATCTATTTTGTTATGCATATAATAGTAATGTAAAGTATGTATGTAACGCATAGTTTTTGTATTATATTTTGCCAGAATTAAAATTAGTCTAAATATTGTGAAGCCGAAAATATACTTACGTAATATGCAAAGCTTAATACAATGTAAAAATAACATAGAATTATTTAATAAGGATTTGTGTTTATGGGTTTAGGCTTAGTTAAAATGTGTTAATAATTATGCATGTCCAGTAATGGTAAGTTGTGAAAATAGGTGACTTCATGTGCTTAAAAGTGTGTTATTTCGAATTATGAGTCTGCGTCAATTGTTGGCTAACTTACTACACGTGCGAAGCCTTTTTCACTAATGAAAAGTTTAGTGGGATCTGTAGAGGTGGCAATGTGAAGGAATTAATTTTCCCAAGTGAGGTTATGTTCTGTTTGGAGAATTCGTAGTTTGCCGCGTTATTTATTTATTTATCTTAACTACATATATAAAATTCTCATGTCACAATGTTAGTTACCATGCTCCTCCGAAACGGCTTGACCGATTTTTATGAAATTTTATTTTCATAGTTATATATTCAGTAGGTCTGAGAATCGGCTACTATCTATTTTTCATACCCCTAAGTGAAAAGGGTTGTCCACCCCCAATTTTAAATTTTGGGCAAAATTTTTATTTTTTTAAAATGTGTTTCGTGGCATTAAAAAATACATACAACCCTAAATTTTCACCCTTCTATCACCAACCCCTATTTTTTAATAGTCACTAGAAATAATTTATATGGCAAAACAACGTTTGCCGGGTCAGCTAGTTTTTATATAGATTTCAAAAATAATTGGTGAAATTGATGCATGAATAAAAGTGATTCGAAATAAAACAGTTTAATGTTATGTTGCAAAATATTGTTTGTAACTGTAATTTGTCGGGGTATTTTGTGTACTAAAATTGTATTTTTTATTTTGTATTCGTAACATTTTATTTTCTGTGGTACCAGTACGTAGTTTTTTGTTGTTTATTCGTCGTACTTTATATTTACCTTCTAATAAAATTATTCAAATAATTTCAGGTACGCCTAAAACGAAGACATCACGAAGTATATTTATCGAGAGAACAATAAATCAACGACACAAACTCAAGTTACTGTACATTAAGTTAGTTTGGTCTAGCGTATCAGCCCACCTTTTGCAAGATAAGTTGTTTTAGAAAAGTTTGCATATGGCAACATTGCGTTCATTTTGTTGTACCTTTCTTTGTAACTAAATTCGACAGCTAAGGTCATGTTTTTCTTACAAATTTTAATGAAAAGCGTCACTAAGTTCAAACCCTGTTAATTTAGTCAATACAATGTTAGGTAAATCAGAATAGATGCACTTTTTAAACTTTTTATCTTAACGACTTTTGGTTGTACCTAAATCAATAAATTATTTAGAGTACCTAATTATTATTTTAAAATAGTTGTAAACCGTCATTGCAAACTTATTCTAAAGATTTTATCTCATTTGTTGTCTATTCTGACTTTATTTTAATCTACAATGTATCAATGCTGTTGATACATAGGCAGATTCAAAAAGACGCACTTTTACCATTAATAATTAACATTCATTTTATAATATTACTTGTTACACACTATCTTTTAAATTTTTAAATTTAAGGTATTGTTAAGTTACCTAGTTAAGTGACTGTTTAGGTAAATATGTATTACGAAAACAGATGATATTTATGAATGTATTTTTCGGGGTTGTAACCATTGTAATTTTCGTCCATTTACATAAAAAAATGTTTGATATTTAACTTGCATTTCTAAATATAAATTGTGATTTTCTCTTCACTTGTATTTTGTAAACTAAACTGTAAATAGTTTATCGATTGTAATCGGGAGCAACATCTGTTTTTTGAATCTCTTTGTGCATTTCTGATGAAACTGCTTTTGTGGATGATTTACAATGTATGGCGACAAATAAATTTTCTACGATTATAAGGAGTTTTCATTTTGGTAAAACTTAGGTAGGTTGCATTTAATTTTATTCTCTTGATGTCAACAACATCATACACACATACAACCTCTCACTACTGGATATAGGCCTTTTAAAAACTCGTACACCAGTACTAGCCACTCGGCTTACACGAACTAAGTATTACTTTAAGGGCCTTTACTTTTTACTTTACGGTTTCACCCGCTAATTTTACAGGAACAGTCTAAATGTCGAACCCTTTATATTTATAACGTTTAAAGCAAATGTGTAAAACCAAGTTATAGCTACCTAGTTTTAGGTTTACCTATATGGAAGAATCCAATACCTATATAGGTACTGGATTTCATCCAAATTCGTTCAGGTGTTTGTTATGGTGGCGTTAAGGATGTATGTTATATAACATTTATAAATTCAAAGATTCTGCCCTAAATTCGAAATATATATAGTAGAATAAAGCCTCCTGCATCGATTGACACCAAAAAATTAATACTTTCCCGACAAGTTATGTGAAATAATTCATTTTAAAATTACCATTAAAATTTATCAAACGTAATTTTTGCCGGAAATGTTACAATTTTTGAGAAGATAGACGAAATTGGGAACTTTGTATCAAAATTATACGGCTAAAAAACTTCTTAACAATTTCTTTGTACGATTTGCAATTTTTTAAGCCCAAGAAAAAGTGGGTTCACCGGTAATTCTGCGGAAATATTTCAAATTGAAATTGATAAAAACTATCCTTCGAAGGGTAATGGCGATACAACTGTTAGGCCGTAGTAGTCGCAGTAGTCAAATTACATCTAATTTTTTTTTAATAATAATTACATAGCGAATAATTCCTTAAAAATCTATTATAAAAAATCATTATAATTAATAATAAGTGTCTGGGTGTCCAATTTTTAACATATTTAATACTTTCATAATTTAATTAGATGTACTACTGAATTTGACCTTACATACATCCCAAAACAAAATAAAAAATATTTTGGCGCTACTCGCGTGTAGTGCCAAATTCCATGAAAAAAAAAACAAATTTATCACAGTGGCAATGACATTAGTTCTGATTTTGACATTGATTAAGACATTTAGTATGTCAAAGTCATTGGAAGTAGAGAACACAGCCCGGTCCGAATTATAACATTGGCGGGAGTTTTGGCGGGAACGTGGAAGAGACATGTTGCTTCATTTTGTTATTTTATTAAACTTGTGTAATTTTGAGTGTTAATGTTTATTTTAAGTGGGGAAAATAACCATTAAGTGCTTGAGGACGTGCACGAGTGTGGGCAAATCATAAAATGCAGTGAATCGTGTCATTCCGTGTTGCTTCCAAAACTCCTTAAAAAAGCCTCTAGTAAAGTCTCCACTACTTTACTGGGGCACGTACCGTACCTACTCTATCCACTTGACACTGGCTAAATTGTGGCAACCCCGCAGAAGCCATTTATAAAAATTGAAGTTGAAGTTGAAGTATAACATTGGCGGAGTTTTGGCGGGAACGTGGAAGAGACATGTTGCTTCATTTTGTTATTTTACTAAACTTGTGTAATATTGAGTGTTAATGTTTATTTTAAGTGGGGAAAATAACCATTACGTGCTTGAGGACGTGCACGAGTGTGGGCAAATCATAAAATGCAGTGAATCGTGTCATTTCGTGTTGCTTCCAAAACTCCTTAGAAAAGCCTCTAGTCTAGCAAAGTCTCCACTACTTTATTACTGGGGCATGTATCTACTCTATCCACTTGACACTGGCTAAATTGTGGCAACCCCGCAGAAGCCATTTATAAAAATTGAAGTTGAAGTTATAACATTGGCGTCAAAAATTATGACGCCAAACACAGCCAATGAGAGGAGGAGACACGCCATAGGTACCTACCGGTACCTAGTACATGACACGAAGACAACTTATATTATAGCGAGAAAACACAGATGATTGATCTAGACTCTAGATCAATCAATCAATCAATATTTTTAACACGCCTCTAGATTCTAGAGGCGTGTTAAAAATATCAAGCACCCTCTTACGGTGAAAATTCCATGTGGCCGTACTAAGCATTTCCATTCGTGTTTTTAATCCGAACAGGGCCCTTATTCGCTATCTACCATCATATTCCACGCCAAAAACGCGTGACGTCATCACACGCACGTAACGTGAACGCGGCTCAGTCTCACTATCCGCATCTGCTTTTCCGAGAGAGTATTAATAGCTCGGGGTTGTTCAAATAAAAAAAAAATCTTCGACCACATCGACACTTCCAATCAGATGAGATTGTGGTCAAACGCGTGCCTAGTCCAACCGATGTAAAAAAACAGCATTGTGCCAGTACGTACGTGCTGGGAGACCCTGCCTCTCCTGTTTCCGTCATCCTAATAATGTCTCTCATAGTGTTTACGTTAGAGCTAATTCAAAATCTAGCCCATTTCTGGGATGCAAGCTACTTCTTAATATTTTGGTATTATGGTCCTCCCGGTTGAGTCCCGTGTTAGTATTAATTTAATTTATTAGCGTTAGTGGTCGCGAGTCGTGGTGGCTCATTCACTCGTTGTGTGGGTGTTTGTGCTGTTGGTATATTTCGGACCGCACCCAAAATCTAGGCAGTCGAGGCAAAATAATGAAGAATCAGTGCTGTGTATTTGTGTGTGTGTGACTGTGATGTGAATCCAGGGATGCCATTGACACGGCAATTGCCGTGTTTTACGGCAATTGGGGTCAGTTGGCAAAAAAAACACGGTACACGGCAGAACATTCATTGCCGTGTCATAAAACACGGCAATCAGAGTAAAAAGAAAACGCCAATGAAAAATCGAATGCAACAGCTTTTCTACAATCAAATCGAACACTATTCGGACAACTGAATTTGGACGTTTCATGTGAGACGAAAGTAGATATCTTTTGGTTAGCAATATTAACCCGGCTCAGTAATAGTTGTGACCATCTAGCTAAATTTGTCCTAAATATTTTGTCACTGGCCCATGCCAATGCTGACTGCGAAAGAATTTTTAGTACTGTGAATGCTAATAAAACTATATCTCGCAATAAAATAATAACATCTACCTTAGACAGCACATTATTTGCGAAACAATACATTCAGGCTCAAGGAAATTGCACAAACTTTAAACCAACAAAAGAAATGATAAATTTCAAGAAATATAGTGCAAAATACAATTTAAGAAAACAGGAAGAAGAAGAAATAGCTAGCGATATTAGAAATTTCTTTTCCGACGAATAAATCAGTTAGATATTATATTTTTTGTTTTATTTTTGTAGTTCTACAACTTTCAGTAGGTACAATAATAGAGCATATTAAGTAAATTAACATATTGAAAAAAAATTATGAAACACGGCAATTTCTCAAACTTTACTACAAAACACGGCAATTCTACATCCAAAACACGGCAGTCAATTTTTATTTTATGGCAACCCTGTGTGAATCAGACAATCAGTCAAAAAACAGAAATGTGAACGTTTGTTCGCGCACGTCCTCTTTTGTTGCATTCGTATTTATACTCACTTTCACTTCGTAAATACCACAATCATCGTCCCGTCGCCGCGACTAATCAGTGATATATGTGCAGTGCGAGCATCTAGTCGTACTAAACCGTGTTTATTCATGTCATGGGGACAACAATTTCTGAGATGGCATACAAAAAATACTGTGTTGTGTTTATAATTTTCGCTCTAGCGATAGTTCAAGCCGTGGGTTACGACACGGAACTGTATGAAACCAAGCCTTGCGACAGCACCGCCTGCTTCGATGAGCTCCACGGTGCTCTCGGAGACTGTTCCTGTAATGTCGACACCATCGATTATTTCAACAACGTAAAAATCTTTCCGCGTATCCAGAGTCTCGTTAGCAAAGACTATTTCCGCTTCTACAAAGTGAACTTGAAGAAGGAATGCCCGTTCTGGGCCGACGACAGTCGATGCGCGATGAAATATTGTCACATTAAAACATGTTCGAAAGAGAGCGTTCCGGGTTACGAAAACGGGTATAACAACGAACATTTAGATGACACTCCTGCCACGAAGTACTCTAAGGAAGCGCAATCTAGCTGCGGCTCCGATACCGACCATGACCACGACCTGGGCTACTTGAACACGACGATCAGTGCCGCCAGTCAATACGAAATTGCAAAATGGAAAGTTTACGATGATGCTCATGAGAATTTCTGTGGTAGTGACGATAGAGACGCAGAAGCAGACTATGTAGACCTCTCCTTGAACCCTGAGCGCTATACCGGCTACAAAGGCCCATCGGCGCACAGAATCTGGCGCAGCATCTACCAGGAAAACTGCTTCCGTCCCAAACTCAACCCTTACGAATCATTCCCTTATGTATTAAGTTCTGATTTGAGCAACATGTGCTTGGAGAAAAGGGTATTTTACAGAGCAGTATCAGGTCTGCACACAAGTATAAACATTCATTTGTGTTCAAAGTATTTACTGTCTGAAAAAAGCCTTGGGTTCGCTGCTCCTCCTGATGGTGAATGGGGACTCAACCTCGAAGAATTCCAGAGGCGTTTCGACCCATCACAGACCCACGGCGAGAGCCCTAACTGGCTCAAAAACTTGTACTTTGTCTACTTACTAGAAATGCGTGCTCTAGCCAAAGCTGGCCCTTACTTAGAGAATGAAGAGTACTTCACTGGCAACCCTACAGAAGATGAGGAGACTAGACAAGCAATAAACAACATGCTTGGAGTCATTTACACATTCCCTGACCATTTTAACGAGTCCTTAATGTTTAACGGAGGAAGCCAAGCGGCCACTTTGAAACACGAATTCAGAGAGCATTTCAGAAATATCTCTAGAATCATGGACTGTGTCGGATGTGACAAATGCAAGCTTTGGGGCAAACTGCAGACTCAGGGACTGGGGACTGCTTTGAAAATTCTGTTCTCAGAAAAGTGGAATACAGAAAGCGACCCAAGTCAGGGAAAGCTGCCTCTGAGACACAAGCACGAAAGGCTGCAGAGGACGGAGATTGTGGCTCTGTTCAATGCATTTGCAAGACTCTCCAACAGTATAAGGGAGCTGGAGAACTTCAGGATTATGCTGAGGTGAGTTTTTCTCTACTATTTAATCACCAATTTGCAAACTTGTATACTAGAAGTCTGTAAAATAAATTCAATTTACCTTAATTTTATTGCAAAAATTTATTATTTGGTTGTTTTGTTCAAAAGATTGATAAAACAAGAATAACTTTAAAAGGTACCATTGATGACCTTGATTTGACCTTTTACATCATTAAGAAATGCTTATACTTACTTTATTGTTATCTTCGTCATTATAAATGAGACCTATTTTTAATTATTTTAAAAATAGCTCTTGGGACATTAACTACAAAGGCTTTGTATAACAATAGAATAAAACCTCATTTCAAAGTCTTCAATAATTCTGTGTTAAAACAAGGATTATTTTGCATTTTCCTACAATATTGGCGTTTGCACCGCTTTTAAGGTGGGTTTGACGGGTTTTGCTTAAATAGTTTATCCTAATCACTTATGCTTTATTGTGGCTTGGTAATGCTATGTTTGGGTGTTTCTACTAGCTAGTTTAATTTTTCCTACTTTATAAACAAAATTGTAAAATATGAAAGATATCATCAATCATGCTAATACTAGTTGCATTTACGAGTATGAATATGCATCCCACCCTTTCTATCATACTTTTAGTAATTTTTCTTAAAAAACAGTATAGGAGAAATGGTGGGACAATAATATAATTTATACCTAACTGTACTGTATGTACTAACAACTGCTGTAATTACTGATTTTTAGTAACTCATTCATATTTATACAATTTACTAATTGTCAGCAATGACTATACTGTATGATGATAATGAAATAACATATTTATAAAGGGTTATTCATAAAGGGTATGCTAAGCCGAAAAGGGCTCATAGTACTCATCATTATGCACACTATAGGACCAACTCGAAATTCGCGAGAAAAAAATCAGCCGTCCCATACATTTTGTCGAGTGTCATTGACATTTTTCTATGAAACAGCTGATATTTTTTTCGCGAATTTCGGTTTGGTCCCATAGCAAAAGTTGTTCATAATGATGAGTACTATGAGCCCTTTTCGGCTTAGCATACCCTTTATGAATAACCCTGTAGAAGTCAATTTCTTAAGAAAAAAAATTGTCAGCATCAAAATGTTTACATGACCACTATTTGCATCCTGTTGCTAAAATACTCTTGAAGAATTCAGATTCCACATAAGAATTTTTTTTAAATAAAATTCGACTATGTATATTTGTTGAGTTTATGCAGCTGTTTTATTTATTGTTAATTAAACATCTGACAGTAAGTGACATTTCGCTTTTTAAATTACTGACATAAACACCTAAAGAACTTGTATATTATGTACTTGTCGGTGGGTTGTGGCTCCACCTGCGTAAATAAAGAGTACATTTATCTCAGGAAGTATAGCATAGTATAGCTTTCTATCAGAGAAGAATTTTCTAAAATCGATTATTAGATACCTACAAACTTACATAGTCCAACCACAAACATTACCTAAAATAAGAATTAAAATAGAAAACAGATGGAAAGCCATCAGAATACACTTTCATACTAATTTCCTGTCTTCTGTACCAAATATTGCTCTATTTTATTATTATTCTACGGCCTTGACGCTTTTCACGTCCAAATCATAAAGCCATTGACACCGTCAGCCTAAAATAACCATCAAATCATGACGTGTTTTTCTCAACTTTCGAGAAAATCCTCAGTATTTCACCACTATTGTAAACTTTGCTGTTTACATCGCATCACCACGCAAATTTAGGCCTTACTGTCTTGTAAAAAAGTCTAAATTCTCTTATCTCGGTAGATAAATCCCTAAAACATTGTTGACATGGAGTCGCTACGCAATTTTAGCATCTATTGCTTACAGTTAAAGTCGAAGTTATGATAACTAGATAATTCCGGACGCTTTGATTCTGTCCAGTCTGCTAAAGACACGTACCTATTCTCTTCACTAACGATGCTTGTACTGTTAAATATTCTGTGACGGTGATGGTGCTGGCGTCACAGACCTAGACCTATGACGTAATGCAACTTGTGTAACCATACAGTGAAGATGCTAATTGGTCTTTCGCTTTCTATTCATCTCGCATGAGTTTTCTTTTAACCTTTTTTGAGTCTTTTTTCATTGAAATACGGTCTAGATCTAAACTCTAAGATTTATCTAATAAACACGTAATACTGCCCAATCAATTAATTAATATGATTAATTAGGGTATAATCAGTAAGTCTTTGTCTTATTTCAATAAATTATGTATTATAGTGTCATAACTAGATTAGGCGCCTATATCTTTTGAATGACGTGTATAACATGTAGGATGACATAGCTGATGTATTATTATATTTTATTAAATACCAGTTACCTTAATCTTGCATAAGGCGGGTAAATATCATTTTGGGAACCTACACACGTATCTAATGAGTGACGTAGTTATGCTACTGTTTGTTATATATGTAACTTATAATTCTCGAGATAAAAGCCAATCCGTAGCTTTGCCTTTGGATCAAGTACGCTCTAATTTTGTTTTTTTATCTACTAGCTACGTCACTCAGCTTTACTTGCGAATTTCCACGTATTTCCGATTTTTTTTGTAAATATTCCGGCATAAAAGTATTTTACGTATATCTTCATGATTGCCCCACTATTGGCTAGTAAAATTTCACCAAGATTGGTCTAGTCGTTAGTCGTGAGACGGTAACAGACAGACAGTTACTTTTGTAGTAAGTACACAATTATAGCGTGATAAATAATTCCACTGAATCGGGATTCCCAATCGTATTTGTCTCTGATAACAGGACTAACTTTATCAGCTGTTTAATATTTAATTTAGTACACAGAAGTACTTCAATACTCAATAAACTTTTCCCTGTTTATTATTAACACGCTTTTATTAGCTTCACCTGTATGTTTGTATGTTTGTAACCGACTCCTTTGAGCGCGTTTTTGTCCCACTTTAAACGGTCAGATTTCTTTCAAACTTTGTAGATATATCGAGGACCGATGACAATACACTAAACAAATCGTGTTTTTTAGTTTTTTAACTATTAATTTTTATCCGACTGTCGAATAGACGCGTTATATTTTTGTATGTACGAGTATGTTTGTGTGTTACTATGTCACTTGCTACCGCCGAAACGGCTTGACCGATTTTGAAATGTAAAGTATTGTTACATTTGTCTTTATTTCCCGAGTGTTAAATTCCCAGTCGTTGCCAGTGGTGACGGAGCCAGTGGCGAATCCTGGGAATATACCAAATCTTATTGGAAATTAATCCTATCCATGCCTTTGAACTTTTTTAAATAAATTTTTACTTGTTATTAGTTCGTCGGTTTGTTGACAAAAGTATGATGTCACCCATTATTCTGAAACCTGTGTTAGTGGTGGGCGGAACTTCGCTCTGGTGGTCAAAGTTATCGGGCCGATTAGGTTCGGTGTCTGTTTCGTTCAGCTATACGTTAGCTATGCTTATAAACTAACTGCGCTCCACGGTTTCATCCGCTATGCTATGGGAACCGATTTTCTTTCTAGGTAAAAGTAACCTATGTATAGGCCAGAGTATAAGCGTCCTCCTTACCGAGTTTTATCTAAATCCGTTGAGTCGTTTCAGCAGCATGAAGAAGTAACAAACACACAAACCCTCCTACCTTGACAACCTGTTTGGCTCAGCGGTAATATTATACATATTCGCCTTCTAAGCCAGAGGCCCTGGATTCGATTCCCGGCCAGGCAGATGTTTGTATGATGATTTTAAATGTCTGGTCTGGGTGCTAGTTGTCCTTGCCTTTGTGTGTGTTCCATGGCATCCCCGACACAGGGTATCCTAGTGGGGAGCTATGAGTGTGAAACGTTAACTCAATCACAAACGTTCGCATTTATAAAATTTGTGTGAATGTAACTGGTACTATTATCATCATCATTGACCTGATAGCATCTACATGTGATGTCCGATCCAGAATAACTTTTCTAAATAGCCTATTATTATATTTTTTGTTGTCGAAATCAGCTAAAACATTCTATATCAAATGAATGCGGTCAATTTATTGTATTTATTTAAATTCGGTATGTTAAGTAGTAGTTGCGCAGTTTCGCCTCCGCGGCGATGTAAAACGGTGATGATTAAAAGTCTGTCTTTTTACCTACTCGTAATACAACATTACCCTGAAAACGTGTATTCAAAATTTCATAATGAGCGATTAAGTAGCTAAGCCGGAAAAGGGTAACTAATGCGAAGTTGTATGGTTCTCCGTTTCGCAGCCTTTGTTTTTTAATTAATCTATTCTGTATATTTGGCATCAGCTCGTCGATGATAAATGTACAATTTTTCATAAATTCTGTAAATAAAATCGCGTGTCGAACCTGGACAAAATTGCCTTAAGACTAGGGCGAGTGGCGAGGTATTAGAAGAGGCTAAATTGAGGATTATTGTACATATATGTACCTAAGTACTTCATTTGTAAACGGTCATGACATAGCGCCGCCTCATATTGCTTTGTTAGTTAACTTTCCGTATTACCCAATTCAAGCATATTGTTTGAAGTTTCAGTGCAATATCAGTAACAAGCTGCGTCCTGCAATTTTCCTCTTATTTTCTAGTTTTCCGTAACAGCTAAAGAAAACTAAAAATATCTGAAATAAACAAAATTCCATTCCCTTCGTCACCTAATTAACCAATTTGTTTTAAACCGATTTAACCACTATCAGGACCATTGTTGCTTCCCATCAGGCGAGTTAACGGTCAAACGCAGACTTATACGACATAAAAAAAACAACTAGTCGCGTAAAGAACACCAACTGATAGAGGGTAGGTATAACATTTATGATATTAGTATGATCTGTAATGACCAAAAACTCGGCGTCAATTTTGACCACTGCAACGTAGTCAAAAGATTGTGATAAGGTGGCTGCACTCCGTACCAATCCTTCACGAAATCGGAGGCACGCGTCACCTGTCACGAGGACTCGAGCACGTAGGCAGCTGAGTCAAGCCTCGAAATACCTACTCGAAATATGACTAAAAACTGGCCGTTTATCAATTTACTCGTACCTCCTTGCTCCTTACTCATTTGTTTGTTTTACATAACTTTGGTCTTAAACTAACTTGTGCATACGTGCACTTATACATTAGGACAAGTTTTAATTAATATAATTATGGAATTTCGTTTCTGTGGAATAGGAGGCAAAATACATTAGTAATGTGATTTTATCTCGGTCATTCTCATTCCCATGGCTTTTGTAATGGGAGGGACAGTGACCCTGGTAATATCACACGAGCGTGAATGAGGCGCCTGGTTTGTTTTCATTGTCCGGTCAATCGCCATCCAAGTTACTCAAAAATGTAGTGAAATCACACTAATACAATAAATGCGAAAGTCTGTCTATATGGTTGTTACTCCTACACGATGAAACGGCTAGACGTAATTAGAAGAAAGGAATAGAGATAGCTTTCACCCTCAGACTACTTTGCATCATCATCATAACAGCGCAGCTGAAACCGCGGGACGCACCTACTAAAGAAATGTAGTGTGCGAAATTACAATAAAATAGCTAATTAGTCTAGGTTTGGTCTTTGGTTCTGGTAGAGTCCGTCGCTTTCGTTACGTGTTATCGCAGTGTATGCTCTTTGTGAAATGCTTCAGTACACGTTTCGCTTACATCACGACTTATCGGCCGAATGTAGGTGAGTGTCACGGCTACGAGTCTACTTCGATAACCTAATGAATCTAGTTATTTGACTTGTTTTTAAAAACCTTGGAGTGAATCATGCGTGTTGTTTTTTCTCGTTTTGAACTCGTTTGAAAATGATAAAAGATACTAATGCACACGCGAGGCGTCACTTCGCGTCGGTCTAATGTAGATTTCCCTAAAATTAGGTAAATATAGAGACTTCAAATTTTATAAGTAAATCGTTTTCCCAAAATCCTTTGCCTACTAAACACCTGATAAAATTGATCCGTTATTTTAAACAGTGCAGTTATATCGAAAACGGTTAAATCAAACCTTTTTGAAGAGAAAAACCTGATATAATTTATTACATTCTTCTCTTCTAGTCGGTTTTGCATAAATACGAGACATACGAGTATTATAAGATACACATGCTGTATTTAATTTTAATTTGAAGTGTATAATGTATTAATTGTATTCGCTGCATACAGAGTAAATACACGCAGGGTATCTTTGCTTGCTGTAAACATTACCTACGAGTATTAGCTATACCCTCGTCATAGAACGTCTACAGAAGTCTTTCGGATTTCTAATTATCGAACAAACAATGCTACATACTACATAATGGAGTTTTTAATTGAAAAATCGATAATTTTTTTTATCGTCATTTATTCTTCATCAATTCCGCATTGATTAAAATCATTGAAGATGTGCAACCATATTATCTACAGGTCGTTTGAAAGACTGGGAAACTTGATTTGTAAAATATTAAATAAATATTATGTAGGTTTTACTATCGTTAACGTATTTTTGTTAGTGGGTAATTTTATTTTCATTATATTTCTCTGTAAAGGCAATTTAAGTTATTGCCTGAATGCCTAACTTTTCTGAATTTTCGAGTAGCTAACAAAACAAATGAACAATATACATTTCTATGAACAAATGGATATGGAATTAATTTATACAATCGACATTTTAATAATGTTGTGAAATGCAACCCAGTTTCTGTCAAGTAAAAAATCTGCGTGGTCTTCCATATCAGTGTTAAGTTTACTGCATTAAAGTGGAATCTAAATAAGCAATGTTTATAATATTTTAATTAGGTCTGCAATGATGTCGATAACGTCGTGCCATTTTTAAAACTAAAGACAGCTCTATAATTTTATTGCCATTATTTTCTCGCATATCGAAAAAAAAGGAACGCGGATAGTTTTAATACAGTCAGATTCGTTTAGATTAGAGAATGGCACAACAGATACACGATTAGAATCTTTAAATCTTGTTACTTTTTAGCACAATCTCTGCATGTGTGCATGTCTCTTGCATGGCTTATTGTTGTAAACGTAATTTTCTTTAATTAGTTTTTAAGTCTTGTAATGTTCTATGTCTTTTTAATTTCCTGTTCTGTCTGCTCACTTGTAGTCTAGTCTTGGGTTATATGTTTTTTTCACTAAGTTTAATGTCTGATGTTCGTGGTCATTTTTTATTAAATTCAGTAGCTTCACAGGGCTATAAGGGATATGTTAAGCCGAAAAAGGGTCATAGTACTTTTCTTTATATACGTACAACTTATATTATTGGACCAAACCTGTAATAACGAAAACTAAAATCAGCTGTTCCATTCACTTTGAGAGTCATTGACATTTTTCAATGAAACAGCTGTTTTTTCGGGATATCAGGGTTGGTTATGGTTCTAAATAATGAACACTATGGCCGAATTAGCATATCCTTTCCTTGTAACCTGTATTAAGATTTAAACTTTTTACGACCTGAAGTAATTCTAAATTAATATTTTACGCAGCGCACAGAAAGAGCCTCAGCAGAAGAACTTCTTTGGACACGTTCCAGAACCAAAGCAGAATAACAAAGAATGCACGTCCGGCAGCGGGAAGCCTCAAATATGGAGCTAATCAGCCAAACCAGCTCTAGTTGAAATTAACAGCGTTTTTACTCAGACAAACTTAGAGAGAAAGATACAGCACTGCGTCAGAGATTTGGGTGAAGCCAAGAACTCATCTACTTTCGTACAAGACGCATACATTAACTTATCAATATTTACTCGCGGCACTCTAGAGCTTGTGTACGTGTACGCGTGGAAGTAGATGATTTCTTGGCTTCAATTCTAATGCTGTGCTCTATCGTTTCTTGAGGTTTATCTGAGTGTTTTTAGGACTGAATTTAGTTTATGAAACCACTATTTTTACGGATTCAATGGCTTTATACTTACGGACAAGACAATGTTTGTAATTTTGTATGAGGGCATTACTTTGGTGACATCATTTCGTTAAGTAAATTAATGTCGTGTCACAAAGACAAAGAAGTGCTAAAGTCCCGTTATTGTTTTTTTAATTTATTTATACTGTTTGTAAAGTATGAAAATTATTCAGCACTGAGATAATTCTTTATTGAGATGAAATACGGACGTTCTGTGAAAATAGAAGATAATGTTTTTTATAAGACAAAAAATAGCAATTTACTACTGATCCCATTGTGAAAGTCAATGCTTGAAATTGTGAATAAGTGTCCCAACAGGTACTAAAAGAAGTACTAAATACTATCTGTATATGTGGTAATAAGTAATAAGATATTTGTAACTGCCATTTCTGTTCTTCCACGAACGCCTTGACATCACAAACCTTAATTTATGCGAATCCAGTGAAGTGTATAGATGTCTGCGAGGCAAAGTCGAACAATTGACGTTGAGTCCACGTAAATGCTTACGTGAACCATTTAAAATAGATATAGTAATTACATAAAGTGCATACGTCCGGAGAAGAAATTCAATGGCGTATGTGAATCCACCAATCCGCACTTGGCGTAGTGGAATACGGCCTGATCACCCTTCGAGAGTAGACCTGTATCCCAACAGGGGGAGGATTAAAGGTTGAAAATGACGAAGTACATAAACAAAACTCAATTTTATTCACAAAATTGGTAATACAGAATAACTAAAACGTTATCCGTGTGTCAACGGAATAAATTCTAATAAAAAGTTAAACTCATAAATTAATAGTTATTCGTAGTTGAGAAATCGTTTCGATGACTGTGATTAACTTTTCTTAGTTTTTCCTTGGAGATGTAAAGAGTTTCGAAATTATGAAAGTTTAACGTGTTTGTCAGAAATGGCATAAATTGGGGGAGACCTTTGCCCAGCAGAGGGACATTGAGGGTTAACTAAAAAATAAAATAACGTGTTTGATGCGGCGGTCGTATTTAGATTTGCATTCGCTAAGACGCTCTCGGTGAGCTGTCTGCCTGAATGAAGGCAGTGGGATACACTCGGGTACCAAATGAACTGGACGTATGACGAAAATCAGCTAGGTACGTATTAAAAAAAATGTCGGTAAAGTTTACAGACGATAGTTTAACGTGACAACGTCATAACAAAACATTGATGAAATGATTGCATATTGTTCTCGCTCCGATCATGACGTCACAATGAGCGTAACGGGACATGTAACGGGACTTTGCGTGCGTGCACCCGGCGTTCATCGATTTATTAGACGTTCTCACGTCAAAAAAATACACGTATGTGTTTTGGAAATATAATGAGTATGATACGATCACAACGTATAATAATTACTCACGCCCCTATTTCTAAGTATCCTATATGTCAATTATAAGCGAGTCATTGACGGCAAACGCGACAGGTGTCACGGCTGCACTTAAATCGACACCGACCGTGAATAGGGGCCTTATCTTATCAGCCTACATTAGATGTGCATCATTATTATGCTGAAACAATAATGACAAAAATCCGGAGCGATTATAGATAATGGAGTCAATAACTGGGAAAAAGAAATGAGTACTGATTGAGGTAAACATTAAGACAACACACATTATAAGACGATCATAGGCCCAAGTTTGAAGGCTTTTTAAGACAGATCTAAATTTTCTAAAACTATTGGCGTCCTCGTCTAATGGCTTGCAATGATAAAGACAGATATATTTTTAGTTAGTTTAGATCAGTCTTAAAATGCCTTCAAACTTGGGCTTCATGTCGGTTAGTGGTTGTTAAAAATAAGTGGTGTACTTTGTAAAGATGACTTCCTTACAAAGATTGTTTTCTGTATTTTCGGCTTCTATTTTGTCTAAAATCTGAGACTGGGCCCAAATTGAAGGCTTTGGTTGACAAATCTTTTTTTTCTAAAAGTATGTGACGTCTTTGTCTAATCGGTTGTAATGACAAAGACAGATTATTTTTTAGTTAGTTAAGATCTGTCAAAAAGCCTTCAAACTTGGGCCTAATGTTTAGCAGAACACATTTGTAAAATATGTGAAAACAAGTACTACGATTTTGCTGTTCCTCTGTGGTGGATGTCCCCACATGTAGTCTGGCGAGGATGTAGTCCGATTGCATGTTTTATACCTTATGCCAGGCCGTGTCCATGTGCAATGTGCATTTGACATGTTTCTGAAAATTCCTAAATAAAAAATACTCATAAAAACGGTACAAAAAAGCGCCTGCTGGTACAAAATTTGATTAAAAAACAAGACCATTTTTTTCTATTGATTTTTACTGCAACTTTTGTAAGTTCATACTCACACCACGAATATACAAGATACCTTAAAGTTCCTATTTTTGGTACATAAAATTAATTTATGTAAAGAACCACTTTTATCGGTTTTATATCCTTTAGTTAATTCGTTTTACGCGTCAATTGTTCGACTTTATTGACGGCTTCCTTAGGTAATTAGGTTAGATGTTATAAAATAACTACAATTACTTGAATTAAACGTTTCTTAAAGAGTTCGGGCGTTACTTATAAAGTTTTAGTAAAGTTAAGTGTGTAATTAGTACTGCGCACTACATTTTTGTATTGCGCACAAGTTAAATGACATTTGTCAAAATTAGCAACTGCTGTGCAATGTTAATAAGAAGTGCCCTGTATGTACAACGGACAAACGGACAAACCTATAATTATGTCACTGTAATAATGGTGTAAGAGTAAGATATTTTACTATATGGGGTTATTCATAAAGGGTATGCTAAGCCGAAAAGGGCTCATGGATTTACTATGAGACTAACCCGAAATTCACGAAAAAAAAACAGCTGTTCCATAGAAAAATGTCAATCACACTCGACAAAACAGCTGATTTTTTTTCGCGAATTTCGAGTTGCTCCCATAGTAAAAGTTGTTCCCAATGATGAGTACTAAGTATGAGCCCTTTTTGGCTTAGCATACCCTTTATGAATAACCCTGTGGAATCTACCGTGGTTTTGACAAATTTTGTTATAATCAACACGGCAATACTCACGTAAAAATTAAGTTGTTTACTACGACTAGTTACGACTTAATTTTTACATGAGTATTCCCGTGTTAGTTATAACAAAATAAGAGTACATTAACATTCTAACACCAAAATGGTTTTAGCAGTACATAATAATATACAGGTGATCAATATAAATATACAACGAGTTGGAAATTATAGTAACGTGTACAATTTTAGTAGTTAGTTACATTTTACCTACTTACAAACGTTTTGTATCACCATTTGTATCGACGTGAAAGCGTGAAATACTTTGAATTCGTTATTGAGATTTATTAGACATTTAGATTTATGATTGAGATTCATCAAACATGTAGTAAATGGTCAATTTTGCAAAAATTTGATAAAAAATCCAAGAAACAAATAAGAGAAGATGTTCTGAGAAGTTTATGTGAAAAAGCTGAAGTCTTTTGTGAACTCTCAAATTTTCCTGGAATGAAACTCGGTATGTTAATCGATACTAATTTTTAATTTCTATTTTTCTGTTGTTTCTATCTTCGAAGAGCTTGTTTTTTTTCTTTTTTTTAGAGACTGCAATAGGATGAATTTACAGTGCCAGAGAATGCAATAGTCTTTATTTTTAAATGAGTTTAAATCGAGGCAATATTATAAGGCCATCCAGACCATTCTTGATTCGAGCTCCACTCGGGGTTGGATGCTCGCCAAATATCTATAATCTGAAACGAAATTAGCAATGTAATGAATTTAACAATATAATTAGTAACCTTGAAAACGTTACTAATTCTTAATTCTTCTTGAACTTATTCTTATTCGAAAGTTCTTTGACCCAACTCTTCTTTTTAAACTGTTTGTACCTGTCTTCATTTTTTTAATACTCTTCTTTAGTTAATCTGTTTAGTTGTTTTAATGTATTATTTCGTCTCGTGTACCGCTTTATTTTAAGTGCCTTACTTATTTAAAATGAACACGGCTTAAAGTTAATCACTGCTTAAAATGCTTTGATATCTCGCTGACGTGAAATTTCACGTGAGTTTACGCACGTTAAATTTTACTACTACCATTTAAAGTGCGTGTTTTTTTGTTACTTAAAATTCTCAGTCTTAAACAATACGGAGGATTTTAAGCAGTGATTAAGTTTAAGCAGGGTTTATAAGCAAGACTAGATGTCCTGTAGCGTGGCCTAGACACTAGTGTGGGCTTTTATTTGATCTTTGATAGCTTAAATGTGGGATAGTTCGTTTTGTGTGTAGTTAAGATATACATATGTACAATGTACATTGAGGATTGGGTATATTTTGTTTGGTCACAAATTTTATGTATATTTCAAGGAATGTGTTTAGTATTATTAGATGTAGGAAGAGGTTTATTTTTTGGAAGAAAACTGCATCTGGAATGTAAATGTTTTCGTTTACAGATAGAAATGAATGAGATAATTCGATTTTTTACAGACCCTTATTTTTTGTTTTGTACATAGGGTATTTGTATTGTTCCTTCTACTTATATTTATTTTATACTGTTTTAATTTTATAAGCTGTATCAATTTTATTGTTGTAAATTATATTTTAGGGTTTTTACTACCTGATAAATGTAAATATTTGAATGAATTTATCTCTTATTTATCGATATTCTGTGAACTGGAAATGATTAATGCTTTTATCGTTTAAGCTTCTATTCCATTAGTTCGATAAAATCATTCCACAGTTTTTGTTATTTTAACGTAAAATTGTTTTTCCCGTTATCAGTAACTATTAGTTACTTTACAGTTTAACTGATTGCCAATTACTCTTACTAGATTTATTTAACTTTATTTAATTGGACACCATGTTGGAAATTTGCGTCATCTGTGATTTCGAAGTGAATATTCATGACAAACAATATTTTTATTTTTTCATTGTCAAATAAATGTTTTCATTTTACCCGGTGTGTTTTTTATTAACGCGCACAGAAAGTTTCTATGGTTATTCGCGCAAACTCTAATCCTGTTACCAATTTCGTTGTTTTTATAAATTGTGTAATATATTTTTACATATTAACGTGACTTTATTATGAAGCAGTTTCGATTTTAGGATTTTAGAGTCTGCGAATAATCCCTTCGATTCTTTCGAGCTTCAGAGTGTGAAATCCCTATTTATTTAACGTGTGCCAGTTTTTATACTAACAAGATTGAATAGGTGATGGATGGTTGCGAGTTGTTTTAGGGTGCACAAGTGATACAATCGTAATCAAACTTCAGCAGTTTTACAGTTGTCCCTTGGCTCATTGCCTATTTGGATAGTTTAGGTAATAAGTATATTGAGTTTTTCTGTTATTTCAGGTCCAACGGAGCAAAGGAAGTGTATCTCACGGCTAAATCTGTTTTGGAGTTGAAGTGATTTTTACAGTTTTAGTTATACCAGTTTATTTTGATGCCATATTTACAAGATTAAATAGATTTACTTACTTGCTTGTACCTACTCTTTGAAATATTTGTTTGACTATTTTCTTGAAGATGACATCAGATGGTGCAGGTAGGCAGAAATATACAGTAGGTATAGGGGGAGTATGATCCAGTCCCTGCCCGTGGTCCACCTACCGTACCGAGTTCACGTGGGTGTACCAGGGGATTTTTTTTCTTCCCGTGGTTCACCTCAGATTAACGGGGTGTACCAGGCGTTTTTATTTCTTTCCGTGGTTCATCTAAGTTCACTTGGCTGTACCTACCAGGGGTATTTTTTTCATCCCGTGGTCCACCTGTATTATTAGTTAGCAAACTATTTCTGCAACCTTCAAATTTCCCCAAATTTAATTTTAAAACAGGAATTAATTAATTACTATTATTAATTAATTTTTCGAACTTTAAAAATGTTTGAACTACTTGGACTGGAAATTGCAATAAGTTAACTTAAAATATTTTAATTAATTGTAGACGGTCACTGATCCATCCTAAATAAAATCTAGGTACCAATCGTATCCTATTTATATAGGTACTATTTTATAGGAAAAAAGGACCAGCTCTTATTCTGAATCAAATTGGAAAGATTTTGAAAACAATCTCCGACTTGAAGGCTATAATAGAAAATTTATCTTGTCTCAAACTTTCCAATTAGGTTCAGCATCAGCCAGGGAAAGAAAACGAAAAATTAATTTGGGAACGGAATCGTTTATTGAACCCATCTGTAGTAGTAGGTAAATTATACTGTTACATATTCTACACGTTTGTACTGTTCAAAGTACCTACCTAACTCGAGTTCCCTACGTCTTAGGTTAGCCGTACCTACCAACAAAATGCACCCTTAACTTGAAGTATAACATTTTTAATTTCATTTCTTCTTCAAACCTCTTCGTAGTTGTGGTAGTTACCAATCACAGTACTCTGGATCCTACGATTATTAATAAATATAATAGTAGGTAAGTATTTTTAGGGTAATTCCACAAAAACTAACATGCCAATGTTTCATACATTTCATTCGATGTGAAAATGGATACCAGATGAAAAAGAAATGATATACACAATACGTATCATCGTTAACATAGTTTATAATTTCATAAAACCCGTTAATTACGCAATAAGTACCTACATTTGGGTTTTCAATTTACAATACATTTTCGTGCTTTTGAATATAACGCATTGGGTGCCTGCGATACGAAAAGTCAAGAACTTGTTTAGTGATTCCCGCGTCAACTCTATCGATACGATATCGATACAAGTGCTTCGCGGCTTAAAAAAGTTATTAAAATTTTAATATTAGGACGTATTGATTTGAAAAATACCAATGCTTATATCCAATAGCAGATACTTATACAATGAATATTTAGGGACGTCTTTTACGTAAATTCCAAATTAGTCAATACATAGTTACTCGTAGCTATTAGTAGCTAAGACTAAATAAGTTAATATTTTTAGATATCGATCGCGTCGTCACTTCGTTTACATTATTTACTAAATGTATAAATCTTCCTTTATTGTCTTCAATCTTCACCATCAAAACAAAAGCTGGGAATTAATAGAAAATAAGTGTTGCAGCGTAACAAGTGGTGGCAAAATTGATTCAATTAAACGTCGCTTTGGTTTAGCAATTAAAATAACTTAGTCATTAAAAGTCACAAGTACCTAAAACATTGCCGAGGTTTATAACCGTAATCGAAGAAAATTAGATTTATGTAATAGCGAATAAATAGTACATACAAGGAAGCAATTCTATCTCTACGTCAGCGCTCTAACAGCGACCAGCGACCACTCAGACAAGAGAGGAACAGACCGGAACATGTTTAGTAATACTGGGTGTTCGGTTAGACAACAGACATTCTAGGACACAAATAACTTTCATTATGGAAATAGTGACCTGAAATACTGAAAATTTTTGGCTGTTTGTGAATGCCATTTTTATGCGGAACAGCTGTTTTTTTTTTTTGTGGAAAACACCCAGTACAATATAGAAAAGATAAATATAACGTACTAGTTACCTGGCAGAGATGTATTTTAAACTATATTCAATCTATGGTTAAAACTAAAGTCAAACTTACAAAAACATTCGTCCTATTCGTGCCGCTTGCTGCTACCCACGCCACGTAGAGATTGACATACGATATCGTTGCCTTACGAAATAATACAATTTCATGATATGTACCTAAGTATACACAAATGATCCACAATACGCAAATGATACAAATCAATAAATAGCATTCAATGACATCATAGTTGCTTATATACACTTAAACATACTTTAGTACCCTTCAATTTAATGGATCTCTATTAGTGGTTAAACGATCGTTATACTACTCTTAAATTAACAAATGTTGTTACTAACTCGATAAGTAAACCATTATCGTCGATATTTACATAAGTACCTTAAATTGATTACATTTCAAGAGTCGATTCAATTCCTTTTTCTTCAAAACAATCATTTTGGAGAAAAAAAGATTGAATCGTTGAAATCGAATCGACATTTCGACATTCATATTCTTGAATAACCCAGAAATCCACCCCAATTCCAACAACAACGCTTCGTTCGGTTAGAAAGGAATCCTTTTAAATGTATATGAAAATAAGTGGGACTTACAGTATATACAAAAATATCACATTACTTCGAGGCCGCAGCTTTCAATTTCTTAGTCATTACTTAATCTTCTTACCTAATTCATCGTTTTGTTGGTTCGAAGCGTAAGCTTTACGGCAGGGCGGTTTCAACCGTACGGACTTAGTGGATACATGCTGGAAGCTAGCTCAGACAAGCGCAAAACACTCAATGCTCAGATATTATTGCTGAGTAGATCAGTCAGATAAAACAATTCGAATACAACACATCGTCTCATTCTTGCCAGTACCTTTTCTTCCCATACCTAATAGTGAAAATGTAGGAAGGATTATAGACTAAAGTGTCTCTTTAATAGACTTATTTAATAGGTTATTCAAAGTTACTACCGATACCTACGAGATCTACTTTGTGAAGATTCTTCAAGCTGTAAAACGTCTAAAAAGCTGCAGCCTTGCGGATCGTGCAGCCATCGTAATTACAACGCTACACTAAAAATAAAACTATTTGGCTTATCATCAAATTATCTACTACGCGAAAGCGAGACGAAACTACGCGGCCCTGATTCTGCTAATTGACTGAAGCAAAACTCAATAACACCACAACATAACATTACAATTACATCTCAGCAGCACTAGCAGCCAAGGAGGCACCTATTTTTCAAACGCCATTCATTTCTCAATTCTTCACATGCACGAAACCATTTCTTGCGTCCTGACAAGCCAAATGCATTTGCGCAAAATTGACACTTCTTTTTTAGATCACTTAACTAACAAATCCAACATCTTAATCGAACTAAACGACACATTAGCAGAACCGAGGCCCAAAAGGGAACAATACTCAGTCGTCATCGACAACCGACGTGCCGTGTACACGTAAACGATCACATACAAAAATATAATTATTTGGGACGCGTTTATTGCTAAGGTATTTAGGAGCCGCTCGTTTGTTACGCGAGACAATTATGATCTCTTTTTAACCCGTTCATGAACAAGAAACTTGAATTTATCGGTAAACTTACAAAACATTACCGAATATCTAACCGACCCGCAGACTCAACAGTTAAAGCATACAAAATATACAACTTAGTGATACGACATGCAAGACATTCACTCAAAATACTCGTAGATACATTTAGAACTCGAGCAGTTCAAAACCGTACACATCAACTTGAGGTATTAGCTTTCAGATCTCTTTATTATTAAGGTCAAAGAAAGAAGGACCCCAACATTCGATAAGATAAATGACTATAAGAAAAAGTTCGGGTTAGATCCTCCTAATCATGTCACGCAACAGCCGGCTGCCCCGTCAGTTATCGATACAGTCTTTGGTGGCGTCCGGGTCGGAGGCCGCGCCGGCGCCGGCCAGCTCGTCCAGGAAGTCGAAGCTCCCGACGGCGGCGCGCTCGCGCTCCCCGAAGCGCACGAAGAAGCCGTCGCGGCCGAGGATGGAGGGCCGGCGCCGGCGCGGGAAGCGCAGCACGGCCAGCCCGCGCGAGCGCAGCGCCGCCGCTGCAGCAAGACGCAGCGTTAGAGCCGCCCCCGCGCCCCCTACCCGCCCGCGCCCCCTGGACACACCGCGCGCGTCAGCTGTCTCCGCTCGGGCTCGGGCACGCGCGACACCGCTCCCAACGCAAGGCTCGGATTCGAAACACTCGATTACGATCACAGCGGGGTATCGGTTCGGACCGAGACGGTATCATTTTGGTGCAAGTTTTAGGACTCGTGTTACGATGACCGCCGTGACCCGTGATACGTGCCGTCACGAGCACAACAGAACTTCCAATTACGATCTTCGCATGGGTCATTTTTAAGTAAGTATCATACGACAGAGTTTGTCATTGAATATTTTGATGAATTTGATAGAAGGCTCAATATTCAATTATTTTAAATAATCGAGCTTTTCTAGGTTAAGTCATTATTGATAATCGATTTAATTTAAACTTTTCAGATGTAAATTCTAAGTTGGCAACATCGAACATTTTAAATATTTTTATCGATAATTTCAGTTCGACGAATTTATCGATAGATTTCGGATCCTCGCTAGAACTTTGGGAGCGATGTGTGTTTTATGACATTCTACTCGCTAGATGAGGCGAGAGAGTGAGATGGTGCGTGTGAGTGAGAGCGGAAACGAGTGACGTGACTGCACATGAGACAGACAAAACATGAAATGACAAAGATTTAGTAAAAAAAAGTCCTAGGCGCACAAGCCTATCCAAAATTCCAAAATAACAACTAAATAAAAAGTTTTTCATCCCACCATCTCGGAAAGAGTATTTTTAATCTTCAATATCTGAGTGGAAAAGCCGTTTTTATTCTCTAGAGGATAAAGTAGTAAATTGAATTTAGAACATCGTGTGCACTAAGTTTGTGAATTAAAAAAAAAACATTAAAACCTATTTACTGCTACCTCTATGGTGCCGAATATATCATACAACTTTTTTTTAATTTGTTAAAAACTCCGATTCGGAACCTTCTTGGTGTTCTTTTTTCAATTTGCTTTGTACGCGGTTCTTTACGCGGCATTTTTTCACGTCATTGCTAAACCTTATATTAAAAACAAGAAACTTGAAAACAAGTGAAAAAACTAAAATGAGTGATTCTAGCGACGAGGAAGTTTGTTTGACGCCAACAGAATTGACTGAAACTGTTAATAATGCGCAAATGAGCTTTTCCACTCAGATATTGAAGATTAAAAATACTCTTTCCTCGCTGAGGTGGAATGAAAAGTTACGTGTTGCACTCGAGTGCAAAGATTTTTCACCTCGTGCTCTTTTGATTCCCTCGCTAACGCTCAGGATTCTAATTTTGAATCACTCGCTGCGCTCGTGATTCAATTTTAGAATCCTTCTCTTGCTCGGTTATCAAAATTGAACACGCGGTTAAAAAGCAACTTTGCACTCTTGTATAACAAATAACTATTATTTAGAAATAATTAATATCAGGTAATTGCAGTAAAAATGTTTATTTTTTTGAAAAAATATTGAAATAATAACACGACCAACGTCTAGGACTTATCAACACCATAGTCACAAATCTCAACAAGTTTGAATTTAAATCTCAGATCGAGAATCTTCAACAAAATATCTTTAAAAGTTAGTATAATTTGTTTTATGTTCTCGAAAGATTTGTGACTGATTAAACACAAAAGTTAAGCAAAAGTAAAACAAAAAAAATATATCCGCCAAAAGCCGACAAATAATATTATTAGTGAACCCAGATGAGTGCATCATGAGAGGTGAAGTTGAACCTCTACACAGACCCATTTATAGTTTTATGTTACACCACATACAAATAACACAAAACATAAAGACATCACATACCTACGAGTACTTATTATAATGCGATTTTATCACGTTCTTTGAAATCCCTTTTGGATTTTAAAGAGTGGAATAAGCATTAGGTAGCCCAACATTTCCCCATATTCCCATATTATTATAACCTATACTCCAAATATACTTTCCCTATCTAAACACGCGTCATGTTAACAAGTCTATAGCCCCAGATGTCTCGTAATTTCCCCAAAGTTCCCCAGCTTATGCTCCCAAAGTTCCCCATCTTATGTCCCTAAAGTTCCCCAGTTTATGTCCTAAAAGTTCCCCAACTTATGCCCCCAAAGTTCTCCAGCTTATGCCCCCAAAGTTCCCCAGCTTATGCCCCCAAAGCCCCCAACAATTACCGGTCTTTTGCCTCCGCGAGCGGTGCAGACGGTGCAGGCGGGAGTAGGCAGGCGCGGGGGCGGGCGCGGGCGCGGGGGCGGGGGCGGGGGGCTCCGCGGGGGACGAGGAGCACGACGAGGGGGACGAGTCGCTGGAGGCCAGCATCACGTCCAGCAGGTTGGCGCGCGCCTGCAGCCGGGGAGCGAGACTTAGTATGGACTTAGTGTCGGTGTGTTGCAGATATGAGTCTGGTAAGTAATGTAAGTGTGCTGAACGAAGTGTTTTAGGAAGTAACAGTAGTTTCGGTAAGTTTACTTCTTTAGAAGTAATTGTGTTGGATGGATTATTTCGAAAATGGAAAGTGTGTGTATTGCTAAGTAAAGCTAGGTCAAAATATCTGTCATTAAAGTCCCGTTTGGAGTGTATTGTGTATTTTTCTCTGCCAAATAAAGCCAACGGTCGTAGGTAGTATGAAAGTAAAGAATCAACGGTTGTAGTATGGCGTCTTTCCACTTGCCCTTCAAAGCAATATTAAATCATGGATACTGTTCTGTGTGCTGCGTACTGTGAGTGTGTGGATGGTACACTTATACCATATTCAGTAGATATACACATACTAGGCTGCAAAAACGATGCCTCTCCGAGCCCCCCATACCTTAGGGTCGCTGAAGTCGATGTCCCTCTCAACATGCACCCAGCCGGTGTGCGCCCAGCGCGCGCCGTCCGGAGCACGCGCGGGCTCCCGCGCGGGGCTCGCGGGCGCGGCGGCGGCCGGCTCCGGGGGGCCGGCGGCTTCGCTCTGGCGAATCATCCTGGAAATGGGTAACGGAACATGTTGGTTGTGGGTATTTATTTAATGGCTGAGGGTTATTCTGGCGATGTCTTGCAAGAAGACTTCGGGTGGCTTATGGAGGACATTACAGAAGTAGCAACACAGTCTGTACGATACATAAGCAGGCACCTGTCATATTTTTAAAGTAGTTATAGAATTCAATCTTTTGTGAAAAAATTTTGAGGCTTTCAAAAAATTGGAAGTTAAGTATTAAGCTCACCTATTAAGCTCCTCGATGACATCTTTGGAAGTAGCAGCCTCATGAAAGCTCAACTTATGTTCTTGCTTCACGATTATTGGCTCATTTGAAGTCTGCAACGTCGTCGGCACTCGAAGCCTCTCCGATACGGGAATCTTCGACCGCACCTTATTCGGCGAGGACGGAGGCCTTTTCCCTCCCAGCAATTTTGGAATGCGACTCTTGTCATTCTTAGACCTCTCTCGCTCATTCTTATTACTTACTATCACAGTTTCAGCTGTAGAAGTACTCGTAGTATTCGATTCAGTCATTTGAGGAGAGCTCGTCTCGGGGGAAGAGCCCTCCTCCTCCTCAGGGACGGTCACTAAGGCCCCTGAACTTCGTCTGCAAGCGCTTAACACTTCTTCTACCAAGGACATTTCGGAATCGCCAGTCGGAAAAGGAAAGCTCGATGATTTTGATAATGACAGAGTTTCTAATTCTACCCTCTCGTTTGGAACTTTATTGAGCATTATGTTCACGGTGTTTTCTTTTAAAGCAGAGTCGAGGCGGGCGCATTCAATATCGGGCCTTTCTTCTTTTATTTGACAAGGTTCCTCTTCACTCGAGCTGGTTGCGTCTATAATTCTGTTTATTTCGTTCTTTCGTTGAACTTTTATCAAATGATGCTCATCTATTTCGTTTTCGGCGTTCTCGACTCGTGAGTCTTCGTAGTAGCCTTCAGACTCGACGTACGGGTCTTCACGTTCGATGAATCTCGGTGTGGATCTTGGCTCGGAAACTAGACTATCACAAAATACGACTCGAGGTCGGTCGGAAATAACGTCGGACGAATCGTTTTCTGAAAAACTTCCAAAGGAATCGGGACGTTGTCTGTCTTCTGATACTTCACTGCGAGGTCCAACAGAATCATCGTCGAAATCTGCTGTCGCGTACGGAGGTGGCAGTTCGCGTATTTCAGATACAGGCCTTGATGGCACCGAGTCGGATTCTTCTCTATCTCGACAGTATTTTTGCTGTTCTGCAATGAAATGTAGAACATTTTGGAGTGCATGTTCGCGGTCGTGCAACGCCATAGCTTGGACGTCGTGAATCCTTAAATGGTTGCCCGCGTCCTGAGGCATTCCTCTAGACGAATTGGATGCTAAGCTCTTTGTGCTTTCATATTTTACGAGACGATAGAAATCCCGTGTGAAATCCAAGCCAACAGCGCAATCTCCGTCCTCGCTCATCGCCGCGTGTGATCTTTTATCAGGTCCATCTGATGCACTAGACCACGAGCCGCCGGGAGAATTCGTGCCCGTACATTCCCATCTCTTTTCGGACGATTCTAGCTCATCTATTCTACATTCCTCAATCTCCACATTAGCGAACCCACAGTCATTCCAGAGACAGTCTCCTACATCTTCCTCTAACTCTAGAGCGTCATCTTCTCTAATACTAGGCAGCGTCGAAAGAGATATCTGTCCGGGCGTCGTTATTTCGGCAAACGGGGATTGTCTGTCTCTCAAATCTTCGCACGATAAAGATAGACTCCAATCTTCTAGTTCGGCTCTATCGTATTCTAAGTCGGCCATATCCCGATGTCTCTGCTGCAACGCCGATCTAGCATCGTCTAATTCTAGCCAATGCTGGATATAGTCGGCGTCGTACTGAGATCCTTCCCCGCGATCGTCCAGAGTACTTCCCCAGGACACTCTCTCCGAGCTCGTCGTCGACGCAATCGCCGCTCTTCTCAATGGTCTTTCCGGAGCCGGTTTCAGATCTAAGACTAGAACTCCCGAGCTAGGAGTGGGGCTGTCTAGACAACTGCTCGGGCACGTCGTGCCGGCGAGGAGCTTCAGACAGAGGTGAGAGTCTGAGAAGCTTCGCACGACGTGCTGGAATGGTAGGACGGGTCTCGACGGGGGGTAGCTGCCTCGGACGCCAGCGAACGCGACTCCAATAGGAAAGTATATGTAATCCGCTTCGGCCAAAAGCCTGGCGTGCCTTCGAGATTCCCTAGGGTTGATAGAGACAATGGTCTGGTTGTCGGTTTCGTCGGAGGCCTCGTTGAGGTCGGGCAGCGCTCGGTCGGCGGCGTGGTCGCTCTGCCGCGAAGCGTCGGCCTGCACGTCGCTGGACATGGTGGAGTAGCCCTCGTCCTTGGCGCCACTTTCGGGAGATTCAGCTCCGGCTTCACATACCTCGCCGCTTTCCTCTTCTGTTACTTTTTCTTCGCTTCCACCTGAAAATTAAAATATAATATCATTAACTTAAATTGGGATGAAAAGCTGAGCTGAGATGTATAGAGTTGTTGATGCATTGTGTGTTGGAGAATAATGAATTGAAACGGTAAATTAATTCAAAGTGGATCTCGTGGCTCGCTGCCATCGAGATGATACCACTATAGACGCTGTCACAGACTTGCATCCCCGGTTGTCTGCATCAGAATATTGAATACTGCACTTTCTGTGGATTGCATAATAACGTAGAAGTGCATGTTTACCTCTGACTGGGTCGGTGCAGGGCCGCGGCAGGTGGATGCTGAGCGTGGCGGGGCGCGGCGGGGCCGCCCACAGCGTGGGGTCCACCGCCGACAGCGCGCGAGCCAGGTTCGCGGGGGTCACCTCCAGGCCCTGGAATAAAACAGAAACATTGCATTCATTACGTCAGTTTCTAATAGGTTTACCATGATATCCATTCAGAACTGATGAAAGGAGATTAGATCATCTACATATTTGAGCTGAACTTTCACCCATCCCATGTCAGAGAAGAGCAACAGATGATGTTAATATTGGTCTAAAACTTTAGAGTTTGTCATACTTCTTACTTTATCCTCAATCGTCTGTTATAAACTTGGGTGTCTTATTCATTTTAACGGCTGAGCTCATGTTTCCTACCTTGAGTTCAGTCCAGATGTCAGCCAAGATCTGGTGGCGCCGCTTGTCGTCCTGGCTGAGCGGGTGCGGCTGCGGCGCGGGCGGCGCCGGCGGGGCGGAGTCGCGGAACGAGACCAGCGAGCCGCACGAGCCCGGCGCTGGCGGGGCGGAGTCGCGGAACGAGACCAGCGAGCCGCACGAGCCCGCGTCTGCCAGGTGCACTGGAAGTGGAGCGAGAGCTAGGTTATCGGATAGAAATAAGTGAATCTTCATAAATGAAGGATGATTTAAATTCCTCCTAAACTCACTAAATAATGAAAAATTCGGAATGTTTTAGATTTAGAAACCATCTTGATAATCATGGAAGCGTTGTTGAAGCCATATTATGCTGGGGTAGTTGTTCTATTTCAAGTTCCAGGAGCCATATACCTAATTGTAATAAATTCAAACTAAATCGTGCAAGTTGCATTAATATGGGGTGACCCAAGTAAAACTAATTAAAGATTTATTTATACGACTTACCACACAACAGGAATTTATCCAAAGGTCCCTTGTGTGTTTTTCTGTGTTCGAGATTTTTTGCTGTCAGTAAAGAATAATTGCCTTGCAAGTTTGGGGGCTGAGTCACCCTCGTCCGTGGGAAAGTACCTCTATTATAAAAACCCCACACGTGGTCCCTGGGTGGTGCTAATCGGGTGACTTCACACTGGTGGTAGGCTTCGGCCGAGGCTAGTGACCACCCATCGGACAAAATCGTGCCGCCAAGCGGCCTAGCCGTGTTCCGGCACGTTGTCCGATGACGCCGTTTTGGGAAAACGGGTCGGAACAGTGTGAACAGTCGCGCCACTTCCGCAGGACCGCCTTGTCATACGCCGCTACAACGCATCGGGTATCTGGTTGTGGAGGGTAGCGGGATCCGAGGCACGGTGCACCGCTGGCCGACCGCAGGTAGTAGGGGGCCCAAGTAGTGAGCTAGCTACTCACAAAAGGCTGCCCCGCCAACTCGCGAAAAATCCCGGGATGCGCCATCGTGCCGGTTAGCGACCGGATGAAAGGGCCCGATGGACATCCTTGGGGGGGCTCGGGCGTCCCCGCGGTCTCCCAGCTAGTTCCCCGTGGATGCAGCGTCGTGGCGTGTGACTACTGGTCAGCTGAGTGGCTGCCTCCTTCCACTGCCGTTTTTCCACCGTAAACAAACACTCAAAACAATGACGATGAACAAAAGTAAAAGGGTTAAACAGCGGCTGCACGCCCTTTCGCTTAAAGTGCACCTCACTAACATACGAGGCCTGCACTCCAATCTCGTGCCAGTCCACCACCACCTGGAGACTGATAAACCATCGCTTTTGTTTATCACGGAGACGCAGATTGGGAGTCCGTCTGACGTGGCGTACTTGTTATACCCAGGGTATACCTTGGAGCACAATTTCAAGCCCCATGCTGGTGTGTGCTTGTACGCCCGGGACGACATCTGCTGTCGGCGTCTCCGTCATCTTGAAGACCCCAGATTTTCAGTGCTTTGGGTACTGATAGACACAGGTATAGAGAAGATTCTTTATGCCTGTGTCTATCGGTCGCACAGTGGAGACCAGGAGACAACCAGGCTCATGGACTATCTCGGTGAGGCGGCTGAAACGGCTCAACTAAACTACCCCACAGCTCAATTAGTGTTACTGGAGGATTTCAATAGCCACCATAAGGAGTGGCTATACCCACACCAGGACACTAACCATGCCTACTATGCCAACCATGCCTACAACTAGGGTTAGAGACGCGAAAGCTTGCTTTAGCGTTAGATCTAACCCAGCTGGTTCAAGGGGCAACACGGGTACCTGACGTTGAGCCTCATACGCCTTATTGCTTGGACCTTCTGCTGACAACTGATCCGGACCGCTACTCGGTGTCGATCTCTTCCCCGTTAGAGAAGTCCGACCACTGTCTGGTGAAATCTGTATCTGTCTACTCCCCGCCTGATCGGCCCTAGAGGCAGTCGGCGGGTGTGGCGATACAGGTCAGCAGATTGGGATGAGATGCGAGCTTTTTTTGCGTCTTATCCTTGGCAGCCTGTATGCTTCTCTTCGGACGACCCCTCAACCTGCGCGGATGCCGTAACTGATGTGTTGCGTTTGGCAATGGAGTATTTTATTCCATTTTCTGACGTACCATTACTACCATTAGCCGGCAAAGCTCGCCCATGGTTTGGCTCTCGCTGTGGTGCCGCTGAGGCGCGCAAACAGGAGGCTTTCCTTGCCTGGGTTGATGCTCGACACCGCAAAGCGAGGGATATCCGTCAAAAGAAGAGAGCGTTTAACGCAGCTGCCAAGTCTTGCAAAAAGGTATTACAGAGGGCTCGCTTTGACCACATTAGCCGAATAGGGAACAAACTGGCTTCATACCCAGCGGGTAGTAAAGCGTTTTGGTCCCTAGCTAAATCGGTCGAAGCGAACTTCTGCCGCCCCTCACTACCTCCACTGCTGAAGCCTGATGGGACGCTGGCTCACACCGCTGAACAGAAGGCAAACTTGTTTGCTTCTCTGTTTGCGGAGGCTTCGCGTTTAGATGCTGGTAGCGCGACACCCCCTACTCCATCGAATAGCTCGAAATTTATGTCTGAATTTCGCTTTCGTCAAGTGGAGGTTCGCAAAGCGCTACGCAATCTCGATGTGAACAAAGCCAGCGGTCCTGACGGTATTCCAGCCATAATACTCAAGACGTGTGCGCCTGAATTGTCTCCTGTGCTGACACGCCTCTTTCGTCTCTCTCTTGAGGCTGGTAAAGTGCCGAAGTCGTGGAAGCTTGCTAACGTGCAACCTGTGCCTAAAAAAGGTAGTCGTGCCGACCCTGCCAACTACAGGCCTATCTCGGTCACGTCTATACTTTGTAAAACTATGGAACGTGTCCTTAACAACAGGCTCCTGGCGTACCTAGAAGCAAATGACCTTCTCAGTGACCGACAATACGGGTTCCGCCGAAACCGGTCCACTGGTGATCTTCTAGCGTACGCCACGTACATCTGGAGTGAAGTCATCGAGAAGCATGGAGAGGCGCTAGCCGTTTCCTTAGATATCTCGAAGGCTTTCGACAGGGTTTGGCACGACGGCCTTATAAGTAAGCTTTCCTCGTATGGCTTGGCCACTGGTCTTGTTGCGTGGATTTCGGACTTCTTGCGGGATCGATCGATTCGAGTAGTCATTGATGGCTGCTCGTCCGATCGCATGGATATTAATGCCGGTGTTCCCCAGGGGTCGGTGCTCTCTGCGACACTTTTCCTGCTGCACATTAACGATCTGCTAAAGCCCGGTATTTTTGGGTATGCAGACGACAGCACTGTTGTAGAGAGCTACATTTCTAACGCACGGTCCAGTGGTCCTCAAATCCAGACTCTGAGAGAGGCCATGGTCGAGCGCATGAACTTGTCCCTTAAGGCTGTCTCAGATTGGTCAGATTGGTCAGATTGGCCAATCTGGTCAAGTTTAATGCGACTAAGACCCAGGCGTGTCTGTTCTCCGCAAAGAGGAGCCCATTTCAACTGGCTCCTACTTTCCGTGATGTGTCCATTCCGACAGCTGACAACCTAGAGCTCTTGGGCGTTACACTGACGTCGACCCTCAACTTTGGCTCCTATATTGAGTCCAAGGCTCAATTGGCTGCCAAGAAGCTGGGTATCCTTTCGAAGGTGAGGCGGTACTTTACGCCGGAGCAGTTGCTGTCACTATATAAAGCACAAGTTCGATCGTGCATGGAGTACTGTTCTCACCTTTGGGACGGATCAGAAAATACCAGCTTGAGGCGTTGGAGTCTATTGAGAAACGTGCCAAAAAGCTCATAGGCAAAGACTCTCTTGTTCAGACTAAGCTCCAGAGTCTCGAGCATCGCCGCAAGGTTGGTAGTCTGTCGGTTTTCTATCGGCTACATTTCGGAGAGTGTGCGTCAGACCTGCATGCCCTTATTCCCTCTAGCCCATTCTATTATCGGACCACAAAGGGCACAAAAAAGCGACATCGTTATATGGTAGATATACCAAAAACTCGTACGAAACGCTTTGATTCCACTTTTATTGTGCGCACTGCCAGAGTGTGGAATACTTTGCCCGAGTGGGTGTTTCCCGATAGATATAATTTGGGTGTCTTCAAGTCGCGAGTGAATCGGTTCCTTCTAGGCAAGCGTGCTCCATCGTAGACCGCATCGTTGCTTAACATCAGGCGAGATGGTGGTCAAACGCAAGCCTATAATTGAATAAAAAAAAAAAAAAAAGTTACCTTGCAAGCTGGCCGGCGTGTGCGGCGTGTGCGGCGTGGCGGGTGAGGGCCGCGGCTGCGGGCGCAGCTGCCGCACCAGCAGCGCGCTGAGCGCCCGGTTCTGCGCCTCCAGCTCGCGCACGCGCCCGCGCGCGCAGCCCAGCTCCTCGCGGACGCTCTGGAATACGAGACATTAAGAGTGATTATGACAGTAGTAATGGCGGGTAGGCGTATGTGAATCCACTAATCTGCACTTGGCCAGCAGCGTGGTGGAATATGGCCTAATCACCCTTCGAGCAGTGGGAGGATTAAAGGTTGATGATGATGATGATGACACTAGTAAGTTGTTTTGTAGTGTTAAGTGATACATTTTATTTATTGTCTACTTTTGAAAGTAATTTTCGCAAGGCACCTAAGTCTACTACTTAGGCGCCTTGCGAAAATTACTGGTACTGAGTTATCATTCATATGAAAATATTTATTTTTGGTAGTCGCTGGATAGTTGGTCTTACTAAGATACTCGTACTAATACTTTATACCTTTTCTCGTAAATATAAACACCTGCCACTGGATCAACTCAGCATTTTGTGGCGAAAATCTTTAGTCTTGATTAGCTCTGAAGATAAATTGGCCTTTCCCCGATTTCACGACCCTAATAATAGGCGAAGGGGATTCAACGTTTTGAAATGTAAATTTAACTAAACCTCCATCCACCATAATTAACCAACGTCTTTTAAAACCTCGAAACATCGTCTCGGAAACTTTTCGTATCTATTTGAATCTCGTTCCTCGAGTTCAGGAGCGTACGTTTTAATTACACTTCATCAGATAAATTAAATTCATCCGAGGTAATTGACGGGTCATAATTATGAGGGGGGTAAATATATCCGATGGCAACACTCGCTCAGTTCTGCCCATGATTGTTACCAACTTTTAAAAGCTTCCCGAATCGACGCGAAACATCCGAGTTTGTTTATTAAAAGATTCCCAAGTTTACGGGGAGAATTTAAAATTTAATTTGGCGCAAATATAAATTAATGAACATGGCGCTGCACTCAGCGGGTTCTCGAGGAGTAGGGCTTCGGTGGAAGGAAGCTTGAAAACTTTTTCAAAAATGTTCTTGATACAATGAGTACTTTGTAATAAATTGTTGACCGCATTTATTTATTATTTGCTACGCGACGCGTTACTTCCGTGAATTTTACGAGATATTAATATTAACGCATGGAAACAATGTGCACCGAATTGCAAATTTCTTCAAGATTATTTCCATCGATTTGTTCTGAACATGTAACAAATGTACCTATTGAGAAATAGAGTAACCCTTTACATTTTACAGGAAGTATTAGTAGAAGCAGTCAATACTTTAACTAATCTATCAAACGAATTATGGTGAATGCAATAGATGTGATGTGACAGAAGCTACACCACGTGACACCTTAGTAATGTTTGTGATTCTGTGTCACACGTCTTACTCCCTTTACTTACCTATGATCCACCTCTTATATAGCTACCTACATGTGCTCTCTGCATAATCTTACATACTCATTAAGACGCTCCATCAAATTACTCATCGCGTCTTCCAATAACCCCTCATAAAGGATGATCTTTCATCGGTCGGCGCCTCTGTACTCTCTAATTACTCCGGATAACTCGCTGCGATCTCACACATGGCGTCGTATGACGTCCTTGTCGGATGGAGATACTTAGAAGTAAGGACGCTAAGATCAGGTTTCCAGACGTTAATGCAAGTAGCATCTACCTAATTGGAAATGCTATGATATGGTGGATGTAGTTAGTATGGTACCTAGTTATTATGGACTTTGATAAAGTAATATTGAAGATTTATTATGGTAGCTACAGCCTACGCAGAGAAAATACTTTTTAAAAATTCTGATAGAGAGAAAATTCTGTATCAAGAGTTTCAGAGAGAGATAAAAACCGCAGATCAAAGCTTTTCTGAGCCTCCTACTCAGGCTTTAAATACAAAATACGTGACTAGTTGATAAGTCTAAGACTACTTGGGAGATTTCAGGGTAATGCAGAAAACCAAAGAACTTGAGTACTAGTCCATACTGATAACTTCCTGTATAAAACCATCAAGAAGGAGTCTTTGAAGTTTGAAACTCTCGTCATATGAACATACTCGGCTCCACGGGGATGAGCGTCAGATGTATTGATTGACATTAATTGCTTTAATAAATTCTTGTCGGCGGTTCATAGGTACCTACGTGAATTTGTGATAGGCATTAGGCACGCCGCTGCTGGCTGAACGATTAATATTTGTTAACTTATTTGCTAGCTGTTACGTGATTAAATAAATAATAATTTCATGGGTTCCTGCTAAGATTAGTTAGCTGAAAACAAATTAAAAAGCGTTCATATTTGCAGTACACTATGCTTATTCAAGCATTAACGTAGTTTTAGCACTTTCTATTGTCTTGTCTTTCACAGAAGGCGCCATCTTTATAACCGTTAACTTTGCGCAATTTCGCGCCAAAACTGGAACAAACATGGCGGCTTGGCGGCTCAAAACTAGGATTTGAACGCAAACACTCGCGTTATCGGCCAGATTATGCCCAGATTATAGTGGGCCAGAGCTTCCGAAAATTATTACGGTGCCAGCTAAGGCCGAAATGTCCCATTTCGTGCGATTTATGTACGAATGTAGCGCCGCATAATCCAAGAGCGCGGGAAATGGTACAGCCATAATTATGAGAAAACAATTTCCGGGATGCATCTTAATGCCAGCTCGGATTAAGAGCTACGGACGGACATTTGAGAGTTTTTTATTGGTGGCCAGTGTGGATTTAAGAGGAGTATTTAGTCTATGGCACGCGGGAATGCGGCGAACCGCGAAAGCAGCGGCAATATTTTGTAATTTTGTCATAATGTTTTGATTTAGGGCGCTCCCGTTTTTAAACGGTTTTATTTAGCTCACGTTTCTTTTTTCTTGGGTCAAATTTAGTAATTCAAATTTCACCCTCTTCCTGTCAACCGATTTATCTGAAATTTTGTATACACTTTGGATTTTGGTGACAATACAATTATGTTTATTCATTATCATTATATAAATTCAAGATGGCCGCCGCTACAAAATGGCGGATAACGTAGGTTTTATCAATCCCATCAATATGGGTATCAAATGAAAGAGCTCAACAAGCAGAATACAATATACTATAAAAAATTGAAATTCAAGATGGCGGCCGCTACAAAATGGCGGATAACGTAGGTTTTATCGATCCCATCAATATGGGTATCAAATGAAAGTGCTCAACCAGTATAATACAATGTACTATATAAAATAAAAACTAAAAACTAGAAAATAAAAATAGGTAAAAAAAATTTTTAAGTTAAACGGTTTTATAAAACAATAAAAAAAATGTACTAAAAACCAAAAAATAATAAAATAGGTACAGTCGTGGGAATTATAAACATATGCATAGACTAGACTAAAATAAAACCGTGGGGCACGTCCCACGGTTTTCTTGCCCCACGGTTTTATTTTAGTCTAGTCTATATGTACATGTCATGTCTAAAAGTACATTTTTTTTATTGTTTTATAAAACCGTTTAACTTAAAAATTTTTTTTACCTATTTTTTTTCGCCTTACGACCGAGCTTGTCGGGACACATTATCGATTCAAATATTTCATATTATTTTCAGTGACTCAGAATTAGAGTTTTTTTTTAAATAGACCGTGCAATGTTATGATAATTATGTTTCCTAACAAATTAGAGATATTAGTTAGTTGATTGCTGAAAATTGACTAATTGAGCTACGAGTATATAGCCACTTGCTATGGTCGCTTCCCGTGCTGACAGTCAGCGCTGACACCTACCCGTGATCTCCGCCGTCTGCTGACAGTCGACTGCCGCCAGCTACTAAGTACCTTCTGCGTGAGCAGCGCTCGCACAACCTGCTGCGCGACATCGTCCAGCCGCTTCTCATGGTCGCCCCCCAGGCCGACGGTCAGCGCTGACAGCTGCCCGCGGAGCCTCTCGTTCTCTGCTGTCAGCGTTGACAGTTGACTTTGGTAGTGAGCCGCCGACGACTGGAATGAAGAAAATATTTACTTGTCGATGCTTTAAGCCAAGTAAGTATTCTTCTTTATCCATAATATAATATAATTAGTTAAATTAATTGTGTAAATTTATAGATCTATCAAAATAATTGGAAGAAGTTATGCCGTGGGAGCAGAAGAGTTTATAAAACAAACCAAATGTAAGAGCCAACACCAGGAAGCTTTTCCTTTTTTCTCTTATTCCCTCGTCACAGACACGCATGTCATCGAGACCTTAAAAAAGCAAAACCCTTCAAAAGAGCGCATCATGCACGCTCTTAATTAAGCTACCCACTCAGTAGCAGACCAACCAGTATACATTGCCCTAGTACCTACCTAAATCTTCGCCAAGACACCTAAGGATCTATCAAAGATTGTCACTATCAATAAAATAATGAAAATGTGGTATGTAAACACAGCTTTTTACCCCGATTTGAGTTTTCAATCGAAACTGCGAAAGTGCGTGCGAAACAAAGGCTTATTGTAAGTGCACAAAGTTAAATTCGTGTTCGCAGATGTTTTCATTAGTCGAAACCGTGAAACACAAAGAGATCTGTTTGTCCGTCTGTCTGTCTGAAACAACAGACCAGGCGTTGATATAGTGCGAGGGAAAGGGCCGTGCGTTTAATTTGGACAGTGCTTTTACAGGTGCCCTTTCTGATTGGGAAATGTAATTGAGCTTTGAGGTTTTTTAGGTCCTTTTGTCTTTGACGGGCGCTCGCCGTGGCTTTATGAGGCACTTTGGATTTTATTGGGTTTTCCAATAAATGTTAACAATTTGTGTTATAACTGCCTATGATTTAAATCCTAAATGCTTGTGTTTATTTTACTTCAAATTGGTAGTAGTACTTAGTACTTACTACAGTTCTAACTGAACTTAATGGTCTTGATTAATTTACAAAACTTAGCAAAAAGTATTTTTTTTATAAATTTAACCGCACAACGACTTGACAACATTATTCTGCTGTTTTTCTATGACCATAGATTTCCTATAAAAGTTGGAATATGGATACTATATTACCATATACAGAAGTATTTTGATGAACACTTCATGCGTATTAAGAAGAGTACCTCCAGATTTTGCAGCAGCTGGTTAACCCAGACAGAACAATACTCTACAGATGCCCCATCATATTACCACTCAACGAGTATAATCAAATCAAAATCGATCGAAACCACTTCTCGTTTTAATTAACCGATCTCATTGAACATCTGCGGTTCGAATGAAAATGATAAATGAAATTTAGTAAATTAAACGTTCAGACGAGACGAGTGCCGTTGTTGTTTATGCATGTATGTATAATGTATATAGGAAGGTTTACCGGCGCATGATTGTTGTTTACCAGCTGCTTTTCACGGTTTTGCTACGATTTTCGAGGTTTAATTAAAATTGTACTGGACGTACAATTTTTTCACGGATATTAGGTAGGTAGGTACGTGTTTAAGGTATAATCTATGTTATCAATGAGTTTCATCAAAACCCGTATACCAAGATGTAGTGCAAATATAGAACTTTATTCATTGACTAATTTGGTTTGTACTCGACAAAATCGTTAAAATATCACGATTTTGCCCAGACTATAGACAATTTTCACGATTTAACGTCGATAAAGTTCCAAACTTATTCTGCTAGAATAACTGAATTGAAGGACGTAGGTAGAAATTTCTCAGAAAATAATTAATCAAATATTTAGAACGATAATTTTTACAAGCTTTAATTTAGCTTGCCTTGTTTGTGGCGATTTTGGTTTTTTGGGTCAAATTTTGCAACTAAATTATGAACCACTTCCCGATGTTCGATTGAGTTGAAGTTTGATGTATACCTGTGAGTGTTACTTCGATGGCAATGCAATAAAAGCTTGTTTTTTAAATTAAATTGTTTTAACGAATGACATAATTGTAACGTAATGAGCCACCATACAATGGGCAAGTCATGACGAGTAAATAGCAGTTAATAGACTCGGTAGTTAATGTAGTTTCCATTGGATACGCTTTGTCATAAGATTAATGGACCCATTCTACTCAGTAGTTAATACTAATTATGATAATGGAACGATGTTAACTTGTTTAATTGAATATCAACTGCAATTAAACATAAGTACTTAGTTCAATTAATAATAAATAAAATAATTGGTGACATACAGGCAGATACCGATGTCTCGCCTTAAGGGTTCTTACCCGAAGGAGGTTCAAAACCTTAAAATTTAGTAAATTTATTTTCTAGCTGATAAGTACTCCGAACTTTGTACTCGGTTCTTCTCGCAGGTTTGGGGCTATAAAATAGCCTATAACAACTCAAGAATAGTGTAGCTTAGTTGTAAAGACAAAAGTCACGGATGTCGGAAACCTTAGCATCGAAACCGGAGTGGTGCAATTGTCTGCGTCAGGGTTGGTTGATATAAACCGATGGCGATGCTGAAGATCTACATAAAGTAGAAGCAGGCATACATGTAAGTGATAAAGTGAGGTTATAGTACAATCTATTGAGTCTACTGGGTACTAGTCAATCTGTTGACTGCTTGAATGAAATGATTTCAGCTGTGACTACCGATACCGGCACGAATTCGTCGGTAGAATTAAAGCGTGTCATTAATCACGGCCTGCAGTGTAGACATCATTAGCTTGCGAGTTTGGGAGGTCACGCGCGTCGCATGGGGTGTAGTGGACTGTAATGTAGGTAGAGTAGGTAAGTGCGGCTTTATTTGGACAGAATAATCTACCTATCTGTTAATGTGAAACGAACTTCCTGCATGAAGTACCTACTTAGTCGAATTGTAGTAGTAAAACAAGTAGATGCATTTTAGAGGAGTAATAAACATGCAGTGAAGTTAGTAAAACTTTTTGAAGCTTGATAAAGTATTTTTTTTGGAAAATGAGCGAGACCAATAACTGACTATGCTCTTAGAAAAGATAAGACGTTTTTAATCAAAAACGTCACACGCAAATAAACCTAGCTATAAATACGTGATTGTGTTAATATAACATAATAATTGTTGTGTTTTTAGGTATTTTTTATGTACCTACTAGCACGAATTCTCATATTTATCAAGTACAAAGATAAAGCGATTTTAAAGCCCATACCGTCCTGCCCCCAGCGCTCACCATTGTCGTCCGTCACGTCACAGCTATCTGACGGTTTCAATTTTGATTTTTCATGGATTTTTCATTTTCCAGCACTTGAATAACGCTCGAAGGCCTGACAACTCCATTGTTGCAGCCCCGCGTTTAATATTCGCAGTTACAATTGAGCTTTCGGCAAAATTAAATAACATTCACTAAAATATTCTTCACTTCCCAGTAGCGTAAATAGCGATATTGCATTTTTTCCGGAATAAAAAGCATTGCAAAATCCGTGCCACGTTGATTGGTTTGAAATCTGTTAAGCTTTTGGTTGTGTAAATGAAATACAAATACTATTGCGTTTTATTAGTATAGAGAAATATATTAGTTTGAAGTATTATTCCCATAGATAGGAAAGATGCTTATATTTCATGTCATTAGCTAACGGGCGGCTGTCACATAAAAACAAAAATAACGTCCCCATCTTGACAAAATACATTATCACAAGGCGAGTTTTGCGTCACTAATTACGCAAAACACCCTCCCCCTCCAAACACACCGCAGTTCATAATCCCTCAAAGAACGTCCAGCACCAGCCAAACTACGCAGATCCCCGATATAACTCAAACTAAAAACAAAATAAAAGCAAAGGGCTCCATGACAGGGACCAAGATATATCGGTAGTTTCGCAAATTAATTCCTCTATCTGCAGGGGCAGTCATAATCCAAAAATGATCGCCGAGTCCCCTCGATAAGTGCTGTTTAATGTCCGCTAAACGGACGAGGGGGGGAAGCCCCCCTTATAGTCCTCATTTGTTTGCGGACTTCTCAAGTCATCAGGACTGTAATTACAGTTTTTACTTCTCTCTTTTGTCGCTAATGTATGGAGATTACGACATCAAAACTAGATGGCGCGAGGGAGGCAGCAGTTTTCCTTATGGCCAGTGACGTTGAAGCTGTATATTTACCAGCCCAAATGTAGATAGAATACGATGTCTTATTTAGGTCATTCTTGCAACTCTCAAGCATAGAGTTTTAGTTATCAAAGAAGGATCCAAATCTCAGGATACGAGTACTAATCCAAAGCAAAAAAAATAGTAGGTAGGTATGTTACAATTGGTTTTAAAAATAAAATCACAAAAAAACTCGACCATTTTATACCCTTCCTTTTCTTCTCGTTTTTGAATCACGCTGTATGATTATAATGATGCAACTTACAATTATTTTTCAAGACAAGACGACTTTAAAAACAACATTTCTGATTATACCTTCTCTATACTCTTACATGACACGTATATCTTCTCAATATTTGTTACATTTTGATACCAATACACCAAATTACATTCAACTACAACTACATACACACAAACTTATCATAAATAATTTGTATCTTCAGAGCAGCGCTGCGGGCGCGCGCGGGGCGGTAATGCTCGCAGATTGGCGCCGCGACGTTCTTGGCGCCCCTAATAATTCCCAAATGACGGACTGACGTGCCCCGATAGCTCCTTACGACGCCATCTATGTCTACTTATGTCTTTGGAACACATCATTGCCCGTATCTCAAAACACTAATAGGATATGTGCTGGAAACATTGGCTGGGAGGTTGGGGTGGAAACAGCCTCAGCGGTTCCTATAGGTACCTACGTTTAAAAAGAGGAGGAAAATGTAACGTTTCTGGTAAAATTATGAGATTATGAGTCATAATAAGAATCTTATCTGCGTTGTAAATATAAAAAAATTGTCAATCGATAGATAGAATATTTGTTGGAAAATAAACGAAAAATCACCGCTAAAAACTTTTTTACGCATAAATATCTGATTAAACAAAGTTCTTACCAGACAAATGACTAACCATCAACGTTTTAAAGGTACTCCGTAGCAGACAAGACGCCCTTTTAGGGTCGACCGGGTAACAATACGAGAAGCACTCGGAACCGTAATAAAAGCCGCTCCATTCGTAACCATTGCACACAAGCGCATTCTTGTGTGGAAGATATTAAACACAATTTAAAAATATATGGTTAATGTGAGGAGAGATCGCGGAGAGTCCAGTCTAGTTACATTACTTCTTTTATAAAACAGAGGACAATTTATCTTTGAGACTGAGTGATGCTTTTTTGAAACCCTGGTGTAGCATTTCTTAATAATGTTCAAATATGTATCTATACTAATATTATAAACAGGAAAGATTTGTATTTTTGTATGTTTGTGTTGAATAAACACAAAAACTACTAGACCGATTTCAAAAATTGTTTCACCATTAGATTGCTACATTATCCCTGAGTAACATAGGCTATATTTTACACCCGTGCAAAGCCGGGGCAGGTCGCTAGTAACTATATAAAATGTATAATTGTATAGATGATTCATAATTATAGAGACAACATCTACATTCATATTACGGCTCAGTCTTGCTCTACTTTTACTTTTGATAAATCGAGACAAGTTCTAAGATTTTAACCGAGCCGTTACAATCTCAACTCGCTTGTAAGGTATCAACGTTGTGAGATGTTGAAAGCTCCAAGGATTCAACTTTAATGTTTTTTTTTCAAACTAGGCTAATTACCTTTGTCACTTAACATCATTAATGTCCCAAACCGCTCGAGCCTATCCCTTCCCCACGTCACCCACACATCACCGATAGGCCGTTAAAATGGCGGATAGCTGGAAATCGGGCATGCACAATGGCCGGGGTTTCCCGGTTTAAAGGCCCCCGCGCCCCTCTAAACAATAATTTAGCTTCACCCTTCCGAAGTGCAAGGGCGCAGTTACCGGGGGCAAGGTGTAGGGATGAGAAATCGATGCTTTTTATTTTGTATCGATTAAACCGTGACTCGTCTTAGGCGAGGTGAAAAGCACTTGCCGTGTAAATGGTAACTGTTTTACTGTATAAATCATATCAGCAGCGGCCCAACCATTTAACTTTTCCGATGTTTGATTCTAGTTTCATTAAATTGTGTGTTTTGACATTTAAATTTGAATCAGATAATAGGCATGACGACAGTATCAAAAAATCGCCGATTCAATGCTTTCAGGGGACTAGCCAGATTAAAAAAATTTAAAACACATGTTTAGTTTTATTTTTAAAAAACAGATTATTAAGATTTTCAATAAATTAAAACATTAAAATACAGCAATCGGCCATCTTGTCAGAAACAACAAACACAGCGTATGACGTCACGCCTCAGTGAACTCAGGTCATCCGCCGCTCATCACGCATAGACACAATGACATGACACAATGCCGTGACGTCAAATCGACGCCATGACACAAGCAAGCTGTTTTCGGGCACTGTTGAAAAAATATGTGAAAAATGGCTTCAAACTTCGTTAAACTTAAGTTTATTACCAAATAAAGGCTTTTTTGTAAATAGTAAATGTGTACTCACATTATGGAAGAGGATTTTAAAATCTTTCGTCACGCCTATTTTGTATTTTGATGACACGCTGTAATTCGATTCTCGCACTGCGAAAGATATGGCCGCTGATCTGACGCGGGCAGTTTATTGCATAATCAACATCAGGATAACCTCTAGTTTACTTAGTTCCTTCTATAAATCTAGATACAACATGACGACAACGATGATACTGTCAAGGTAGCAATCAGAAAATTAATAGCTAATTGCTTTATTTAGAGAAAAATTAAAAGATATTTGAACTGAAACGCTGACACCAAAACCGCGAACATCACAGATAAGTTTTAAGGATAATCAGCTCAATCTTTTAAAGTCCGAGTGTATCGACACCTACCCCATCGCTAGGGCGCGGGCCGCGGCCGCGGGGTGCATCGTAGCCACTCGGGCCGCGGTACAGCGCACGTCGAATTTACACTCGCGCGCTAATTTTGTTTGTGCTTGTATTTGTGAACTCGGGTTTTGGGATTACATGGCTGTGGCATGTGTGTAACACAAGTAATTACTTACGTACTTACTTTATTTATTTATTCGTTATTTTTATATATTATTTAAGCTGATTAAGAAATTAAATATCGAAATACTTAGGTACCATACCTATTGCATAGAAATAAAAAATTTAAATATTTTCACCTCTAATACTTATTTAGATTTTTCCGTTTGATATGCAAAAAATAATGTCAAGCATTAAAAAACAGTACTTACAGCTACTGTAAGCGGTCAACATTATTCAAATAAATTTTTATTAGTAGAGCAATTATACTGAAAAGCAATCATGCTGTAGATAATATGGAGCAAATAAATTCTAGAGTGTGCTATTTTGCGTATGTGTCATTATGTACCTATTGTCAAAATGTGTTATAATGCCTGTAATCGGAACTTTCAAAGACATTAGGAAAATGTTTATTAGGGAAATGTTGTTGTGTTGAAAACCACGTTAGCTTTCATAGGAAAAGTTTAAAAGTAACTTTATAATTTTGAAGCGCTCTCTGGCCATTTATCGATTACACTAGCGATGGTAGCGAGGTGTTCTGGGAGTTGTCTTCATAACGACGGCACCGCATACGGATACTTGCGGCGTTCTGCTAACGAAACCAATCAGCGCGGGCCCGCGTGCTGAGACGGCACGGTATCTCTGAACAATGATAACCGAGAGGTTGAAAATATGAAATGAATTTTAACTTGAGTTGAATCAAATGATAGAATTCGAAAGTGAACCTGCCTGTATAAAACTATTCTACTTCATAAAATGAGAAAGTGAATTATATCAGTGTTTGTTACATTTTCATGAAAAACCTACTGAACTGATCTTCATGAAATTTGGCAAGAAAATAGTGTCCGCAAAACCCACTCACTTTACTCTTAGAATATAAATTATGTATGTAAACTAACTGGGAAACTGTAAGGGATAAGCTTTAAAATAACTTTATACGTAAGCATGTTTTTGCCTGAAGATGCTTTTCTTATCTTTACCTAAATTTGATTTTGCTTTTAATTTGATGCTTTGATTTTAGCCGAGTTGATTGGTTAAATTGATTTAGGTCTAATCGCAATAACTGTCAAGGAGTCAATATCTACTCGTATATGTAGATTTAAATCAGGGGGAGGGCTTTTACTTGGCGGTATGCTTTCCTAGTCATCTTGTATCAACGCAACCGCACAGCCCCTCGACAGTTATTGCGATTCTCGATCGCAAACTGCCTGGCTAGCGGCCCGGATAAGATAATCCGCCAAATTGGAAGCGGCCCGATCAATTAAAGCGGCCCGCTTGAGCCGCGCTGCATAATTGATCACCTGATATTGGGCCCGTATGCATATTAACTAAATTAAACGGCAGGAATAACAGACGCCGTTCAAACTTGGGCGAATAACGGAGAAGGCAGTTTGAACTTCGAGGAGCAGAACTCAATTTTCAGGAGAATGTCATCTGTTGTGTCAGGAGATGTGGAGTTGAGACGACAGTTTTATGTAGATACCTATCTATGACAGATATATAACTTGGAAGAGTTGTTGGCTGATATTCGTAGAAAAATAGCTGTTATTTCACACATTATTTCTATCAGCTTAGTTTATGTAGGTAGGTATCATAGGCAACCTCAGTGTAGTATAGGATAGCAAGAATTTGTGCCAAAGGTAAGCGTTGTCCGAAAGTTTTCAATAAGAAACTTTTACCTATAACTTGTAACGAAACGCTAGCAATTTTGTATGAACCCTCACTAATAACTACTACGTACATTTCCTGTCCGAAAGAGGTATTTCTCCAGCTTTCTAAAGTTCTAAGCAACGTTTCTTAGGACAGTAAATTTTAATAGGCTTTCACACCATGTCTATCATATCTATCATCCAGTGATAAGCACGAATAAGTTTCATAAAAACATGTCCATCAAAGCAAACCCACGCCGAGATATAAGATAACTCAGTTCACATAATACACAATCTCATATAGCCTACCTTCAGCGAGTATATTTCACATTTTACCCCAAGTTTCATATTGGAAAATAGGGGAGCGAACAATACAGTCCGGTGTAATGAAATACTTTAAATATTTGTATTTGATTCCTCTTTAAAACTCCATACACATCGCCATTTATGAAAGGCCTGTGCCACTGAAGAAAATAATCTCAGACGGAGCGTTTGTTTAACTGGCTGAGATTTTTTATGCGAAAAGCGGGGTCTACGCCAAATTTTTAATTTCCACAATTTAGAATTTGTGCTATTCGGTAACTTTTATGAGTTTGTTTATTTTATGAGTTTTATTCGGGCGTTTGTATTTCGTTAATTTGCACACAGCGCCTATCTACTCAATTTAGATTGGATAAATTGTATTAAATGAAATGTAAGTCTCGAAATTTTCTGAAAATATTCTGAAACTTATTTTAAGGCGACGCGGCGACGTTTGTTTAAAGAATTAAGTAGACAGAATACGTATTTCGCGTATTTTCTCTCTTTCCTTCTTTTTTATATCTCTCTCACTCTCTTTCTATTCCTATATACAGAGTTTGTTTCTTGATTCACTTATATTTAAACAGATTTCAACGTACCTCTCTTTACTTGTTTCTGTTAATTAATTTCTATACGATTTTAGACGAAACACAGTTGTGATAAATTAGAACATAATCACCATCATCATCCACACCCTTCTCTCTCCCGCTGCTGAGCATAGGCCTCTCTCATAGTACCATCTCCCTCGCTCTCACGGTAACGCCTGCAACCGACTCACCTCCAGCGCTGAAGAGAGGGACGCCTTCTCCTGCTTCAGTGTTTCCACGCAGCTCTTGTATTGCAGCAGAGTTCGGACCGTCTCTTCCATCCTGCAACAAGAAAGAAACACAATAAATAAATGTGTATACAAAGCGACACAAAAAAAAACACAAACAAATGGAACCGGTAAACAACGACTACAAGACATAAAAAAAAAGTTACTGAATGTTTAAAATGAACAAACGAGAAAGAGCTTAACATTTTAACTGCTGCTAATAATCACATGCGTTTGTGTTTACGCACCTGGCGTGTGTAGCCGCATTCGCGTTGCCACAAGGGAAACACAAGGTATGTGTTTTCAGCAGTTAAAGTGTTAAACGAGACCTTAATCTAAAAAAAAAGAACCAAAGAGGATAGATAGAAAAGATCTAATACTTTTTTAATCGCCACACCACGGACTAATCGAAGTACAACATACATCAATTAATAATCAAATTAAAAAAAATACTGTTTCCTCCAAATTCCTCCAGCCAGTTCCACCTCATCACTGAACCAAACCCATTCATCATCGCAGCTCCAGTAAGTAAAAGTCTGCGAAGTTCCCGGCGCGTGTCCCGCATACAGACACCCACTCGGTATCACTTACTTCGCAATTTCCCGCCATTAGTGAACGCGGACAACTTTCTTGACGGTCAGATTTTTTCTGAAGCAAGTAAGTGCGAAAGTTTGCGAGATATTTATGAGAAAAAGAAATGTAAGTTTGTATTTTATTGGCACTACTCTGACATTTCCAATGATAAAAAGAAATGTTACTCGTAAGTAAACAGCTTTAACTACACTAATATTTTTATTCTAAATTTTGGTTGTAGACGTCGAGTATTGTCCATGAAAAACGTAACTGACAAATTATGTATTTAGTAAAACCCGCTTTTTAACTGAAAGGCTAATATTTTCCGAGTAAGTTTCTGTTTTAGGTTTAAACACCAATAGATTAAAACACGCGAAGTAGTCCAGTAGCGTGTAATGTATCAACATGTTTTGTTAAACTACCCTCAAATTATGTTTTTAATGGTTTTTTAATAAACCCTAATATATATTATTAGCTTTAAGTTTTAAAATGTGCTCTCAGCCTACAAAACAAACAATTATATGTTAACATAACTTAGGCTAAGCAACGCTGAATAACATTACACATAAGTATACATATGTGTAATGTTATGTATTATATCAATAAAGAATTTTTAAAATCAAATCAATCAATTAGTGTTTGTTTTATCGCGAATATTTCTGCGTTTGACCACCGACTCGCCTGTCGGTAAGCAACGATGTGGTCAAAAAAGCACGGAGACTTCGAAGATACCTATTCATTCATATTCTAAAAAACCAACAATCAAACATTCATATCTACTAAACAACTAAGCACTCAGCCACTTTCAGTGTTACCGAAATTTATCACCTACTCAACAAGGACTTACGAAGAGATTTGCTTTGCATCATTACTCAAAGTAAAAAAAAAAAACAAAAGACGTTCCCGCCAAAACCAACTTCATTAGGCAAATGGATCACGAGGTGATGCATAATGCCTAGAGCGAGAGAGAGATAGAGGTTTGCTTAGGGTTAGAGCAAGAGGTGTCACCGGAAGTGCACTCAGTGTTGCCACTTCATTAGCGGAGGACATCCGTTGGCGGTTTTCAAATGAGGTACAAGTTCGAAATGTTTTGTTTTCTATTTTGTTGTTCGTTCTGTGTTAAATGGTTGAGAGTTTAAAATAATTGCCATGCGAGTTACTCATTCGCTAAAAATAATACTTATTTATTCTTGGCAAATGTAAAACGTATGTGCGTTCAAAAAGTGTACAAAAAGTTTTACAAGAGAAAAGCAAATTAAGCCAATTTTTGTATCAAAAAGTACTTAATTAAAAGACGGTTTCCATTTCCACAAAATCGATGAGTTTGGTTAACTTCTAATTGCTTATTAATCCTTAAAATTAATCACGGTGCTGCCATTTTAATACACAATCTAGAAGATTCCGCGGCGCGTCCTAAGCCGGATTATGAGGTAATGCTGGGAACAAACCCCTGGAACGATGTAAAACCTTTGAAAACCACTTTGAAGAAAACCTTTGAGTTCTTTGTGTTAAAAGATTAAAAAAAGAAACATCACTGCTAAGGTAAATTTGCACTGTTCCTATACCTCTAATTAAGAAATCGCTTTAGTTTAAAAGAAGCAGCACATCAGCGTTCCACCTCTATTTGGCCCTTATAATACAAATATTAAAACATAAATATTTTAAACGTGGCGAGCCAAAACTATGAAGCAACTTTTTTTAAAATTTTAATGTATCTGCAAATTAAAGAAGCAGAATCCTCAAAGGAGATAAAAATAAATCCGGTGCCGCCAAATCATTTATAAAAGTCTCACAGACACCGACTAAGTTAATTAATTCGATTCAAATCCATTATTGAACCGTTTCCTAGCAAATCCTTTTATTGTGAAGCGACAGAGGCTATAAAATGAATCTTAGCGCAGATACTGAATAAATGGAAGTTTTTCAATAACTGAATAGGAGCAGCCGGAAGTTGGACGGCCATTTTCTCTTGAAAACGGCGTACAAGGCATTCTTGATTAGAATTTCGAAATTTGAATTTGGTATTTCATTTGCAATATTTGACAGAAAGGCAATTTTAATTTGGAATTCAGTTTTTAAACGAGATTTGAATAAACCTCTTTTTCGTATTTTTTTTTTTAATATGGCGCCTGCTTGATTTTTTTCTAGCTTTACCTTTTACGTTGCGCCGCATTGTTTCGCCTGTTATCCCGTAAAAATTAGATAAAAAGTACCTAGCCCATGTGTTAATCCAGAGTATTTCCATACCAAATATCCAAATAAGTTTAGCCACTATATCGTGATTGAGTAACAAATATTAAAACATCTAAACATACATACTTTAACATTTACAATATTTTTTTATTTCAAAATAAAATACAGTATAAGAACTAGCTGTCCCTACATTATATCCGCACGATAATAAATTGCCCCAAACTGGGTCAAGCCGACTGAAAATTAAATTTACCCAAAATTAATGTACCCTCAAAAGTGAGCCTTTTTTCGCGGAATTTCCCACGTGGAATATATCTAGGAAGCTCGGGGTCGATCACCCGAACTTTAGCAGTCCGGGCCTTATTACTCAGTAATTTAATGTTTTGTTTTTTTTTTCGACGAAGGTTTTTATACAGGCAGTGTTTTTATAGCTGGCAGTCACGGCATTATCGACCGTGCGTTTTGGGGTGGGTTTAGTTCTATTTTTGATTAATAGACACACCTTGTCTATTTTAAATGACGGTTGGCCAGATTGGTCCAGTTTGTTTAACAAGTTTGATTTTTAAATAAGAGCGTAAAAATATGCCTATGTTTAAAAATGGGGGATTGCAAAATAAAAATCCGGGCAGACGGGCGATTAAAATCCGGGTAGAGAGAGTCTGGTTGTTTAGTCGATAAAATTATCTCAAAAATCCGTTTCAAGACTATTTTTCTATAGCAATAACGATAAAGGTGTCTTTACAGTCCTTAATAAAGCCCCCACCCAGTATACTTAGTTACGTACGAACAAATCATTATTTATTCATTTTTCCTTCCCACAGACAGTTTTAATTCGAATGCGATGGTCATTGTTCGCCCGTTACGGATACCGGAACCGGATGTTTGCGCGATTTTTAAATTATTGCAAAGGCTGCGTCCGGTGGAAATGTAAGGGTAGAATTTTGTGTTGCGATTTAAAAAAAATTGTGAATGAAATGCTGTTTTCATTTCATGCTATTTCAGAGAGATTACTTCTTGATAAATACGTATACGAGAAAGATAGAATAAGATTTTAATTTTCTTTTCAATTTTTTAAACAGTTTTATTTTAATATATAGCTTTGTGTGAGAAATTACCAGCTAGCCATATGTTTTAGTACGAAGCAAATAAACCTAGACAACGTTTTATTTTCCATTTCTTTTTTATTTAAATAACCCATACTCTACTATCAAAACGCCTTTATTAAAATTGTCAGCATGTAATAAAATTGGTATGAAATAAAAACTTACTTAAATTACAGTATGTTTTTATCTACGTGCCCTTCAATATAATAAAACCCCCCAATTCTCATTATCAAATTAATCCAAATTAATTCATACCATCACACCACCAAATTCTCCCAAACTTGCAAGCCATAAACACCTGGCTGTGTCTGGATGATTTACCACCATTTTACCACCATTTACCACCGTTATACCACCATTTACCACCCGTTTACAACATCAGGCATCAGCGGTATATGCCGTTTACAACAGCGGTTTACGACAGTCGTTTCAAGAATAGGCCGAAAGTTGCGCGTGCATTTTTAATAAAACGCGTCTACACCTGCGGCTTTTCGGGTAAGTTTGAGGAAAAAAGCGATGCTGGTAGCACTGAAAAATAGAACCATAGTAAGTGCGAGTTTTTTTATCGATATGAGTGTTTATATAACTTCTACAAGCGTGTATTTACAGTCTATACACTTTCTCAACACCACAATTATGGGTAGTGGGTATTTCATCTAAGAATAAATAATTTACTTCTGGTCGTACCTACCCCTATTTAAATAAAAATAAATCATTTACTAAAATGTATAGATTTTTCATTTCCAAGCCTTGATTTTATCAATAACATGTCTATATTAATAAGAAAACTCTATTCTTCTTTCAGTTTTGAAATGCACCCCAAAAGAAAATTTCATTCGTCGACATGTTACCCCGCAAACACTTTTTAATAAAGTGAAATAAGGCCGCGTCACCTGCTCGCGCCTACCTACTTCCACCTACATGTGACATTGTAGCCTTTTTAGTGGGATCTACTTAAATAACCACAACCATGAGCAGTTTGGTACTAATCTAAAGTACCTATAAACCTGACCTGGGAGACTACGGTACTGAACGAATAATAAAAAAGACTCCGTTGAACGCGCTATGCCAATTTTTTTTATGAGTGATGAAGCTTTAGAAAAATTACCTACGTTTGCGCATGTAGCAGACTTTTATCGAAACAAAATGATTAGGTACCTTAATTACTTACTTAATTAATTTACTTACCTACTTAATTACTACTTAATTACCCATCTAAATATTAAAGCTTTTATTTCAATTAAAATAGGCATAAACAAAATACTGGTATTTTTGGACAATTTTCATTTGACGATGATGTATATGACAAATGACAAGTAATGATCAAAGCTCTGTTATTCGAAGTTTAACATTTTAAAATTATCTCTTCGTTTCACTATATTTGATTTTATACAAAAAGTGTAGAACGTTTATTGCATGGCCGTGTAGCGCGGAGATGTAGCCATACTCTTTACAGAGTCTGATCATAGCTACAAAAAAGGTTTATAACTTTAAAACAAAGTAGACGTCGCCTACTTTTAGCTATTCTTTTCTACGTCTATTGCTTTCCAAGGTCGAACCAAACGAGTATTTAACTGTCCTTTCGAAAAGCCTCTCTAATTAAGGCCGAGACACTTGATACCTCCGACTGACGATCACCAATTTTCATTTAGAACAGCGCTCCACTTAACCTAACAGGTCCATACTTTCCGACCTAAATGTCAAAAGCCAGCCCTAAACGACCCGGAATCGGTTCCAGAACCTTCGCTACCGCAGTCTAGGTACGTTTTAGTAGTAGTAAAGGTTATGTAGGTATTTTATGGAAGGTAGAGGGTAGGAGAGCCCAATTAGGGCAGTGGGCTGAGCTGGCGATAACGAGAGGCCACGGGAAGGGATTATAGCTGACCTTATAGCGGGGAGAACTGAGTTAGAAAATTCTGCACGTGACACAATTGGCAGAGAAAATTAGTTTTTAGCAATAGCCTTAAATTTTTAGAATTGTTTTTTTAAGTTTGTTCATGTTTGGCAGTAGATTCATTACTTAGTTAAACTTGAAAAAGTCTACAAAAAAAGTATTGACAAAAGCGCCATCTGGTTCCATTCGGGTCAAACATTTAGCTCATTAGTAATGTCTCACCGTAAACCACATACATATTTGATCATCATTTGTAAAGGATAGCTATTAGTAGTACCTACATTAAATAAACCATTTGATACCAAAGTATAATACTAAGTATAGTTAAGTACTAAAAGGTAACGCCCTTGACCTGGATACCCTAACCAAACTGCCACAGCTTTATCGCTAAGCCTTATTTATTACTTTACTTAGTTTCAGCAAATAATACTAAAATAATATAAGGGTAATCTGGAACGAGCATGTAGGCTTAGTTCTTTAGGGCAATAACAGTGAACACGTACCACGCGTAATACAGGGTTGTTAGGAAAGGATATGCTACGCCAAAACAGCTTAATAGTAGGTACTCATGATGTGTACTTTTTTGCGATTTTTTTCACGATTTCTATGATGGTCCTTACCTAAAAATTTACCATAATAAGCACTATAAGCCCCTTTCGGCTTAGCATACCCTTTCTATATATCCCAAAATACTTTGTAGCTTAGGGCAACAGTTCTGGCACGTGTTAATTTGGTTTCAAAGGTTAAAAGGTGAGACAAAGGTCGCGATAATTATATTAATTTCAAAACAAAAATGCTTATATTTTATTTGGTAAATAGTAATTTGTAAACGATGTATGGTGTGGAAGAGCTTTTTCGTAGAATCAAGTAAAGTTGTATAAAACAAATAAAATAATTATGTGTTATTGAGTTTACTGTGCCCCGCGGATTCACTCGCTAATTTGCAGGAACCATTTACTTTCCAGAATAAAAAGAAGCATTTATTCAGGGTTTAAGCAACTTCTTTACGAAATATTATACAAACCCGTTCAGCCGTTTTTACGTGATTCAGTAACAAACATCTAAACATTTCACACACATTTATAATATTAGTAGGACGTAAGATTTAATGTTGAATAACGGTACCTACTTTCCTCGTAACCTTTTATTTCTCACGTAAGCTATCACATACATTAAAATACCCATTCATTGACATCATTCACAATTCTCCATTATATCTTACAGCCTTTGTTCCCTAAATGCGACACTTCCAACCGGTTGTGGGTTACCTGCTCGAAGTTCAAAAGCTACAGAACAACCAACTCATCTGCACATGTGACCAAATAATGGAACTAAAAATTGTAACCAAACTCTTTCATAAAACGCGACAGTGGCTCCTCCAATAACTGCAAAGATATGTTGGTCCACTGCAGTGTTACCAGCCTCGCTATTAAAAATCCGTCGGTATTTTCGAGAACAATGGTTGGCACAATGGCGCGATGAGTGTTGTAAGCCCATTTGGTCGTGTAGAGAGCGCTTTAGAGCTTTCGCGTCGCCGTGTGGCGAGACCCTTAACTCGGCGAGGCGTGGCGTCGAGGAAAGCGAAATTGATTGGTAAAGGAACCTCTCGTGACGTTAACACGTGTTTTTGAATTTTCAATTTACTAAATTGCTTGCCGATAACCTACCTACGTCTATACAGACAATTTAATACTAAAAGTGTTTATGTTCTCGTCTCATATTATAGACCGCAATGAGCAAGAGCAAAATGAACAAAAAGCGAAGAGAGTTTTATTTTCAGTAGGTTTAGATATGTCAACTAAAGCTTTCAGAATTAACCATTTTTTTTTTTCGAATACGGTAAGAATATTTGCAAATAGGTATTTATTTTCATTTTCATCTCCATATTTGCCACTATAGGCAATTCAAATGTTGACAACTTTCAGTTTTTTTTTTGTTTAAGAATATAGCAATATCAAGAATATTATAACTAAGTAAGTACTAAAATAAATAACTTCTGAAGCAACTTTTGTATTCTTTAATTTTTAATGTTATTTTTTTTCTTTTTTCATCCTTATAACTAATCGACTTACTTCGCTGTCAATAACACCGCACCTTAATATCTGCAGCGTTGGCCTTCGCCCGCTGACTGGGCGTTAGGAGATTTCGATATAACCAATAAGTATTTTTATGGTTTCCGAGCGGACGGACTAACGAGGAAAAATGCCGATTATAATCCGAGTGATTTGAGAAATCAAGGAAACGTTCGGTGCCAATTATGGAAAGAAATACAGTGTGGAAATGCCAAACTTGACGAAATAGCAGAATTTTCTTTATTATTTTTTTTTTTGAATTTTTGTATTGAATCATTTTTAAAATTTGGTTTCTCTAATGGTTATTTTATTAATGAAAATATTTTATTTGATGACGAGGAAATTTATGTTTAGTTACTTTTACTTTTTGCTTTGATTTTGAACACAATTTCGTCAAATGGGAAGCCGTGGTGCGGCTGAAGATGAAACATATCAACTTGCCTAGAAGTAATTCTAGTATTTAGGGTTATTCATAAAGGGTATGCTAAGCCAAAAGGGGGCTCATAGTACTCATCATTATGAACAACTTTTACTATGGGACCAACTCGAAATTCGCGAAAAAAAATCAGCTGTTCTATAGAAAAATGTCGATGACACTCTACAAAATGTATGGAACAGCTGATTTTTTTTTCGCGAATTTCGGGTTGGTCCCATAGTAAAAGTTGTTCATAATGATGAGTACTATGAGCCTTTTTCGGCTTAGCATACCCTTTATGAATAACCCTGTATGTATATTATATGTTTGTGTAGTGTAGGCAATACAGATTTGAAGGCTCTTAGACAATCAAATAGATCGGAAAACAAGGCACTAATTCGGTAGTGTTAGATGTAAGTAGCCAACGTTTGTTTTATCAAAGTTTGCTTGCTTGCACCCACAAAAATATCTACATATACCCAGAAACGATCTTAGGCCGAGTGATTAATGGGCAACTGGCGTACGATTGTTGTCTAGTTCCGACCTACTGTTAGTGCCATTCGGAACACGATACGATTGCACAAATGTAAATCTCATTTAAAATAGTATTGACTATAGCACGTTTAATGGTTAATCAACCATACGAGTAACTAACTGACTAACTGGTTAACTTAGGCAAAGTTAATTAACTATTGAACTTGTGATCTACCGACAGCACTACAACCGATACATCAGCCAGTCACAAGGCAACAAATAGAAAATTACGAGCCGCGTAACGTTACCCGTCACCGTGGCCTACCGCGATAAATTCACCGCAAATTCATAGATGGCTGTTTGTGTCCATTAGCCCATAACAGGGGATATAAGGGGCTATTAGGGGCTAATCGGGCCATCGACTGGTGGATATTGGGCAACAGATGTGGGGAAGGACCGCAGGTGGGCGCTGGAAGGATTACGAAGGTTTAGGTATGACAGCGGGTATTGGGCGGTCGGAAATTATTGGGTATCAATTATTGTTTTTATGTGGCAACTTTTTTTTTCTAACATTGATTTTAATTGTAAATTGTATGAGCTTAAATGGCCTGATAAACTGCCAATTAAAGGTAAGATAAATAAAAGAAATAATCTAAAAACAAAAAGATCATAAATATTAATTTTAATGTTGCCATTGCGCTATTGACACAACAAAAGGTAAGAAAAGAGTAAAACATAAGACAGCCACCAAAGGTAGTCTTATCACTAAGAGCCATTTCACCTAGACAACCTTCAACTAACATTTGTGTTTGGTAACTTTCTTAATCAATACCAATTCAACTTGATTTGCACTATTAACCTATTTCCCAGCTGTAACCCTGCGTGTACCAGCCAGCTGTAGCTACTCTAGCTAGGTTTCCAGCTAGATAGGTACTCCAGTTGGCGACACGGCAAACCACTCAAGGTGGCTATTTCCATAAGCGACCGATTGAATTATGTGACCGGCCGAGAGCCGTGATTTATGGGGTTTATACAATTTCAGAACTGCTGGACTGTACTATACATACCTACCTATAGACTTATAGAGTATAGTATAGACCCTAGCTGCTTCATAGTTGACGGCGAAGTATGGATATAATTGTAAACTATCAAGAAGCTAGGTTTTTAGATTCATGAATATTATTATTCAGCAGTTTCTCAATTGAAGTTAATGAGAGTTAAGTTAGTAAGTAAAATTATTGAATGGGGGTATAACATAATACAGGGTGTTAAAGAACAGGTTAAAAAAAGCTAAAAAGGCTCATAGTAGTTACTCAACATTATGAACAACATTTATGATGAGACCAACCATGAAATTGCGAAAAAAAACCAGCTGTTCCATATATTTTATCGAGTGTCACTGAAATTTTTCAATGGAACAGTTGAAACTTTACCATATGGCACATCACAAAAAGTTTATTTAAGTCTACCGCGAAATTTTACATTCTTGCTCAAGTATTACAAGCATTTGCTTTAGGATTTTCCCGCGCACTTAACAAACTGCATTTAACATTTCGTCAAAATTCCCGCACAAAGGCGCCGCGTGTCACTCATTTTGGCGCGAATTAAAGCGCCGCCATCTTGTTCCTCAGAAAGTTTTGGAAGCATTTCCGGCGGTAATGAGAGCGGGCTTAACGTAAACGTTTAAGTAAATGTGAAATACTTAGAGAATTCCTTCGCATTCGTCACATGGGAGCGTTCAGCGGACTGATTGTGGGAATGCTTAGAAAGATTGAGCCGGTCGTATCATGCGTTCTGAAGAAAAAAAAATTGTCTCTGATTAAATTGCAAAAAAAAGGTTGAATATCTTATTTGAGCTATGGTAAATCTTGGTAAAGAATGTTTTATGTTGTAAGTAACAGGTTCAAATAATATTTTCGGTCTTGACATTATGATAATTTCTTTATTTAGATTTCTGGACTTTGGTGGGTTTTTGCTTGATAGTGAACGTGAAGCTAAAAGTTTAAGAGCAAAATTACTTAAAACGAAACTTAAGTTTAGTACGTTCTTTCGAAACTCGTAGAAATTTTATATTTCTTTTTTCAAAGTGCCTGAAGTCATCCAGTTCAAGACTTCCCAAACATTCTTCCGTCTGACATTTTCAAAGATACAATTTTATTTCCCAAGATAGTGGTAAAGGAAAACTTGGCCGGAAGTCGCGGCGACGGCGGAAGCAGTCATCTCGGCAACCGGAAGTGACGTCGGGGGCACAATGGCGCCTGTAGATTAGATGCTCAACGTTTTCATATAGAAATCATTCTACAGCGAGTTTTGTGAAGTTATTTCAATTGTTAAGACTGAATGGAGGGCGGTGACTTATGGAGGCTGGATGAAACGTCTTACGTCTGACATGACTCTTGATGGCTATGTGATGAATACTTTTAAAGTAATATATCTATGAAGGGTAGATTATTTCGACTTCGTTGGAAATGAAAGAGGTTCTACAGTCATTGCGTGCAATTTATTAGACGAACTTAAGGATATTGTTCTGCTTGATAGACCTGTAATTGTGTGGAAGAATGTTGACTTTTATTTCTTCTCGTTGGATCTTTAAAGGATAGGTGAAGTGTTATATAGAAAGAGTGAAACATACTCTGCAACTACTCCACAAGACTTGTACCTACTGTTGCTGGCATTTTGTGTGGCGTGTGTAGCCGCATTCGCGATGCACAAAGGAAAACACAAGGTGTGTGTTTTCAGCAGTCAAAGTGTTAAGAATCTCAACACCCGGAAACTAGCCTCAAGTAGGCATCTAAAAAGTGTCATGACAAAGATAAGCCATAACAACAGCCATAGAGTGGTACAACTCAAAGTTAGTAAGGTAAGGATGCGCCCGCCATTATTGGTATAACATACTCCACATCACGTCATGCTCCCTGCAAACCTGTATTACATTAACGTCAAAGTCTCGGCTAATGTACTTGAGACGTCCATTACAGCTCAGTTATGCAGATTGTCGCTTACCCTACATCTTTTGCTTAGGATCGATTACACGTAACGAGTACAGTGGCGAGACAGTAAATGGGCACACTCGGTCGAGCAAACGAATCATGGTTCTAGTGACTCTCGCGTCGTCAAACTGTTTATACAAACCGAGTACTCGAGGGCACTGTCTCACCACTGTACTCGTTGCGTGTAATCAACTCATTACATTTAGGATGTGTGGATGTAAGGCACTAACAAAGCTTCTTTTCTTTCAAGCTAGCTTTTGTCTTGAGGTTTTATTTTACCCAATCACAGACAACCGAAGAAAAGCTATGATTTTCGGGTGTTATAAGTATGTCAGCATATTTGACTGTTCCTATACCTACAGTTACCTACCTAGATTTTACAGCTTATATGGTTTGACCGGTTTTGGATAGCAAAGTACATTTTTGTATCTTAATCATCATCATTTTGCAGTACTTTTTATTAATTTTTTTCTTTAATTTAATTTAATTTAATTTAATTTAATTTAATTTAATTTAATTTAATTTAATTTAATTTAATTTAATTTAATTTAATTTAATTTAATGTAATTTAATTTAATTTACACAAATAATTTTCACAATTACACTCAGAGCGAGATAACGCCTCATCGAGGTAACGGCACATGCGTCATGTTTTTTCGTGCGTGCAGCCGGCTCCATCGAATTATAAGACGTTGTCACGTCAAAAACACGTAGTTTTAGCTTCATATTCGTATTTTCTCTCAACATGATATTGTTTTATCCAACAACAAAATAACGGAAAGCTTAAGCTCTCTATATCTCATTTACTTATTTCCCTGAAGCATCTGAACTGCTGCCGTTACTCGATCCTCTGTCTCAATGAGGTGTCATTTATCATCGTATAGCTGTCAAATGCGGCGGATACCTGACGCGGCTATCTGGTATGAGGATAAGCGTATGCTGAGACGCAGGTGACGCAGGTCCTCGCAGCGCAGGGCAGAGCAGATTGTGTAATGCATGAACGTACTGAGAGCTGCGTACTGCGGGGTAGGCACGTGCGACGCAGACGTGTGTCTGTCCTGCTCTGCAAACTATGTCTGTTTCGCCTTCTCTGCCGTGGAAAATCTGCGTCACCTGCGTTTCAGCATACGCTTAGTCTAATGCTAGTCTAGATTTACTATGGCTGTGGTCATTAGGGACATTTGCTCAGTTATGGCACTAAGACATGGACGTAAGTACGTAGGACGAAGAGTAATGTCTTGAGATTAAGAAATAAAGTTATAAAGTGGCATCCATCATGTCGGCTAACTTAGCACATTTTAGAAGAATATTCTTGTAATTTGAGTTTTGACGTCTGAACAAAAGTAGTACAGTAGCTTCCACTTACTTTTAGCGTTTGATAAGTTACTCTACGTTATGCGCTGTTTTAGTAACTTTCGTGAATCAGAAGATTCACAGACTTACGTGACGAAACATATTGTAGCTAAACCAAGTTTCTTGAACGTTTCTAAATTAACACTAGAGTACACGCCTGGCCTACTATAGTAGACCAGGGTTATTCTTTTTGCGGTAACTTTTTATTTTTGCGCGCTAGAAACTAGCGATTCCAGGTAAGCCTCGTCTGGTATATTTGTCGCAACCTCAGTACCCCGCGCGATCCTCGATTTGACACCAAAGACAGGACGAGTTGGTCGATGTGCACTCTGCTCGAGAGCCCGAATTCGGTCGACAAAAAAGTGGTGCAAGACTTGCTACAAATGGATTTGTCCCGATCACCAAGCAGTAGTGTGTCCTGAATGCTACGAAAATAAAGAAATTAGTAATTAAGTTTAGTGTTAATTTTAAAAAAATATGTTGATCTCAGAAGTGCCATTTTGTTACTTTTTCTTAGATATTTAGTAAATTGCTAATTGTTCACTATTTTAAATATAATATCTAAATTGTAATGTTGTAATACTAAGTAAAATAAATAAGTTTTCCATTCCATTTATTATTTTAGTCAAATAATCATAAATATACAATTTATTGATATTTTAAAATGGCCTAATATAGTAAGCCACGCGTGTACTCAAGTAAAAAAAAGGAGCGCGTGTACCGTAGTGTTAAGTCTTATAAGCCTAAAGACTATCTTATTTTATCTTTCTTTGTATGAAATTGACATAACAATTTACACTGAAAATAGATATTCAATGGACTAGATATTATCACAAATCAGATTAGACCTGTTTATCATCTTCAACCATTGACATCACATCACATCCATTGAACAATAGTGGGAAGAATCTTCAGAATTCTTCTGCGCATTTTGTTATAGCACTATTTAATGTTGTTGGCCTACGAGTATGTCTACATACCATATTTCATTTAGTTTTACTGTAAGAAGGCTGTTTGTAATCCAAATAAAATAAAATAGAATCAATAAAGAAAAGAAAAGAGTCGATTTAACAAGAACATTATTTTTACAAAACAAAAAACAAAAACCGACTTCAAAAGACCGACTATTGAGTTATTCATCTATTTGTCGCGCACGTACTTAATGCAAATTTAAGACTTATATAGTTTTCTCATGGATACCATTATTAGAACTGGACCATGATGGACTAAATTGAAATGGGGCCAAATGGGAAGCGTCAGCTTTCTAATAAAAAAAATCATCAAAATCGATTCACCCAGTCAAAAGATATGAGGTAACAAACATAAAAAAAATAAATACATACAGTCGAACTGATAACCTCCTCCTTTTTTGAAGTCGTTTAAAAATAGCATAAAGCCTATATATTATCCATAACAAAGCTACTTACAAAACAAACTCACAGAAACAGTCAAACATTTTATGAAACAAACGCAGTCAGACATTTCGTCTGTCGACAACACAAGCAGTCCTGAAGCGCTACCTTTAATCTAGCAAGATTTTAACAACACAATTCATCTTAAGATTTTAGCACGTGCTTCGCGACAAAGACAACAATATAACACTTTATGGCCCCGATACAATGCAGAGGTCGCGAGGTACTCGACTATAAAAACGTGGAGGAGACAGATTTACAGAAAGATAGGTGTTACTTTGTTACATGAGTCGATGATGGATATACTTTTTTTTTGTTGACACCAAACATTACAAGGATTATAACGCGTACAACTAGTGTAACAACTAGCGGCCTAATTGCGAGAAGCGATCTCTTCCAGACACCAGGCTTTGAGGTTTCAAGTAGCTAAAGTTTAGAACTGAGTTTAAGCATTAAGTATACTCTTTAGTTTTAGTGTCTAACGTTTTTGTCATTCCTTATCAGCTGCCCAAGAACTCCCAAATATGTCACTTTTGCATCTGTCTTGATGCATATCGATACTACTACTATTAGTTGTGAATTTGCTTTTCGTGCGTTCGAAGATCTTATAGTAGAAAAAAAATAGGTAAAAAAATTTTTTAAGTTAAACGGTTTTATAAAACAATAAAAAAAAATGTACTAAAAACCAAAAAATAATAAAATAAAAACGTGGGGCACGTCACAACGTCTCTAACTTAACTAACTTAACTCTCCCCACGGTTTTATTTTAGTCTAGTCTATGCATATGTTTATAATTCCCACGACTGTATCTATTTTATTATTTTTTGGTTTTTAGTACATTTTTTTAACATAAAACCGTTTAACTTAAAAAGTTTTTTTACCTATTTTTATTTTCTAGTTTTTAGTTTTTATTTCGCATTCTGTTTAATTCATATTGATAAAACCTAAGTTATCCGCCATTTTGTAGAGGCCGCCATCTTGGATTTTAATTTTATATAGTACATTGTATTATACTGGTTGAGCACTTTCATTTGATACCCATATTGATGGGATCGATAAAACCTACGTTATCCGCCATTTTGTAGCGGCCGCCATCTTGTATTTCATTTTTTTATAGTAAATTGTATTCTGCTTGTTCAGCCCTTTCATTTGATACCCATATTGATGGGATTGATAAAACCTACGTTATCCGCCATTTTGTAGCGGCGGCCATCTTGAATTTATAATGATAATGAATAAACATAATTGTATTGTCACCAAAATCCAAAGTGTATACAAAATTTCAGATTAATCGGTTGACAGGAAGAGGGTGAAATTTGAATTACTAAATTTGACCCAAGAAAGAATAATAAATAAAACAAACGGGGTGAGCTAAATAAAACCGTTTAAAAAAGGAAAGATTGAAGCAGTGATCTGTCGCATCAGTACAGAAGTAGACTAATAGTACCAGTAGTATAGTTTTGCATGAGGAGCTTTGACTCTGTTGATTTTCTATTCAATGATGAAGCTTGGTAAGGGCCATCGTTCGCTTCTTTAGAACCTAAAGAAAATCTCGAAAACATCTTTGTCTTTTTTATGTCGCCAAAAATAATGAAGATCAAGTTTTACGGCGGAGATGTTTTTTATTTTTATTCTTGAGTATTTTAAAGCGTTTCAGATTGTGAGATGGAATTGATAAGAGTATTTGTTGTTTTATTTTTTGGTAATACTTTTGATAAAAATGTCGGTAGAGCTCGAGTTTTTCAATGACGTCTCAGAAGCTGCCGAACACTTGATCTGCCACTAAGACGTCAGTGGAGGTGAAGTAAGACCGGTAAAGAGCCTCAATAACTTTCAAGTTACGTAAAATAATTATTTGATTCGATTCAAAACATTTTTGTCGTAGACCTTTCGTAGCACGTAGACGCAATCTCGTAGCATGTGCTACGATCGTAGCATGCTCCATTTAATTAGCTACGATTTCATTTAGAACTTTAAATTATTCGACTTTAACGACCATTTTGCTATAATCATAACTTTTAACTTCTAAACACAAGCTTTTTACTGCAACATTTAGGATACAATTTATTTAATCGTCAGCAACCTTTTAATTCTGCATACGGAGATAGAATTAACGAGTCACGTACGTCGTCATTCACATACTAAGCATTTTATGGCTTTCCAACAGCTTATTTTTTAGCCTTACAACAAGGCAGCACAAAATAAGCCTTAAGTTAAATCAAATAGGGTTGAATTCGTGTTTTGAGTCGGTGTAAACCAGTGTAAACTGATTTATGTAGGCCGAGCGGTTGATGAGTTTTTTATGACGTCATCAAACGAGTGACGATGGTTCGCGGTTGATAGTGACGTCACTAGGTGTTTTGTAGGTGTTTTGGAAGTGTCCGTCCGTCGTAAAGTGAGATCGACAACAGAGATAATAGAATGCTGATGCGAATTTTACAGAACTTGTGCTGCCTAAAAAGTTAATTGAAAAATTAAAAAAAGGGGGTTTTATAAAATTGGGCGAAAGAGGATTGAAGAGATTGCTAAAGACTAAGAAAGGCTTATTTAAAGACTCTGATCCCCGGGAAAAAAATGCTGATTTGAAGTGACAATATGTTATTTCGGGATAAATAATCTAGAATGGCATAGGCCAAAAAACCAGAAAAAAGAAATTACGGCAAATCTGAAATCATACTTTGCTTGAAATTAAAACTTTTAATCTTGTTGGACATAAGACATAAGCTGAGTACATTTTGCTGATAAAGTGTCTGAAAAATAAAAGCTAGTCGAAATACATTTCCCAAATAAGTCCTAAATACAGAAACACGAGAAACATTCGACGTCGTTCAAAAAGTTTCCGTCAGTATAATATATTGCCGGAGGAATATAACCGTTTGCCTGACGTGAAGGGGGGGGGGGGGCTTCATACAATTTGAGCATTCCACAACGTACCTGAGACTGCGTACAACGAAACGTAAACGATGTGGAGATGGCGAACAGTTAGCTTGGAAACTGTTCTTGGTTGAGCAAACGAAGCTAAAGTCACTTTCTCGGAAAATTGGCAATCTATTAGTTATTCCTGGAACAAATCGGCGTTCGTATGTATATTTGTTCCTACGATCTGTTAGTCAAAATTTATTTAATAAGGAATAATATAAATAAAGTACCAAATATTTTAAAGATACAACCAGCGCGAGAACCTCCATTCATAAGTAAACGTGTGTATTTGATCTTTATTTGTATAAAGAATAAAATAATGTGGTCATAGTTTAATGTAATAATGTGGTTTATTTTTAGATCAAAGCTTTTAAAATTAGTTTTACCACATTAAAATATAAAATTGAGGATATTTTCGTGGGATAGAGTTAAAAATAAAAAATAAAATAAATATGTACAATTGTACACCTACCGTATCCAAAAGCCACTCCATTTTTTTCACGCATCGTTAACACATTCTCACAATATTGAAAGCAGTGATATATCATTGCGGTGACGAGACGAGGGGAAAGAGAGGGTCCGAGGGAGGGAGACGGAAAGAGGTGTTTAATGATAGTACGTCTTCAGGTGATCGACATGAGTCGGCAGATTGATCTGCTGTGGGAACGGGAGAGTATTAGGGGAAACAGATTTGTCATATCTCGAAAAAAATATTTCAAATGGGAATGTAAACAAGTCTTGATTCGAAGGGAGATTGACATATTTTGAGTTAGCAGCTGAAGTATTTTTATTAAGTTTTATTAAATTTATTTTAAACAACGCAAACAGCAAATTATACATATTTTATACGTAACTATACTTTTATTAAATGTATGCACTTTCCATTAATAAAGAATACTATTTTATTCAATCTTAGAAACTCAAAACCAGGCCTTTCGGTCATATATTTGTAACCAGATAGGTATGTTTGTGTGTATTCAAGAAAGCAGTGCCTTTACACGAATTCGTCGGCAAATGCGGAACGTGGCGAGTGATCATCCCGCATTTTCTTTTATGCGTTATATCGGCATAAATCCCCGCCGCTTTCGGGTTGTTCTGGGAAGGTCTGCCCTCATTCGCAGCGGGTTTGCAAGAATATCTATATTAAAGAGATATGGTTTGTATGTTTGGAGGTAATTCCGAAGTTTCTGGTCGAATTAAAAAATCACTAACAGAAAGATACACTATCATTTACATAGTCAATTTTTTTGGGTTCTGAACCCTTCTGAATCTTTCCCTTCCCTTTATCTCAGGAACTAAGAAGGCTAGCGGCCTGAAATTTGGCATGAGGCTAAATAATGTTAACCACAACAACCCGTAGAAGTTATTGATAAGCCTTTATACACAATTAACCGTAATTAACATAGTCATAAATCAAATAGTAACCTAATTGTTCCAAATAATAACATAGCTTAGATTCACTAGACCCCACGACCGCGGCTGTAACACCCCGCCTGCACTAAAACCGCACCGCACCGTAGCATTTACGTAAAAGCTTTATGAGTCAATCCCGTGAGTTACGTTTGATGTTATTATGCGTTCCGTTTTTACGTTACGTTCCATTCCGTATTTTCGTAGAACGTCACGGAATAAACTATTTTTGGACCGTTTTGGACGATCGCGGCGCCGTCATCGTAAAATGGAACGCAGAGCGTCGCACGGAACTTTATGGTAAATATCTATATGAATGCAATTTAGAGTTTACATGGGGTACTTATGTCAAGGGATGATACGCGATTTCAGAGCAAGCTTATTTATGTAGTGGGGTGACGTGAAAATATGAACGTGTCAATTTTTGCTGGCGTTAACGTTTTTTGTCGGTGTTGAAAAATTCATGTGTCTAAGATTGTGTGTTTGGACTCAGCTGGCAGCGTAGCGGGAAGATGACAGTGGGAAGCAGGTTATGGCAGGCGATTCCATGTAAATAAACCCATTAAGTAAAGAACTGGTGACCTCGATGTCCCATTTCCTGCGCTACGAAAGTCCTCTATAAAATCACTCCTGTGGAATCGCAGTGGATAAGTACGTGGATTAAATTCTAAAGTTAGTAAAATAGATCATTAATTAAACGAAGAAAAAGGTTCAGAAAAAATAACTGTTAATAAACACGGCCTAAAATGTAGTGCTACGTAAATAATTCACACTACACAATACTTTCTATGAAATGCTCCATTTAATTTTTTCCTTTTCACGACTAAACTACCAAACAAAACTTGATGAAATTTAGGTACAAAACAGTATGTATAATGACGTCATACATCCGCAGTTCAAAAGATCTATACAAACTGGGAGTTAACTAGAAAAACGTATACGTACGCTAGTAACCCACATTTCGTATTTCCCGTACCAACCCGGCGGCAAAGCGAGAAGCCAAGTGCGTGCGTTTACGAGCCAAGTTACGCAGTTGCCGTGAGCCGTCCAATAAATATCCAACATTCGTCAAACTTCAAAGCAACCCGTGATTAAACAATAAATACAACTTCGGATATTACCTCCTATAGAAACGCAATATAAATGCAGTAAGAAATAAAGAAATAAAGAAATTAAACACACACAAATTCAACAAACCGGATTTAGTTTTTACGCAATAACAAGAACAAATTGAGTAATTTTGCTAATAATAATAAAATAGTATAATGTTAATCGGTAACTCAGTTTTTGATAAAGTTCTTAGAACTGTCAAATCTTACATCTGTTGACGTCATAGCAGTAGCGTGATAGGGTGAAATATTCTCAAGATCTACAGAGAGCTGGAGTCTGTTTGCGCTGCACTTGTCAACATCCCGCCGCATCTGCTTTGAGACTTTCAAACAGTTTCAGCGTTCCCTACACCACTTGGAATATAGTGTAAATGCCCATACCGTTCACATTTCCTCCATCACACCAACTTATACAGAAGGAAACCAAATGAGCTCCAGTAAGGGCCGATCGGCACGCCAACTCCGCGTATTGTTTACGATCCAGTCTACGCAGATTGCTTTGTTCTTTTACGATGTTCTTTGATGCAATAGTGTCATAATCGAGCTAATGGTATGGGGTAGGTGTCGTGACGTATCGGGAATTGTCAGTAATTGGCTGAAAAAAGAAATGTTTTGGTGATTTTTTGTTTGGAATGGCTTATCTAATGTGTGTGTAACAAACAGGAAACATGAAACTTTTACTATTGTAAGTTCGACTATCATAGGAATTTAATGCGACAGTTTTTTTTAAATATATTTTGGGGCATAAAGAAAATGTATATATAGAAAACTTAGTGTGTCAGTATTTTATAAAAAAAAAATGGGGACAAAATCAACTGTTTCCCCCCCCCCCCCCCCCATATAGCTGAGTATATTTTTCTCTTCAGCGCGCAATCTTTTTCGGTTCTGAACCAGGGTTATCCACTGTTTTCGTGTCCAAAATCAAGAACACAATTAACTAGCTAAGATAACGAACATTCCAGTCTCCAGAACCGCCCACACGGACCACACCATTTAACTCCAAAAGTTTTCGGTCAAAACCCTGGAAACACCAGATAAAATTAATTCCTTTCAACTGAGGTTGAATTACAACGTTATGCGGACTCGGTGAGATAAAAGTGAATTTATAAGTGGCCCGCTGGACGGTATCACGGGAGACAAGGGATTCAGCCAACTCGCCTTTGGCTAAGCCTATGCTGAGACGCAGGTGAGGCAGCACGGACCAGATTGTGCAGGGCAGAGCAGGCGAGACAGACATAGGTCTCAGAGAAGGGCCGACAGAGACACATGTCTGCGTCACGCATGCCTACACCGCAGTACGCAGCTCTCAGCACGTTCATTCATTACAAAATGTGTTCTGTCCTGCGCTGCGTGGACCTGCGTCACCTCGTCTCACCATACGATTAGCCTTAGAGGCTGGTGACGGTCTAAGCGTGGGGATGTACGTCGTGACCTGTCAAAGACTTTTGTATGTAGGATTAACGTTTAGGAGGGTTTGGTGGTTTAGGAACACTTCTTTGTAGTACATACTAACATAAATTACTGAAAATAATGCTTCAAAAATCTTCATCAGACTTTGATTTTAAGAAAATCAGTTTCTTTTTTACTTTGATATTACGTATTAAATGTGTTGTAAGAGTGATATCTTGCAAGTATGGCATGTTTCAATGCAGATGTTGTTATAATTATAAGAAATTTGACGGTTTTTGGGTGTTTTTTAGTGGGAATTACGTACCGACTACAACAATTTTATTAACGTCCTAACTATGAGACAAGTAATTTATTATTTAATTCTACACAAAAATATTTATGAATAAGTAATACCCACTAAGTATATCTTCATAAAACTAATTACGACAAAGCAATGGCAACAGAACAACGCAACAAAAAGCCAACGACCAAACAACGCCAAGACATCCCATTTAAGCCAACTCGCTGCGAAAAATTGCGTCTCAGAGCACCTAATTAACGTAATACATCAAGAGACAGTCGCCTCTTAGAAACGGAACTTTATAATGTCTTCTGGGTAATTCGTTTAAGCTCCCGACAGCTTGTGAGAGTTAGTGGGCGTTGGTAACTGGATTCCGTCTAAGGTTGTTTGGGTGATGGTTTAATCTGTCAGACAACTTTTTTTGGTCTTGGTTTAGGAAAATAGTTTATGGTTTTAGCTTTTTTGTCGTAAGCTTCCACTCCGGACAAAGTCGGCGACAGTTTTTCTTTTACCTTTGTTTAACTATAATTTTCATTTTATTACAGATAACTAACTTACTTTACTGTAGGTACCTTTATTTATTAAGAGTAATTTAATTACAAAATTGAGGAAAATGATACTGCCCTAATCATAATTTATAATATGCAAAGACAAAAATATGATTATATTTATTTAAAAACAATTTTCTTACCAAATTGCCATCACAAAATCAAACACAAAATTTTATTTGGCTTCTCTGCATATTTTTCTTCCACATTTTTTAAGAAAAGTATTTTGGACTTTTTAATTTACTTGATTCGTTTTTTTATGAAAACCAATCAAATATCGTAATGCAAAACGAGCCGTTTGAAATTTAAATTTAAAATTAATCAATTCTCAATTTTTGCACCCTAATCAAAATTAAGGAGATTTGATTTAAACCGGAGGAAAATCGTGCTTTAATAAATAGGAAGTTGGCAAATTAGACGGCATTTTTTCTTTTAATCTTATCCCCTTAGTTTAATCAAGCCAAAGGGTTAACAGACTAGGCTCTTATTAAGGCTTATCAAAGAAATGTCGCGTACAGACTCGTATTCAAACGAAGTAAAGTAAAATACTAAACAATTTGAGAAATAGAAATGATCATTTTCTATTTACTTTGAGTTTTACAATGACTGCTAGCTATCACAAAAATAAAGTTTGAAAATTAATTTATGCGTTGTGTTTTTGTTTTGTTTTGTGGCATCGCGAAGTTGGTTCATTTAGCTTACATCAAGTATTTAATATATTATTTAAATAGTTTAGCAGTGATGATTGCGATGGTCGACTATTGTTTTCTATTGAACTTAGTATCAAACATTCAAAGTCAGCTCCTTAAACTCGTAGATCCCACGAATTAAATGCAACGTAATTTGACGACACAAATTAACTATCTCCGATCCATTGCGATATCATTCAGTGTTCTCGTTCTTACATATTTAATCGCACCAATTTTTCTCCATCGCACCCCTACTAAGGGTTGAATGCACCAAATGGAGTCCCTGGTAATTAAATATTTCAACTGATTAACTACACGAGTCTCAAGAAGGGCTTAAGAATGGTCACGAGTGGTATTATTTTTAATTTTTCGGGGTTTCCATCTTAGGGGTAGCAAGATTCGCGGAAGGGTTAAAAGATTTAATGGCCCCAAAAAGGGGTTGAAATGGATGTTCTTACCGGAATAATGGTAAATATTAATCGGTTTTGACTATTTCCAGGCAGCTTAATTATAAAGGGGCTGTCTAAAGACGTAATCGTATTACGGGTCGTCGATTTTGAAATCGGAGGCTTGACGAACCCATTTGATACTCAGAAACGATAATTTAGAGCTATAATTAAAACACACGAGAAAACCGAGTTAAAATTCAATTAACAAAAACAAAGGAAAATAAAGGGGCAATCGTAAAAAACATCAAATATTGTCTATGGAAGAAAACGTAAAATGGAAATAAAAAGACAAAAGAGAACTTAATTTCGCCGGCCGTAAATTGAAACAAAAGAATAAAGCAAGTTCAACTTTAATTTCGGGATAACAAAGGAGGTTTATGGAAATAAGGTTCTTGAAGTTCTAGAAGGAGTTCCGCGGAGGTTTAATTACACTTCTAGTTGTAGCCCGTATTACAAGGAGGGTCGAGATAATTTCTTACAGCCTATTTGCCTTCAAGAAGGGTCACGCCGTAGTTGAGAAACACAGTGAGCTCTGCGCCCTGCCAAAACTTGAACAAAAACCATTTCTACTAACTGTTGATTAAAGAGTTCTCGTCGTTAACAACTGTAACAATGTTTTAATTGTAGAGGTATTATCTGAAATTGAATAAACTTTGATTTGTTTTGATAGGGTTGTTAAAATCTATGAAATAGGTACGTCTTATTGTTTTTCCGTATACTCGTGAAGAGGTATTAAATTACCTGGAACTCAGAGTAAGTTTTGCACTCAAAATATAATAGGTAAAACAATAGTGTTTAGGGCTAGAAGTAGTTGTTTACGGCTGCCACCGTCAACAAAAAGTTTTAAACCTGTCCAATGGCTAACCATAGAGTTTCGAAGTAGAACATAAACTAAGAAATTTTAATTGTTTGTAGTAGTGTAGTAAGTTAACCTGCTTATTTTTCCACTCCATCTCACACAATCAGCCGCAAGGCGGGCGGTATCGGGCCTGGGCGGCGTTTAATCACGGTCTCTCACGGCGTCCCGCGGTCCGGGCGGTAAATCGCGAGTCTGCGCTCGCCGTTAAATTATTTTACTGCTCATAAATAGGTATGAATCGCGATGTGTGATGAACTTGTGGGACCCATGTGAAGTCACGGAATAGTTAAATTAAATTATAGATTTAATTTAGAATATGTTGGAGGTAAACGTAAAAATTATAAGTGGTTTTAACACGTTTTGTTATAATAAACATGCGAATATTTACGAATTTATTGAGTTTTATACTTTGACTGCAGTTTCGATCATGTGCCGCGCGCCACGGTCCGTTGTTCCAGCGCGTCAAGCTTAAAATCACTGCTTGAAAAAGATCACCGAATGTGATTGAATATTTAGTTGGAGTATTCGAGTCAATAATACTTAAGTAGGTACTTCCGTGTTAGGTAATTATAACAAAATAGAAATATCTGTCTCTGAAAAATATATCTCTGCCTGTGTATTTAGGATTGCTTTTCAAATTTTTACACGTGAGTAGATTATAGCTTCACTTACTACCGATTCAAACGCCTTCTCATATTTGCTACTCCAAACTCCATTTACCTGAAACAAATAAAACTTCCATTAATATCAAAACACTAGAAAATCTCAAAAAGCAAATATTAACGAAACTTTTGATCAGGAATTTAATTTCCTGTCGCCATTCTCAGACGCAGTCAAACTTTCAATAGAAAATTATCGAGCGCGGGGCAATCAAAATTATAATAACTGTTTCAGGTGACGCGACCGTTTTATTGAGACCCCTGTAAATACCTGGAACCCATAAAGCTCTATACTTTTACAACCATTTGTTAGAAGTCAGGGGAGTACGGCAGCTCAGGTTGTGCTGGTTGAATTTTGGCGCTGCGCGGCCACCGGCTTATTGAAAACGTTTCTGCCATTTAATACGGATTTTGAATGGAACTGGTAATTGAAATATTTTTGACGAAAACAGGAAAAATGATAAGAGTTCCGTCTCTGTGAAATGTTCTATTAAAAGAATTTATAAAAAGCCGTAGTTTAGTCTATGATTATGAAATTAAAGGCAATCTATTTACACTGTACAGATCTTTATCTACTTCTAATATATTGGCTGATTTTAGTATTTTGTTTATTTCGTTTCTTCCCCGCTTTTTAAATATTACCAGTTTTACCATTTGTTTGCAATTTAAATGTCACTCAAAGAGGTTCATTCGAGTTTCATACTTCCTCATTCACAAACAAAAATGGACTCATTACGACGACGAATTATATTGCGAGAAAAACTCTATTTTCCCTGTAGGGCTCTTTAACGAACCATTTCATCCATTTAAACTTAATAAAGTATCGGAAAGCAGCCATATTGAATTATAAAAAAGAAAAGGTCACCATACAGCCATCCTCCCCTTAAGGGAGTCTCATGGGAAAATAATTATGTATGGCAGTCTCATCGTCTTAAGGCCCAGTTTGTTTAGCTATTAAGCTGTTGACGGATAAATTATGTACCTATAGAGCCTTAATGTTAGATTTATTTTTGAGCAGTTCTTGATTTGTTTCGTTTGTGGTGCAAATATAAAATGGCAAGCGGGAAACGAAAATTCCCGCTTGTTAATTAAAAAGATGATAAATTTTGAGCTAGACTGTTTTGTTTTTCATTTAATTACAATGATAAATTCTATTTCCAATGAATCCGTGTTCTGAATGATGGAATAATTCCATCATTCAGAACACGTCTAGTTTCCAGGAAGAAAATTATTTTAGTTTTTTTTACTTATTCGTACTCAACATGCTGTAACTTCTGTCAAGAGTGCCCACCTCCCAATATACTCGTAGCTTTGTCGTAAAAGTTTTTATCTTGTCCCAAAATGTTTGTACAACTCACCCCCTGAGATTAGTAGCTTATTTAATCTTGTTTCAATATTCATGGTCTGCGGGGGAGTTCAGCGGCTCCTTGGAAATGCTTAATGGCTTTTCTGCTTGGATTATATCATCAACGGACGAAGATCGCGACTGTGATTGCCTACTTGGTCTTGGATTGGCCTTAAATTTACTTTAGTTTGGTCTTAGATCGAGTTTTCAGTCGCACCGACGACCGCGCGCGTAACGTTTGCCATTGGCTCGCGTAGCTAGTTGTTACAGTGGTCAGCAAGGAGTAACCAACATAGAAAAAACACTACAAAACCTAATAGTAATCAGTGAAACTAAAATAATTTTTTAGTAATGATGTATTAAACGGTTCGCGCCGGTCGCCGACGGTCAGCGTGACTATAAAATTAGCGTTATGAATAGGCGTGACGAAAGATTTTAAAATCCTCTTCCATAATGTGAGTACACATTTACTATTTACAAAAAAGCCTTTATTTCGGTAATAAACTTAAGTTTAACGAAGTTTGAAGCCATTTTTCACATATTGTTTCAACAGTGCCCGAAAACAGCTTGCTTGTGTCATGGCGTCGATTTGACGTCACGGCTAGTAAACATGTCATTGTGTCTATGCGTGATGAGCGGCGGATGACCTGAGTTCACTGAAGCGTGACGTCATACGCTGTGATCGTTGTTTCTGACAAGATGGCCGATTGCTGTATTTTAATGTTTTAATTTATTGAAAATCTTAATAATCTGTTTTTTAAAAATAAAACTAAACATGTGTTTTAAATTGTTTTAATCTGGCTAGCCCCCTGAAAGCATTGAATCGGCGATTTTTTGATACTGTCGTCATGCCTATTCGAGGGAGGCGTCGTAGAATGTTCGACCACAGAGTACGAGTATTTATGTTCCTTAGATCACACGATCACATGAACAGTGTACGAACTACTCAGGAGAAACAAGCCACTCGTTCGAGTTGTACTCTTCTTCATAAAAGTATGGGGAAATATTGGCAGTGAAACTAAAAATATTTGAATTCAATATGAAATGTTTGCTCAAGTTTTGCTGTTACGTGTGTATTAAAACTGTGTCTGTCAGCGGACCTTGTTCCGAGTTATATATTATAGGTATATGTTTATATTAGTTATATATTATATTACTTATGCCATCCTTATGATGTCTAAAAGTAATATTATAAAGAAAAGTTATATGTTAACTAAATTGTTCATTCAAAAAGTTCTGCCAAGGTAATATTTACAAATCTAACCGTTCTTTTATTTTTTGTATTTGTTCGAGAAACAGATTCATACGTATAAGCAGCTTAAATTAAATTCAAAACTCAATCAAATTTTAACGTGATAATTACTTGATTCAATCAGAAAAAGTGTACAATCTAATTTAAACGATAAATTAAAAGACGTCATACTAAATTAATATGTCACTTACAATGCGATTAGGCCAACCCTTCCCGTCTATCTGTCTGTCACAATTACAACCCTTCATGTGTAATGAATGTGAGCACGTGAGACACATACAAAAAATTGTGCAGGTGGATAAATTGTTTTGGCGTAGAGTACAATTCTCAATATCCATTTGAAATTAATAATGAAATGTTTTTAAAGTTTTTAAATGGGTGACTCGAGTGACGTTAACAATTATGGTCTATCGGAACTTGGCTGAGACTTAAAGAGACTGTTCTTCTCATATATGCTTCTTATCCTACTAATATTATAAACGCGAAAGTTTGTGAGTATGTATTTGTGTTACTCTTTCACGCTAAAACGGCTGAAAGGATTTACATGAAATTTGGAATACAGGTTGGTAATGGTCTGAATTAACACATAAGCAAACTTCTATCCCGGAAAACGCGGGTGAAACCGCGGAGCGCAGCTAGTATGTAATAAGGCATATCTTGATATCTAGGTCGAATGACATGAGAGCAGGGTACCTAAGCTAATTAGGGTTATAGCTACATAGTACATATCTTTCTGTGGGTACTTTACGATTACAATCCCAGTAATCAATCATTCATTCAAAAATAAATCAGCGTAAAATGACATTGAAGATTCAAATATTTTCTACGAGTATTAAAACTATACCTACTAATTAAACATCTTTATACTATATGAGAAGGGTTCTAATGTTTTTATTAGGGACGGAATTATCCATCATATTATGCCGAGCGAGCGTCCGTCGCGGGGGTCTTCAAAGAGAGAGTTTTACAAAACATTTGAGATGCTGCTTCATTTTAAATTTAATATTAAAATCACCTATCTAACTAGAGCTATTGATGTAATAGATGTTTAAGCGAGTATCTAAGTAATTTTTGTGATATGTTAGGTTTTAGTGTTCTCAGATTGCTGTGATTAATTACAAACATCACGCATTATATATAAAACTAAATATTAAAAAAAGGTGTAAAACGAAAGTAACCATCACTCTCCATTTATTATTCTGTTTACATAAATTACCTTGTACTAGGCTGCTGAAACAATATTGAATCAGAGAACTGTGCTACGGATAATACTGCTTACTACCCTAAATTCAAGAAATTCCTTACATTCTTGGTTACGAAATCATGGTTACATTTGGTAATTTTGCACCCTTTGGTATCAAAATCACATAATTAAATGGTTTTCTGACTAAAAGCCAAAGTCTGGTTAAAGTCCAGTCTAACCAATCAAAACAAAACAAAAGCCAAACGATTAAAATTTAACTGACCTATACAGCTCGTTTGGTTCGATTCCAAACTCTAGTTACATAACTCAGCACTATCACATAATACGAGTACCTTGCAAGCGAGATGTGCGCATTTGCTGTAATTTTATGCGCGCGAGCGAGGCGAGCGAATTGTCCGGGATTTTTATGAAGACGACCTTGCCAAGAGTCTGGGAGACTCCAGTATCGGAGGGTAATGCCCGCTGTTTACTGTTCCGCCGTTTTAATGCTCGCTTCGGGACTATTCATAACAGAAAGTACTAGAGATAATAGATGGTTACTTTAATTTACTGTCCAGTAAAATCTAAGATACGAGTAGATAGATAAACTATTTATAGTTCACACTAGAAATAAAAAGCAAAGAGTGGTGCAATAACTGGTGGCTTCACCACTAAGAGCAATCTCTTCCAGACTATTATCAAAGAAGTATAAAAGTCTGAATTCGTACATTTATATTACTTATTTTGTTTAAAAATTAAAAAGGCAAGTATAAAAATATAAAACACCATAGACATTTCATATGAAGTACAAATGAAAACACGTACTCAAATATTTTCGAAAAGAGACGGTGAAACCTCGGACAAATAAAAATAAATCTGCAATACCTCGGAAAACTGGAATGAAATGAATAATCTCGCATTCACTTTGTTTGCCAAAGTACAGAAATTTAATTAAAATCGAAGAAATAAAATTGGGTAGGAAACTGGGACTTCTACGTATGTCGAAATCAATTTTGTTAATTGTATCTGTAGTCCTTTACAAATATGCGAAAAACGTGCGCTTTGAGCCCTTTGAGCTCTCAGGGTTGCTTTTGTAATTACCTTAGAATATTCGAGTATTCAAGAGAAGGGGTAGTCGCGTTGATGTGAACTTGTTAGCCTCAAATTTATTTTAAATTCTTATGTTCTAAAAAATCATTTTTTGTGTAATTCTAAAAAAAATAAGAAATGAGACTGCTTTAGTAGGGAGGTACAACCCTTCCAAACATCACGATCAGTACAGTAGTATTTTGCGTTAAAAAGACGTTCCGTCACACACACGATGAGAAATTACTAACCAGCTATGTATTTTAGTTTGCAATGAAGAAAATAAAACTAGATGATTTTAATTACGCTTTTTAGAATGCTCCGCATTTCTTCAACGTTTTAAACAATCATACTAGAAGACCTTACCGACTCTCAAAATGCCCCCTCGCAAAGTTCAGTTCAGTTCAGTTTAGTTTATAATGGACTTGGGACTGTTTTAAGTCTTATTTTTGTAAAAGACTGTTACAATAACTATCCAAAGTACATACTCTACCCCGAGTCTGTTTTCCTCGCTCGGACGCTTGCTCCGTGTTTGCTCACACACCGTGTTTGCTCATACACGCTACACGCTCTCATATCTGCTCTCCAGTGCTCTACAGGATATTGGCAGCCCCGGGCGCGCTGGACGCGGGTGGATGTTACATGGTATGTGTAGTGGAGTGGAGGTAGTGGTTTTGTACTACTCTTTCGTAAAAACGAAGCGTAGAGTTTTATGAAGAAGTGAATGATCTTGAAATAATGGGTTTTTGGTAATTGTTTGAATGTTCGTTGCTAATGATGATGCAGAAACGGCTAAACAGATTTGGATGGCATATGATATGAAGCTAGGTTATACCTTGTATTAAAATATAAGCTTTTTATCCCAGAATACGCGGGTGAAACATTAGGGCGGAACTAGTAAAATATATAGATTTCAGCAAACTAACTACATCGCAAATATATTGAGTTACTGTTATTCTATGAGTAACAAACCCGTTCTTCCAAAATAATGATTAGATATTAAAACATGAGTCAAAATAAAAACACGGATAGATATCAGTATCAAAGTATCAAAATATTATTCAAAACAAACTAAAAACGGCAAAGGCAGCATAGATAAATATCAAAGTAAAAAGCCAAAGCCCTACCTACACCTATACACCGCATTTTCCTCCAACTTCCACAGAGATTCTTGCCAAAGTATCCCTTTACCCATTCCAAACACAAAAAGGTTTCCTCTTCCGACCGAGTTATACCGTTAAATCGCATCTTACAATATACACACAAATAAGACGTCCGTCTGTACGTATCAAAGGGCAGTCCTAAGCACACAAGGGCCATTTAATTGGGTTCGAATGTTTATTTGTTCCCGCGGAACTCTGGAGTACGCAGAGGCGGACTCCGGCTGGAGATACTAGTTTTAGGGCCCCGACTACAAAAACTTAGAATTAAATATCGTGTAACTAAAAATATTTTAGGGACTTTAATTACAAACAACACACAAATTATTTGGGTTTGCAGTCTCTTAATACACCGCTTTATATATACGTGTACATAGCCATCATTATGTTATGTTTAATTTGAAAATATAGAGAAATAAAGGGCAAAAAATCATAGAGTTTCATTAGTTTTACATTATAACATAAGACAATTCAATAACTCTTAATATAACTGGTTAGTATTTTTTAACGACCAACTACATATTTATCAACGATATTATACGAGAAACATTATTCCAAATCAACAAAACCAAAATTAATGAGGCCAATTTCATTTGTGCTCTAATTTCTTCGGCCCTAGTTTACAAATCCGTCCCTGGAAGATGGATTATTATCATTAGTCCTGTTTGCATTGGCCCCGTAAATGGAGGTCCTTGGGCTATCAAATCGTGCTATTAATATTTGTTTAGTTGTAGTTTAAGATGGAACAAGGGATCAGGTGCTGCCGCAACTAAGCTGGAATTAAGACTGTTGAGAAAGTTTGCTGAGTTATTATTGAATTATTGAGAACTGTTTGGAGAGTTGATTGTCCAGCAGAAGGTTAAGTCCAAGTTATTTATATCAAAAATTAACCTTGCGGAAAGAATTAAAGAAAGAGTTTATCTATCTACTTATCTAACTTGAAGGTAGGTCCGGGGACTTTGATTGGTACATTTATTAGTATTTTGGCAAAAACTGGTAAACTAAAACCTATATTATCTCTTAGCCTGCTTAACCCACATTAAACTTTACTAACTTACCTTAAACGTCTTAGCAACCTACTTTGTAAGCTTTTACGAGCACAAACCAACACGAAACAGATTAAATACTAAACCAAACTTAATAGAAAACATGTTGGAAAGTAATTTCGAAGCGCCTTCCACTTTTCCACTTTAGACAGGCGAAAATTTTATTAGAGCGTCACGGAATTCGCAGAGTTGGTTTCGTCATAATACAGATTAAGATAAAAATTGCGTTGACGGGGCCCCCAGCCTGCGAGGCCCATATTTTTTTAATTTTCTCAAACGAGAACTCAAGATTCGATTATATTAGGCCCCGCCGGGTTGCAGTTATACAATTTTGTTTTTAAGAATCGCGGAGGGATAGCTTTTGGCCGGTATTTGTGAATTGTTTGATTAAAGATTATTGGGTTACGGAGGTAGAATTCATTTTGTAACTTAGTTGGTGTAATTTGATTAAGATCGTATTTTTGTAGTTGCAGAAGGTTGATAATTGTGCCACCTCAAAATTAGTAGAAATATTTTTCAGAATGTGAATTTTGTTATTGTATCAAACTCTGTACTTTTAGACTCTTCATACTTTATATACGCTTTGGGATAAATTTAAGTGGATGATACTGATTTCATTAGGTATTAAGAACGAAACAGTGGAAAAAAGTAGTAGGATAAACAAACAGCTATAAGTACTAAAACTTTATTACTTAATACCTACTATCAAGCCCCAACGTACAAATGATATAACTTTAAGAAACAACTAAACAAAAGCGATCAGATATCACCAACTGACCTCTTTGATTTAAGAAACCCCTTTCTTTTCAAATTCTTAGTCAAAATACAAATCTCAAAGAAATACCGACATTTCCGCTCAAGAGTCAAGTTTTTTTAAACCGGAACCGCCCGCTGAAACAAGCGGTACAATTGTTAAGCCTACAAAGCAGTCTCTCCATTACTACAAAGAACATTAATAACATTTTTTTGTTCCCCATTCAGACTTTGACTCACAGCGCCCGATCAGATTGGTCGATCCGATCTAGTGAATTAATACTAAAAATAAAAATCTAAATTGGAAAATTCTTGATGAAAAACAAACCAAAACGAGTTTGTGACAAACTCATGTGCTTTTCTAAGACGCGGTCTGTGTCTTTATTGAGACGTGGTAGCTGCGCTGGGTGTCACAAATTTCCAATGTAAACGACAACACAATTTGGTACTCCAACTCCATACGTGTCGTTTGATTCTACTTATAAAACACAACTTAGAACCGCTCGTGTATGATACGAGTACATGCACAATCATGGTTAATAAGGCGTGTTGCAATGATTACAGACCGGTCAGAACTATCTACGGATCGTCATGGTGTAATATTGACACCACACGATCCGTTCTACATCGTATCGTCGGATCGGGCGCTGTGAGTAAAACCCATTCCTAAGTTCCTGCTCTTTTCTTTTAATTCGGACTTTTCCTTTATGAAATAAGTTTTTCTAACAAGATTACGTTTTATGAGCAAGAAATTGAGGGATAACGAATTTAAGGGGACTGAAAACGGGCCGTTTGATGAAATACAGATATTTTATATTGTTTCCATTCGACGGATGCCTTCAAACTTTAGATGAGAATAAGCTACTTAACGTTTCATATTTGTTTTGCAAAAGAGAATGAATTATGAGTAGCTGAAAGGGAAATGAAATAAATTCGCTGAGCCAATAAAAGAAAAACGACAGAAATGAAACTCAACTATGTTTCGATAAATGTATATTCGAATACTTTTCTTGAGTTGAATAATTTTTTGGACTATTAGTTCAAAAAGTTTAGTTTTACCAATCTATACCTAATAGTGATTTCAAGGTGTAAAATGCTGGTATTATAGGAAAGTGGAAAGCTTTAGAGGAGGCTTTGTTTAAAAAAAATGTAACTCAGCAATAAAGGCTTATTTTATTTTTGGTGTTTCTTCTAAAATTCACTTAAACCGTGATATGCTAAGCAAGTCCACTCATCTCCGAGCTGCAATCAATTGGCATGCCCTCACCCTTTACCCCATTTGCATTATTACTCATACTCGCTAAACTTCACAATTTGCCTAAAATGTGAATCTGTCACGTGTTATGTACATAGAAAACCGTTTATAAGCTTGCGACGAAATTATTATTACTCATAAAATTACATACAAATTCAGTGGTATGCCACGCAAAGTATTCAGTTCTAGGAGTTCAAAATTCTGGGTGGCGCAGACCTGTTATGGGCAAACATGACGGTTAGCATCAGGCGAGCGATTTGCTCGTCGGCGTCGTTTCAATTTTTTTTTTTTTTTTTTTTTTTATGTAATTGAGTGGCGAGACGAGCAAATCGCTCGCCTGATGTTAAACGTCACGTTTGCCCATAACAGGTCTGCGCCACCCAGAATTTTGAACTCGCAGAATTCAAGACCCTGCGCGGCACAGCACTGCGCTCGTCACCCTGAGATATAAGATGTTTAATCTCCCATTTGCCCTGTAATTTCACTAGAAACAATGCCCTTCCAACCGGAACACAGTAATGTTTGCACATTACTGCTTGGCGGTGGAATAACTGGCAAAGGTGTGGTACTTCCCCAGGCGGGCTCTGCAAAAGAGCCCTACCACTACAAACTAAACAAATCAATTGCATAAAACATTTTATTGGATTGTTTTATTTATTTATTTACTAGCGGCCCGTCCCGGCTTTGCACGGGTAGACATTCATTTTTTAATCATTTTGGGATAAACGTAGAGTAAATGTTTCTTTATGCGGGAAATAGGTAGATTTTTTTTTTATATTTATTTTAAATTTTTTATCTCTAAACCTATTTTTGTTATCAAAGTTCTCAATAAATTTTCTAACTTTTGTCGATTTTTTTTTCTTTCATAAGAATCTTCTCCTGACACTAACAAACACAACAAAAAATAAAAAAGTGAAATCGGTCCAGCCGTTCACGCGTGATGGCTTGACCAAGGGAAATAGGGATTCATTATAGATTTTGCAATAGTTCAATGCTTACGACAAAAGCAATGGCAAGGATTGTTCCAAGTAGCGGTCTGTATCTAGCAGTTATTTGTACGAACAGAGCCAATTATACAAATCTGTATTAACTCCCAGGCCAGTGACAACAAAATAAGCTAGAGATTCAAAATAAGCGAGTTACGAAATTATTCGAAACTAAAAAAAAATTGCGGCCACAAAAAAATCAACACAGATTTTAAGTCAGCGCAGGACTCTCTCCCACTTCCTAATTTGACCCTTGTTTTGCAACGTTTTATTCTGTGACCTGTCGCCTGTGCCGCTCTCAGAAAGAAAGTGACCTTTGCTACTGTCGCCATGAATCCACGGCGACGCATAATCTGGTTGGTGCCCACTAGGGGTTAGGCCAGACGGATTATCATATCGCATGAATATTTTATAAGATGGTCTGATTCAATTAGACAAGGCGGTGTGAGGTGGAACGAGAGCCACGCGGTTATAGCAAGTGATTTCTATGAACATTTCATAGATTGATTTTGATATATTCTAACTAGATCAATAGCATAAACATGAGATAATGTATTAAGCCCTACTAATATTATAAAACGCAAAAGTTTGTGAGTATGTATGTTTGTCGCTCTTTCGCGCAAAAACGGCGGAACGGATTTACATGAACTTTGGACATGACATGAACATGAAGGTTGTTTATGGTCTGGATTAACATTTCATCCCGGAAAACTCATGTTGACTTTTTGACCGCGAGTGAAACCGCGGGGCACGGCTAGTAGTTTATACCTATAAAATATATGTAACGTCTGTCGTATTTAAATTCATTGTAACGTATTTTGAATTTACCAGAATACCCGAGATCAAAATCTAATGAGCTTTGCTAGCATTGCTTCCAATGCTAGCTTTTAGTCTTTTTGGAGCACGGTATTCAGATCGATTTGGATTGATCTGAATACTGTGCTGGATTGGATGGATTGGATTGGATTGGTTTTTGATTGCCAGTTGCACCCACTGCCATATTTCATCACTCTATCGTATCCTATACCGGTACGTATGCAGATTAGTAGTTAGCACTCTACAGGACTCTGCATTTGTTTAAAATGTCCTTAAACTCTCGTCATTTCTATTTATTCTTTGAAATTAAGATATTCTTCCAACTTACATAAGACTTGTAGAAATCAAGTAGCAAGAGTAAATCCCAGTAAGTCAAGCCGTTTCTGTAAAACTCATCCACTGAAATCCTGGTTGCTGAGCAAACGAGCACGAGCAAGCAAGCCACATCGGAATGAGCAAAGCTCGGTCTCAGAATAATGAGAGCACAGAAGTTAAGCTTTGTTAGTGCGCTCGAGCAACGCATACAGGGTTAAAAGAAAAGGGTATGCTAAGCCGAAAAGGGCTCATAGTTCTCATAATTGTAAACAACTTTTGGTATGGGACCAACCCGAAACCCGAACCGGAAATACGCGAAAAAATAAATCAGCTGTTCCATAGAAAAATGCCAATGACTATCGACAAAACGTATGGGACAGCTGATTTTTTTTTTCGTGAATTCCGGGTTGATCCATTTTAAACGTTGTTCATAATGAAGAGTACTACGAGCTCTTTTCGGCTTTGCATACCCTTTCCTTATAACATTGCTTACAGACACGAGTCTCGGATCGACAATGTACTCGTGCTTGCGATTGATCTGTGACTCGTGTCCTTAAGCGATGTATATGTGTGCGTTGCTCGAGCGCTGCTATGGAGTTTAGCTTCTGTTCTCTCAATGTTTTGTGTCTCGGTATATGACGAAGGATCGCGTTCCGCATTACCGTTGGAACAACGAGAATGAACTCCCACCAATTGTGTATATCTACGCAGACACGTAGCTGCGGGTTACGAGGGAGGAGGCAGCGAGAGGTCGAAGTGATTTGGAATAATGTGGAGTGATGAGGAAGACGATCGTGAGGAGTTAATGTCGTGGTGTGATGAGGCATGGATGGCATCGACTCTTGAATCATGCTATTTCTTAACTTCCTAGTCTAATTTAATCTGTTTATTGAATTGATGCTGTTAATGCATTTTGTAATTTTTCCAGATTTTTTTGTTCACCTAATTTGTTACTTACTTCGTGATTTGTAAGGTTTTAAATGAAAGTATTGTTCCTGAGACTCCTAGAAAATTTTAGCTAGTAGGAATATTAGTTAAAAACCTCGAGGAGGAAATTATGTTAAGAGAAACCTGCACAGAATACCCGGCACTCTAAAGCAGCTATTTTCCATGTTCAGTAGAAGGATGGAGGCTGGTGACTGACGATAAGCTACATTTAATGAGTCGCTTGCATTTAGACCACATCCAGCCAGCGACAGCGGAACTGTAGCGCCGCAGTAAATCAGAGCGAGGCAGCACCGACCTTCCGCCATCTTTATTATGTTTATTCATGAAATTGCTCATCCAACGAAAGTGAATCTTTGTTTACTTCTAACGAAATGTTGCTCCGTTCTCGGGTACGTTTGTTTCACTTTTAATGGCACGCTTGGAGTTATGCCACTTAGTAGAATTGCGGGTAGTTTGAGGTATAATTGGCGAGTCGTCTCGGCCGCTTGTGAAGCTCGTTGGAACTTTGGATGGGAGAAGTTGAATGTTCAGTGTTCTTGGTATTGTTAGTGATATTTGGGGCTAACAGCTACCAAGAAGCTTACCTGAACCACAGAATAAATGATAGTACTGGCTTGAAGGTAAATGTTTGGTGCAGCGAAGTTGGTGTCAAATTTTGTCAGACTGAATTCCGCTGGGTGTAAATGCGGACGCGAAAGTCTGGTGTTGTAGAAAGTTACCGAATATTGGTTGTTATGAGTGCGGTATTAGTTTACGGTATCTTAAATTAAACTAGCAATTTGAGATTATAAATAAAAATAAATAGTTACACACTCATAGTTCTCTATTGGGATTCCCTGTGTGGGAACACAGAGCTGTGAGTGTGAAACTATGGCCCCGCATGAAATTAAACGCACACAAAGGCAAGGCCCACTAATAAAGGGTAATTAAAGCGCTAGAAACCTAGTGATAAACTACGTCAAAGTTTCAAGACAGACTTCTAATAAATCGTAAGACGCGTCTTCTTCTAAGATATGTGTGTTCCTCTCAGATCCAATAGAATAGATCTACCCATCGTGCTAGACTTGGATAAAACTTTAATATCCTCCAACATCTGCGCGTGCCATTCTGCAGCCGTTTCAATCTTGCAGAACAATCACGAGACGCTGTAAGCATATTTTAAAGTAGAACGTTCGTGCAAGCACAATTACTTCGTTGAAAAGAATGGTAACACAATGGTAGCCTCTTACCCCATATTCCTACATTCGTACACCACGGAGTTTCACCCACTTCATAGCATTTAAATGCAAAGTCCTCGTTTTTAGGCCCGCGTTGGAAATGGCGAAAAAATGCTTATGCAAAGTGTTATTATTTTTTGCAGAAGCTGAGGCGTTACGCAGCGAATGCGGGACGGTGTACGGTTGTATTGAGAGTGGGAAGCGATTAAAGAGATTTAGCTGCTTGCTTATTCTTAAATTATGCAGAAAATTATAGATTCACATGATCAAAACCCCTTCAGGCGTTACGTTTAATAGGAAAAAATACACATTATACACACAGACTTTCCCATTAATTTTCGGCACAATATCAGCTAATGGCTAACTATTTTTGGGTGACTGATGAGCAACCATGTGGTCGAAGATGTAGCAAGCTTGCCTAAGAAGTACCCACCTATTTTTTTATTCAGTGATAAGACTTGCTGAACCCAATTAATTCATAATCTTAGCGTTTTAAACTTCACAGTCTGGCGTCAGTTATTTGCAAGAAAAACGTTCTTCCGCGTCCTCACCCCGCTGTGAGTCCGACCCCGCCCGCGGATGTTTGTCTGCCGGCATTAGGCGGATTGCGCGGAAGTAGGCCGCGCCAGGATTTAGATGTAGCTTCCGATTTAAATATAACGAGCTCAGATGAAAGGATGCTCAATGATAAGAGATTCGATGCGATTGAGATCTACACAGAAACAATAGAACCTCTTTTTTAGGAAATGTTTCTTGACAAGAAATAAATGATATTGCTTTACCACAAAAGTTTGTACATCTGTTCTTCTGTAAAAAAACTATTAAAACCTGATCTGCTAAACAATGCTGATTTACTCGTATTAGGACCTCATAATAGGAAAAGTTACACACTACTGCAACAAGTTACTGTTACACTTCGAACGAAAACTATTATTGCTATCCCACTCAACACAATTGTGTTCATGCAGGATAAAAAAGGTATAAAATGGATAGTTTTAGATTGTGACTAAAACCTGTGCTAAAACGTAATATAAGCCTATTAACAAGACGAGAGCTGATTCTGAAAGTTTTTACTGTGTGACGATATGTCTGTCCCTGCCACTTCTATGTCCATCCCATACAATGTTTGTCCATGAATGAATTACGTCTTATTTCTTGAGTATGACGTCACCTCTGAACTTCAGCTGAAGCCACCAGAAAAGCGTCGCTAATTAAAACACGACCACTCTAACATCATAAATCACACGGATTCATCTCAAAATGAATATTCATTAAGTGAATATTATTCATTCCGTGAGTTATTGTGCTCTATTGGGACGTGAACAGACGGCCGAGATCGTGGTTCGGCATTTTAATGCCGCCTGTTCACGTCTTTATTTACAAACATTTGGAGCGCTTTGTTTTTGAGTCCTGTCTTTGTTTACAAACATTCGAATGTTTCGGTTTAGGCGTTTGATGGAGGTGTCATTGTTTGTGATGGTTTTGTTTTGGTATTTGGGAGAATATTTTTCTTGATTATTTTGGGAACGGTCTGTCATTTCGGAATTTCGATATATTTTTAGAGCAAGAATTTTCAAAAAGAGATTTACATAACGTGTTCTTTGTGGTTCGATTGCATCACTATGTAAGTTTTAAGTTTCACTATTTATAAAATTCTGTGATGCACTGTATTATTTTCACCAGTCTTCGAGCTCAAAACATCGGAAATTGTACTGATTCTGGACACAGCAACGGCACTGCACTGCACGTCACATTCAGACATCATCTAAAACGCAATAATTTGCGCTGATCGCCGACTTTCTTTACTTCTTTTTTCAAAAGCAACATAAAATCCGCACCCACATTAAATTCAGACGAAATTCAATCCAGAAGGAATATATCCGGAAAAGGAATCCGGATCCGTAAATCGAGATCACAATCATGGACGTCGGTTAGATGCGCCGATGGGTCCGGAACGCTCGTTGCGACTTTCACGACTTTTTACCGGACCCTTTTGTCTATTTTCTTAAGTTTAGGGCTGGTAGTTCTGGAGGCTTTGTCTTAATGATGCCTGCCTGCTGTTTTGTAGGGTTTGTTTTGTAGTGACGTTATTAAAACTAAAGTCGTCTGCAATTTAAGGAGTGTGTCCTCTGTGAATTGTTGTTGGATAATTATACATTTTTGGTTTATTTTATGTCACTAACATTATAAATATGTAGTTACAGATAAAAAGCATTTCAAATCTTTTGGTAGTCAAAAAAATTTACTCTTTCTAGCTACCAATTACTCATCAGCTAAAATAATTTAAACAAAGTTAAAGAGGAAACTTTAAAACTTTAAAATATTTAAAATCCTATCAGCAAGTAAGTACGGAGTTACTCTGTACAAAATATTTAAAATAAAAATACAAAGTATTCGGATCAGAGTTCGTCACCATTATCCATCGTCCGATTCCTCGCTGACCTCTCCGATTCCCATAAAACCGAAAAACGAAACTGATTAAATTCCACCCAATCAGTGCCAGCCCTGCATTCCGGACCCTCATTGGTCCGGAATCCGGAGACGGAATTTATGACGGACGCTGACGGCGCCTAATTCCACGGGCTCTCATTAAACGGGACCTATATTCACTTAGAATGGCCGTTTTTCGCCGGTTTTTTGGCCGTTTTTTCGTCGCGACTTTATTTATGACACTCTCACGCTTTGCAGCTTTTTTGGGCGATCTAAACGAGGAGCGGTGATTTAAGTTTTTGTGTGAAATATTTGGGTCAAGCTAATTAAGGAATACTTTGCATGACTCTGTGTTCTGAGAAGTTGACTGCTGGGAAATATTGCAGGTCTGAAATACATTTGATACATACTTACCTACCTACTTACAAAAAGTGCAACAATATCTTCATTAACCAAACTATTTTGTCGTTTATAGAATTAAATCGAAAAGTTAAAGTTTCACAATATCGGGTTACATTGATTTAACAAAATATATGCACAAATATTTTATAAACTTGTCCTTTTACAAAGTTTATTATGATCTTTTTGGTTTGTTCCATATCGTTTAAGTACTATATTTTAGTCATAATTTACAGCAACGATCTCTAAACCGTTTAAAAGTCTTTCAACATTTTGATCACAAAATACGTCAACCATTAAACAAACAATCTCCTCCCAAAACGACAGAAAAGCACACATCACTATTAACTTCCACATTTACAAAAACCGTAAAAAAGCGCACCGAGCACACACGTAAACAAAATTGAACGCGTCGCCAAAAGTAATTTACTTGCGCAGTCTATAAAGTTTACACTCGCATGATCATTCGCTAGATAAATTCTTAAATTAAATTCGTGTGTATCCAAGCGATTCTACCCCTACACGTGTGGGGTTATGTTGCATATTCCCATGATTGCGATACTGAAATTCGGGAGCGCCTTAAAATAATGTAAGCTCGAAAATACGAATGGGGGGTCATTGCCTTACGAATTGGGTCAGATAGTGCGACACTTTTCTGGGTCAGCATTGGATTTAGGGAATGTTTTTCTTACAAATGAGTAATGCTGAGATGCTAGGGAACGCCGCGTTGCGTAAGAAGAAAAGGAAGAGTTTTCCGGGAAGATAACGTTAGGCAAATCACAAGCCACGAGATAAGCGAGTAAGTCATAAGATAAGCAAATAAGTCATGAGATTTGTGAGGCCACGATGATCAACAAAACGAAAAAGATTAATAACGCTAGAAGGGATAAACTGTGATGAGTTTACGAAACTGGACGAAGAGATCCAATTTGGTTTACTAACATGACCACGAAGGGCACTTACAATGAAGTGCAATAAAGTTCTTGTAAAACGTAGAGTGTTACAAATATGTATCATTGTAAACTGTAGGTTGTGGTTGACTTTTATTTAAAAACTAGGTTTTTTTACCAACCCTTAAAGCTTTATTTAATAGGTATAAAGAATCGTTATACTTATATTCAAATTAGAAGTCTAAAAGCGGGTCAAAAAGTCTAGCACTAAACCATAACCTAGCAACGCAATAGACGGCAATATTGTTTTCTTCGGCCTCCAAGAAAAAGTTCGTAATCGTTTCACCAATAAACTAGCCAGCTCCACTTGGCTCGGTCGTGTAACCTAGATTTATTGGCTACTAAAGGTTACAGCCCACGGCCTTTCCGCGAAGTAGCGCTTTCGTGAAGCGCTTAACAGCTTTAATAAATCAGCTAAGCAAATTACTAGGCCAGGCTTTTAACTAGGAAATGGATATAAAGAAAGTAGAATTTTCTTGGGAAAACGCTTGGAGATAAATCTTTTGTAGATGCTTACAGGATGGCTTATTTGCTGAAAAACAAGTGGAGTAAACATCCTAAGAGCTTTGCAAACTACTCTGTGTTTATTTTTAGAGTTCTGTCACAAAAAGGTAAACAGGAACTCTTTAGGTCGATTCACACATATCAGTGAAGCCACAGTTCCGACACAGTACCGGCACAGTGCGAAATATTCTTTCATACATGTGCCGGTACTGTGTCGGAACTGTGGCTTCACTGATATGTGTGAATCGACCTTTATTAGTATGAAGTCAAAACTGATGTCGGAACTGCAAAATCAAAATTTCATTGTCAGTGAATCGTCTACTCTTCAGGGTAAAGATTCAGTTCTTTTTATAATACCAACCTATAGGTACCTACTACTGGTCGAATGACATCGAGTGGCTGAAAATAATTTGGCAAGGCTGTCAGAAAACTCAAAGGGATGCGTAAAATGTGTGCTAACCTTTATTTCTTTTCAGCGATCAGTTTAAAACTGAAGTTCTTTTTTCGCGATGTCAGGGTTTGTCCCATAGCCTTTTTTTATATTAATGAGTACTAAGAGCCCCTTTTCGGCCTAACACACCTATGCCTTAACCCTGCATATTCTTCAATGACACAAAATATCCAAGAACTAAGTACTAATACTACAAACGCTGTAAACTCCAAACATAACAAGATAATTCGAACCCGTTAAACTAATACAAAGTTCAATACGAGCTGAAGCCGGCATAATCCGAGACACATCCTCCCAGTTCAACTTAAATAGTAGCGCAGAGGCCTTCTGTAGTAGTGGGCTGTGGCCACACGTTTTGGTTTTTATAGGACATTTTTTAGTTTCATCCGCGTTTTCCGGGATAAAAGCAGCCTACTATCTTTGTCAATACGTTCTATTAGACCAGGTAATCTAGGACGAGGATTGAACTAAAATTTGTTAGATTTACCAACTAATAACCAAGCAATAAAAGCTCTTTCAAGAAATATAACAAACACATAACACGTAGAATACAAACTAATAAGATTTTATCTTTAGGTGCATGAGTCTTATTTTTGCGAGCGAGATGTATCTCGGTCCCTGTCATTCTCATTAGAAATTTCATGAGTGTGAAAGTGACAGATAATCTCGAGCGCACAAGAACACCCAGGGTTGTCCGGAAATATCCATTTTCTCCGCCAGCGTAGTCACAGTATCCTCAGATCATATTGAATCCCCGCGCGCCGGCTAAGTTCTGCGACCGCGCTCTCCAGCGCTACTTCCAGCAGCTCCACCGCATATACAGAGCTCTGGGTCTAAGTTGGACGAGCTTTTACCTATTTATCTAATATCACTTGTAGTTTTATTGTTGACGTTGGTTTAAAAAATGTCTAAAAATAAAATTGGTGATAAAATTACTGTTGCCATTTCCGATTATTTTTATGTAAGTAGAATCATAAACACAGTTCTCAATAATTCCTAGAGTTGATTCTTTGAAAAATCATCGTTTTTTTCATGCCTCCAAAATTAATATTAAAAGTAAAAAAGTAGAATGTTAAGTAAAAAAAAATTGTGAAAGGTATAATTTTCCTTAACTTAATAAAAAACGAAAACTAACTAGGTATGTAGGCGTCTCTTGTTTAGATGCTTTCCAGAATTCTTTTTATAATAAAACGTGATATTTAAATCAGAAACTAGCCTAAAATTTTGAAATGAACGTTTCCGTATTAGATTAAACTAGGCCTGACATCATCAACGTCCCGTCTTGTAAAGCAAAAGTAGTAGTTTCTTATAGTTCTTCAGTTCTCAACAATCACTGTCTCTACATAATCGTGTTAAAGAAACTACGTGACTTTAAGTTCAGGATTGCATGAATAATAAACAAGCTGAATCCTAAAAGTATTGCCAATAGGCCTGCGGATAAGAGTCAATTGGATCCCAGTTAGGATGGCAGCCAAGGATGGCTTAGTATGCACATAAATTGACGGAAAGTTCTGCGGCGGAGTGGGGCAAGAGAGCATGAGAGCAAGTGCCTTGGTTTTGAAGCTTTTTAGCTTGATTTTGAGTAAAGAGTACGAGAGTCTCGCTGTCCTTAATCAACTATAGTATAGTCGTACTCTTTACTCAAATTCAAATTCAAATTCAAAATAATTTATTCAAATATGGGTACATCAATGTACACTTATGAATGTCAAATACAATTTTTACGAATAAATTAATACACAATAAATTAAATGTCAAAGAAAATAATATTATTAGAATGTCAAAAATTATATAAAATAATTGCAATGTCAAAATATCAATGTATAAAATAACTACAATAGTAGGTATAATCAGTCAAGTATTATTATTACAGTCTAAATACAATTTACGTAAAGAGACTTTATCACAGATGAAGTCTTCAATTTTGTAGTAAGCCTTTTCAATTAAAAAGTCTTTTAAAATTCTTTGAAAATCTGTGTCTTTCTTATTTACTAGAGTAACAGGCAACAAGTTATAAAATAGTACGCCGTTCATTACAAAAGAGTTGCCAGTTTTGGCTAATCTAATTTTAGGTAGAACAAGTTTAAACTTGTTCCTTGTTATGCTAGTATATTGACTTCGTTTGTGATATTTATGAATATTTTTACGCACATACATAATGTTCAAGAAAATATACAAACATGGTAACGTTAAAATTTTCACCTGCGCAAAAACTTGTCTAAGAGATTCTCTATAACCTAGCCTATAAATAGCCCTAACAGCGCGTTTTTGTAAAATAAAGATGCTATTTACGTCTGCTGCATTACCCCAAAGCAATAATCCATACGACATAACAGAGTGGAAGTAACTGAAATAAACAATTCTTGCAGTTTTAATGTCTGATAGTTCTCTTATTTTCCGCACTGCAAATGCTGCGGAACTCAATTTGTTAGACAGTTCCTTGATATGTGCTCCCCATTGAAGTTTGCTGTCAACGATAAGGCCAAGAAACTTAGCATCCTTCGACAAAGTAAGTTGATCGTCGTCAATAACTCTCATTGCTCTCATCACTCATCACTCATCACTCTCATTGCATCTATAAAGTTTCCGGAATACATCGTGTCGTATGTTCGATGATGTAGGTACTCGTAAGTCTAAGCCGTCGTCAGAAACATGAATAGACAAGAAATAAAGAGATACTTTTGCGTAATAATTAAATGGAACTAATCGTAATAAAGTTTAAATCAACAAATTAGATGTATATTACGTACAATAGATGATAATTATATTCCTTTTTTGTTTTGTGTTAAAGTTTTATAATTTATAATTTAACGGAGCAATTTTCAGTGTATTTACCAAAACTCTCGAAGGCAGCTTCTCTACACTATACTCTATAACTCTTTACCAATTTTATCAAGATATTTTTATTCCATATTCAATTTGCCAAACATATCTCATGGTACCATGTACCTACTAGCAAGTTACCTCCTATAAAACGGCTGCTTTTATAGATACGAGAAAAGTTTGCTTGTAATGTTATGTTATTCATGTTACGAAAAACAAAACTCTGAAAAAATACTGTACTAGGATGTTTGTATCGGAACTGGAAAAGTTAAAGTAAGTTAGGGTGAATTATAAGAAAACCAACTTTTTTGAAAACAGCGGTGAAGCTTGTAAAAAAGATTATATTGAAAAATTAATAACCCAATTTTTACTTCAGGTTTTACGATGGTCGTGGATATTAATGAAATTCATTTGGCATACTAAAGTCCTGAAATGTAGTTATGTCGTATAAGAAAATATAAACAGAAAACCGTAAATTCTGAAAGTTACTATAACGACAAGAGCTTTCTTATATGAATGAATAAGTACTGACCAATTAAAATACAGAAACAATAATGCCAGCGCACGTACATGCCTGTATCTTCAACTAACTTTAATGAAAATGTTCTGCTTCGGTCCTTTTATGATAAAAGAGAACCTATTATGATATTCAAAAGCCAAACTTTGTTCAAAGGTGCATCTCGTATCAGATATTTGCAAACTTGCCACACTGCTCTAAACTTACAACTTTAAAATGGGTTTCCCAACCAGGCGGTATGTATTTTATTTTCCGTATTTTCCGATAAAAACTTCCGCAAATTGTAAAGAGAACGGCTTTTTATGACTCGAAGTTCGCCGTCGAGTGTCATTTTATTGTGAACGCCGTTTCAAATCGATTCTGTGGCAAGCGATGCGTGTGCTGTAAAAAACTTTTGATGTGTCGTAAATAATATAATCTTATATTATTTAAGTTTCAAAAATAGTTAAAAGTATAAAATTGGATAATTTAACTTTATTAAAATTTGCTGTTAGGTACGTGTAAAATCAATCTGTTGGCAAGTTGTACCTGTACACAGAGTTCAGTTTTTTAAAATAAAAAACTACACAGAGTAAAAAGCAAAGAAAATCACACACTGGCCATATAAATTCCAGCTAAAAAATAAATTGTGCCTCTTTGAAAGCCGACGTCAACACTAGACACTTGAATTCGAAACAACAAAATGCACTTTTTTAAAATTCGAATAAAAATCGGATACGTAATTTAAAATTTGAAATCTACGATCGGATATGAATGTGAAGCGCCATTGTCTTCCGGAAACAAATGGCTGCTGGGGGTTGGCAGCAATGGCGCGAACGGAAATGGCGCGGTTGAACTGTGTGAGCAATCGGCGAGATTCGGTTTTGGACATCGACTATTGGCGGTACCGGGAGGTGTGAAATAGGATTTGAAGGGGTTGTACAAACGTAAATGCTTTATTGGTTTTAGCAATGCAATTATTTGCTTGATGATCAGCTGGATTCGTACCTACATCTAGTAGCAACCATTACGGGGCAATTTAGACATCTGAGCTTTTAGATTTCATTTGTGATGATGTTTTGAACAATCCTACTGATTTTCAGCTGGGTGCGAAGTATTGTAACTTCACTCCTTTTCTTTTGTATGGCAGCCATTTTGAAAAATGGCCGAACAAAAAAAATCATTTCAGGAATGGATTTAAGGACCTTAAGAGCCTCCAGATCCAAAATAACACCTGCCTAGGATCACTTTAAAATTTAGAAGATCCATTGAAATTTGACGGAAATATGAAATCCGAGATCTTGGAATTTTGTTGCTGAATCTCGATTGTCGTTATGAATCTCTATAATATTTCTTCGAGCACACTCCATCCATCTACAGCGGTTCCACAGCTATGAGCATTTCCTTTTTTTTTGTTTATTTGTATGACTGTCAAACTTTTTTGTATGGCGGCTATCTTTTTTTATCATTTCCCTAGAAAGGTCCATACTTGATCTAAATTTTAAAAGTCAGGTGTACCCCTCTATCTCTTTCCATTTCCGAGATACGAGGGGTTCAATTTTCCGTCAACCATCATCATCATTTATCCGATTTGAGATACAAGGAGTCATTTTTCAAAGTGTTTCTTGAGATTGTCGGATTCAACAATGTTTAAAACTTCGGGAAAACTCATTTACAAACTTGTTATATGATCTACTGCTGACTGAGGCATCTTAAGAGAAATTGTCAATTTTTTGGTCTGGTCTGAAATGAATATCGACATATCTCGAAAACCATAAGTTCTATCAACATGCGTTTAAGAGCAATACTGTAGAAAATGTTATAGTGAACATACTTGTCTTGAACAGTATCCTCGTAGCTTGTACCGTTTTTGAGAAAATCACGAAATACCCGTTTTGGTGACCTTCTACCCGGAGTAAAAATTTTTGCACGTATCGGATCGATGAGGACTTTTTAGGTTTCATTTATGATGGTGTTCTGAACAATCCTACCAATTTTCAGCTGGGTGGGAATTAATGTAAGCTTACTCCTATTTTTTGGTCTAATTTGCCCCGATATACTACAAACAAAACTTAAAACTTTAGGTTTGTTTTTATTAATCATTTGTAAACATGTAAAAGTATCTCATGTAAGAAAATCAGCAAAACAAGAAAAAGTAACTTACGAAAAAAAAAACTTTTAGTCTAATAGAAGTACGAACAAAGAGGTTTTGTCTCCAAATAGGTACTTATACGACTGGTACAATTTATCTGCGGTGAACCGAGCCGGTACAATCGTGGCCATTATCTGCAGGAGGGTTAATGGGTCAAGATGCTCTAATGCAGCCTGCCGAGGGTTTGGGGAAGATGTAGTGGATAGCTATTTTTATTTTATTTTGTGCTATAAAACGTAACTACAATGCTACGAACTAAAAGATACTGATGCTGACTGTCTATTGTTTTTTTGGTTTTAATATTTCCGACTGCCCAAAAAAGCCCAACGTACATTCGAAAAAAACATTTTTCGAATGTACGTTAAAATATAATTATGTATGGAATAGGCTATTTGACTGATTTTGAAAAACTGTTTTAAATTATTCGTTGGCATATGATTAATACACCACATGTATATTTCTGCGAAATTTGCAGTATTTTACGAAAAATACTGTGTTAAAATTTAAATTACAATATTCGCGCTAAAAACGCTGTTTCGGTAATGGCGGACGACATGTGATTTGCGTGACGTCACAGGCAAGTAAGCAAACTTTATTCTTTGACAAACGTCAAACTTGTACCAAAGTGTACATTATAAAATCACACAAAGTGTCTTAGCATTAAACAATGTTTACTTGCGTGTGACGTCACGCGAGGCGTAGCCAATCACAGAGCGTTCTTGTGGCTGAAGAATTTTAAAATATAATTTGAATTTATTTTGTTTATTTTGAAAAATCTATAAATATTTTTGGATAAAACAGAGATAAATATGTTTTTTTATGTTATTACCTAATAGAATGACCACATTTCGTAGCATATTTTTAATAGTGTCAAATAGCCTATTGTGGATCTATGTAACATATATGCAAGGTGTTTATATTTTGAGTCCTAATCGTTTTTGGATTGCGAGGTGACATTAGATTCATCGTTGAATTTAGTTAGAGTTTATCTATCTATCTATCTATCTTTTATAAGCTACTTATTGCTTAAGTTACGAGTATAAGATTGCTTATTAATCGACGATTAATATATTAATCATCATCATAATAATAATTATTAATCAACGATTAATTTAATAATTATTAATATTAATAAATTAATCGTTGACTAATCAAAATAGTAAACTAATTACGGTAATTACGATTCTCTTTACCCCAAAAATCCTACACACACAGGAAAACCCACCAAACACACACAATAGGATTCCAACAAACTTCCGCCTCCCACACATTCTGCCGTGTAATCCTCATTATCTCCTAAACGAATCCATCTAACTAACGCACGGTACACCTCGACACATCCTCATCACGGAAAGGCCCATCCCTAAACAATGCTGCCAACATCACCAACAAACTTATCCCTTGAACTGGCCAAAAGATGGAACTAAAATTTTCCACACGAGCCCATAAATTTTCTTACGAAAACGCGATGGTGGCTCCTCTCCAACTCTACAGATAAATTGGTACTAAGCACAACAGTGACTCGCCAAAAAACATTGAGTAACGAGCTACTGTGCAAAGTTTTTCCACCGATAAAAGTACGAAAACGACTATTCTTCGCCTCTATACAAAAGAAATAAGGTTTAGAATATGAAAGGAGGTTTTTCGTGAAGGAAAATGGCGGCGCGAATCATTCAAGCCATTACCCTGATGAAGAAAGTATTTTATAGTCGAACTTGTACTGTGTCTAATTATGTATGGCATAGTAAAACGCTGATAAAGGATGGCAAATAAATTGGGTCCTTTTGTAGTGGTACTTAGGTGGTACTTTTGTTCTGTGTTCGCTATACTCGTAGTATGCACAAGGTAGGTGAAAAAGCTTTCAATATTAGTTAAAAACTAGACTTTTAAAATAAGATGGTGGAGTTTAAAGCGGTTTAGAGGTTGGCAACGTATCCGTGAGACCTCCGATGTTGCAGATACCCAAAGACGACAGTATTCGCTTACGATCCAGACAGCGTTTGTTTGAGTATTTGCCACCTACAGCAAAGTTTTTCAATCGAATCATTCGGCAGCCATTCATAAAGACCACAGACCCTTCGCTGATCCGAAACCAGATTCCACCCCACATGTCATAAAAGCAAGCTCTCTTATCGCCACACTGCAATAATTCAGGGATAACAATAAAACAAAGTGGTACAACAAAAATTGCTCCATAAAGACATCGCGGTGCCGGCGAGGCGCCGCGCGGAAGGATGCGATCGCTTGTTTAGAGACGAGAAATCGATTATTTTATTACCACGAAGTACCTATCGATAGAAAACGTTGCATAATATTTGTATTTAGGTTTTAAAGATTTAAATTATAGAAAATATACGATAAGGAAGAAAAGAATACGTCCTTGATATTGTTTTTAGTAGTTTTCACTCCAATATCCTTTACGTTGGCAACATAAAAACGAATTTTCATAGCATTTGACACTGATTGAACACACGCGCCGCGCGAAGCCAAACAAACAATATACCTACGAACTGCGTGACAAAAAAATCAAAGCAACAATGGAATTGCAACCCGGCTCGCACATCGAACGCTATAACCGTGAAAACGCGCTAAAGTGCAACATTGTGGAAACTGCAGATTAGCGCTATGATTTTTTTGTTTATGACTTCATACGGTGTATGCATTCAGCCAGTAAAAAAGGTTTAATAGTACCTATTTTGACTAACAGGATGGTGATGTGTGAACTTCATAAATTATTCCATTTGCTATGTACCTGTAACAAAAAAAATACAAGTTAGGTGAGTAATTTTTTTTCTTACATAGTCTACATGTCCGAACAATGTGTAAACAAAATAAAAAAAACGCAAATTAAAAAAAAGGTTCTAAATTTTTTTTGTAAATAAGTTTTTCACGATTTTTTGAACTTTATCTTCCAGCACAGAATGCTTCAATATTTCGTAGATAATTATAAAATCCCTTGTAAGATTTGTAAGGAAGCCCGTGTCTTCTTGTTTCGTGTTTGCTTATCAACGTCTCGGGGCTATTTGCGTACTGCAGGCCGATTTATAATACAGGCAAGGGAAAATAAATTCTTGAAGATTCGAACTGAGGATCCGCATTTTTGAGAAGAAAAATCTCAATGGATATCTGGTGGGTAGATTTTCTTTACAATTTTGAGTGTTTTGTCGTTGGTAAATAATTATCTGATTTATCATAAAGTAACACTTTTGATATTATTTGCGAAATAAAACAGGAATTTACTTACCGTTTAATTTATTTATACCTATATGTCAATCTTCAGTGTAAATATTTACTTTTTAGTATTTAAATAATTGTTAATCTTACTAGATTAACAATTATTTAAATACTAAAATCAGAGATAAAAAAAAACCTTGTTATAACATTTAGGTCCCATAAAATATGTGATTCCAGAAGCGTTAGGCAATACTAAATAGGTACCTACTCAATTACGTCACATCAAACACTAAAATAAGTAAACACAGTATTTTATTTAACTGGTTTACAAAAACCATGAAACACCATCCCAAAAACCACCTAAAATGAAAAGGGAAAACTCAGGTTACACCACCTGTATAGTCGTATTTGTTATGATTTTACTATGAAAACGAACGTGGTTTTGAAAGTTAAGTCTTCAAGGATTTGCCGATGAGAGAAATCCACCTCTCTGATACAAGCAACAGCCTCCAGGCATGAATGAACAATATTACAGTTATCTAATTCTCATAATACCCGCTATATGTCAAACTTTGCAGATAGGGCGCCGCCGGGACGCCACGACGGCATTTTTTCGTCGGATCGTCAGTTTCTGATATTGTTACTGTTATGTTTTGTGTTTGGTGGAAAGGTTTTGTGATAAGAAATAATATGGGAAAACGCAAGTAGGGACAGATAACAGAATTATAACAATATTTATATTCATATTATGGATGTACAAGATCTATTTGCGTGACAAATTTTCGATTCAAATCCTTGACCGATTTTCGAAAATAGGTAACTAATTTAATTAATAAAACTAGATGGCAGTTAGCTTAATGTTATGAATTTCCTCAGTTTTTATTAAAGAAAACATAATAATGGACTACTGTCACTAGGATGTTAGTGGTACATAGACATGTCCAATGTCCATGTCTGTAACATTAGGTATAACGTTATTACTTTTCCTATGCCTAAGCTAAAAAACTGAATATGAGAATATTACGAAAGACAAGTAAGCATGAAACATGTTAAAAATTAAGTAAGTAACGAAAAGTAGTTGAAATCAAGATAGCAAGCAAACTCTTTGTATTATTTTGCGTCTACTAAAATATTTCACAACGCAATATAAACTTTGAAACCGCTGATAAGAAAATTCAAGTCAACTATTATATTTAAGTCCCGTCCTTTGCCAAAAAGCGCTTCTATATAACTTTAAACTTTATTATATAAAAGTTATTTCAACTTATACAGCGAGATAAATATAATTTTATACCCTTTTTGAAAGTTGGACGTGTTTCAATTCTTTTGACATAAAAGACTTAGCATGAAATGCTAAGCGGGTAGAGACAAACCGTTTCAAAGTTTTTGACGACATGTTTTATTTAACTTACTTTTTGTAGATAGCAGGACATTTACTGTTAATTTTATATCGCTGGAAATGTAAGTCCACAATGAAAGTTATATTTAAAATGATTTTATATTTCTCGGAATAATACGACTTGGATTAATCCTGGGATTCAAATCTGTGAAGCAGATACACTGAGTTATTTTATTACACAATTCAAGATAACACAAGTGTTAGCATTTGTACAATGGAATGTAGTCTTAAAACACATGAAATTAGTTATTAGTTTTAAATATTAGTACTGAGTGTCTTAGTTACTTTTAATCCACATATTCATATACTCGTATGTCCACAGTCCTATAACACCCACATAGTTCACTAATGCTAGTAAAAACTCACTCAACTTGTATAGAAAATAATAAATGAATGAGAATAAAGAATGAATTGCTCGAAGGACCAACAAACCCCAAATAAAATTGACAAAAAATTGCACAAATAAAACACGTTCCAAAATTAAATCAAACCAAGTGCTTTCCTCGTAAGATTTAATTTGCCCGTCCAGATTAGGCCATTGTTTGGGCACATGCGCTCGACAGGTCGCAGGTCGCAGGTCGCAGGCCGGTAAAAAACTTAATTATACAAGTATGTATGCTTAGGCTATGCTCACAGCCTGACAAAGTCGCGCGACTTTTTGCGACATGATAATTCCTGGGCTTGAATAATTACTTTACTAGACTGCGAGTTGAAATTTGATTAGAAATGAACTAAAGAACAAAGAGCATGCAAAACCGAATAAGATCAACTCATTAGTGCTTCAACATTGTTTGAGCACAATATAGAATTGCACACACGCTTACATTGTGTTACATATTAAAAACGCCAAGTTATAAGACAGCAAAAAGAAACTATTAAAAATAAGGTACGAAATATTTGTACTCCAAGCTTAAACTTGCAATCTTTGATAACCAATATAATATAAAAACCTGAGCAAGATTTTTCGAATTTCCACATCGACAACCGTTACCACGGTTGTCGAGTTTCATTCGCATGTTAATTATAAAAGGATGCGCGTCTATTCATTATTTTTACAAGCACATTTTTTCGCACTTCACCGTACCCCACCGTCAGACGTCGCGACGAATTTCACGCAGTGTGACTCCACCCTAAAGAGCTTACACGTATACTTTTTTAATTTTATTTCTTTACTGAATAGAGTTAATTTTGCCGGGAAATGCCGTAGAGAGTTATGTGATAAAGTGTTTGGAAGAACGTCCCTTTGTACCATTCTGTTTGCTCATTTGCAGAGCGAGGTTTATGTTCCTGGTCACAATAGATCATTTAGTTTATCCGTTATTTTGTAGATTTGTGGCTAATGCGAAAGATTGGGTAATTATTTAGAAATAGCTAATAAACTTAAGGTATAAAAAATACAATTAAATATTTTACTAAGATCACAATTTAATTAAGAATTGTTCGATTTTAGAAATCAACTGATGGATCAGATACATTTCTACCAATTATAGTCTTCTACTTTTGTGTTTTTAATGCTTTTGTTTTCGTTGTTGCCCATTTCTTAAGTACGCGTAAGAGCAAAGCGGGAGGCAGCTTTAAGTCCCCAAAGCAAAACACAACAAAACCACTCACAAGCTTAGCCTGCCAAAAATAGTTTCACATCTCACATACGAAATACATTACTTAAGGCATCTGCCCACAATGGCCCTTCTTAGGGTCTTCTTAAGTATCCCTTAAGGGTCCGCCTTAAGCCCTGCCTGTCTAATGTGCGCTGATCATCCGGTATTAGGTACAGACAGTACAGAGTGCGATTTGATCGGTCGGACAGGGAAGGGGCGGGGTTGTGCGTTTTATGTGGTCAGTGTGTTTGTATGGGATATATTATAATATAAGGATAATAATGATTGTAAAGATGACTGTTAAAATATAGCAGCTGATTTAAACGGAGAATTTTTTTATTTGCACCTATTTAGTTTAAAAAATCGTACGTCTAGAATAAATGTCAAATCTTCGAGATTTTTTGGCCCATTTTTTAGATTTTTTGAAGCGTTTCCTATGAATTTCCGATTTGTTTGCCATAACTTAGTCAAAATATAAAATTGCAAATGTAAAGCTTGTCATAGAAACCTTTTTGGTCGTTGTTTTATTTACAAAATATGACGAAAAAGTATCAGCTCTTCATTTACTTTTTACTTTTACCAAGTCGGTGTAGATATACTCCACACAATGTTCTTTCAGAGATTCTACTCAATTTGCTATCATGAAGTGAGTACCTAAGAACCAAGACGACGAGCGGCTAAGATACACCCTTATTCAAGAGCCCTTCACACCGACCAGTCAAACTAGACCCATCTCAGAAGCATCAAACCTTATTAATCTATACAAATTTACGTAGGCGGAGCATCGACATGGGTCCACTTAGTCTGGCCGGATCGCAAGACATGGCCACTTCAGCATACCCTATTTGAAACTCAAGTGCCGACCGTCGGGTAAGATCTTCGCTTTCACCGAAAACAAAGGCTGTTGTATATCTATTTATAAAGGTTTCCCAGAACCATCTTTCTGGAGCTTTGATTTCATCATAGTTGAAGGATGTAGGAGTTCGTTGTAAAATGGTTTTGTTGATAGATAACCATCAATAAATAAGTAGCATTAGCATTACGCCTGGTCTGGGAGCTTTATTTGAGCGGATTTTGGTTGAATTTTGGCTGAAACGGGAGTGATTTCATTAATTAGCCATGTTTCACGTGGATGCTTTGTTTTAGGGTAATTAATTTACGGGTTCGGGTTGATCCACCTATATAATTATTTTACGGTTTACATTTTATTGAAATGATGTTTTGAATTTGTTAATTTGTTTTCACTGAAGATGGTTATGAAGCGTTTTTGAATATGACAAGTTTAAATAAGAAAAGACTCTTTAAATATCACAAAATCATTTATCTTAAGGATTGTATTTAATAATAAATTACGTTTGCAATTTACTATAATATGTAACTTACAAGTACAACAATATCTCAATAAACAGCCAAGCAATAAGTGTCTCGCTCGTGTTTATTGAGCTTCTTTTTATTGGTGTCGTTTAAGAACGACTATAAAGTCGGTCGTCTCGTAAATCAGGCTTTCCGAAGACTGATGGACGTATTGTAGAGAAGAAAGGGGAGCGGCCCAAGGACACTGCCTTGCGGGCTGAGGCACGCCCGAGTTAATTAGTTCGATTGTTCAGCAATATATGGGCAGGCGTTTTTGTGCAAAGATATTGCTTGCAATTTTACCTGTCTCTTAAGTAAAAGTTGATGGTTTTTTATGTCCATGAAGTTACTATTTCATGCCCGCTTTCAAATTTAAGTTGAATTTGTAATTGCATGTTTTTCTATGGTGTCTACGCGCTACAGTGTGTGCTGTTAGTGTGTAGTTGTAAAGGCCTGCAATTTTAGTTTGGAAGAGTAAAAATGAGTAAAGTGTTTACAAATGGCAATCACAAAAAAATGTGAGCAAATCTGAAAAGAAAAATAAAGGCAAGACAACAGGACAGTGAAAAAGTGACAAATACTCCATCCTCCAATGATACGTGCAACAAAACGCAATAAAGCGAAGTGTTCACGTGCGGACACGCATTATATAAATCAGTGAGGCGGGAATTAATTCATTTCCGGACGGACGAGGGCGAGTACGTGACGCTGGACCGTGAACAGCTGGCTTTAGCGCAGGAAGCTTTTACTTACATGTGCCTCGGCGAGAGTGCTTTTAAAACCATCTATTGGTGTGGCCATTAAAAAGCTCTTGTCAATTAATTGGTTGTTATATGTCGTAGAGGTTGAAAGGGTGAAAATGCTAGTCACAGAAAAAAAAACCAGGAGCGCCGTTTTTTTGCAAAAACAATTGGAAACTCAACTTAACTGTTTTTTTTTCAGAAGCATTCACAATGAGTCTATGTAATACCTCAGATTAATTGCATATTAAACAGAAAAGCCATGATAGAATATGATTGATGATTGAACAACGCTACGATGCCTTGGCGGTAAATTTCTCGCCGACCCATTACAATCCAAGACATTAAAATTAATACCTTCTACTGCAAAACAGTGGGTAACATACCCCTATCTAGTTAGCTACAAGGACCCTATTCTTGGACGCTCGAGATTATCTCCGTCACTCTCACTCTCATGACATTTCTAATAAGTGCGATAGTGATCGAGATAATATCTCGCCAGAATTGGCCCCAGTTCAGGGCTTGCGTTTACCAACAGCGCAAATAGATCAAATATGACAGCAGACAGCGAGCACATGTTAAGCACTAATTAACTGTTCGCGAGGCGAGCTTACTAATTGCCAGCTATGTATGTGTTGGATTCTGTGTGTTTGTGTAGGTGTGTTTTGAGTTTAAGGTACGACTCGTAGGGTTTTGACGCTTGTAGTCTGTTGTTTTTGTAGCTTCAACGTCTACGTCAGGCGTATTATGATTTGATTACATAAAAATTTAAGCATAGTCTTATATGCTTCTTTGGGAGAATTGTCTTGATTAGCTTTATTGGTATAGATAGGCTGAAGTTGATTGCTTATGATGGGATCTGATAAGATGATCGTTGCCTTGAATTCCAACAATAGGGATTTGATTCAGCTCTTTAATTTTGATTTCTATGGATGGCTTACCTTATGCTTTTACACATCTTGTACTCAATTTTGTGCACTACGAAACAAAAGCGTTAAACAAGTTATTGTCATTACTAACTCATATCATCCATCATCATTATCCATAGCCCTCTCTTTCTCATTGCTGGGGATATGTCTGTCTCTTGTTATGTCATCTCGCTCGATCCTGCGCCAATCAGCTTCGGCGCCATCGACTTTCAATTTTGCTTGATTAATTTACTTTTATGTTAATTCAGATTAAAATTTGCCAGCCCTAGTAAACCACCAGTTTAGTTTAGAAAAGCTAGCGTCAGTTTCAATTGGTAACCTCACGTCGGGCGATGCAGTAATTATTACGGAGAGTGGTTCCCTCCCAGCTTTAATTTACATCATTTCGAGCTTTTGCTGCGGATGTTAACTGCAGCGCTATTTAATTGCAGTGCTCGAGTAGATTGGTCTAGCTGTTATGTTTCTATCTTCGTTATTGCGGAAATCATAGGTTGGAGCTAGTCTGGTGATCTGGTAATTGTAAGTACGTTGCTGGATGTTGTATTGACAGAGTTAACTGTCTTCCTGTGTATATCATCATCTATTCTACACCATCATCATAAAATAAGAAGGTCAAGTTATCCATCTTATTGTCTTTGTAAGTCATAAGTCTCTATTTTTACTCTTAATTTTGTACGTCACACCTGGGTGTTTCATTCACTCAGCATTTTTTAAGGGCGTCACTCTTGTCAGTGGAGTAACAGGCTTCTCGGGATGGCGGCGGTGGTTTTTTTACCTCCTTATACGACTAGTTCAGACATCTTAATTATTTAGATAAGTAAATCTGCAAACAGTACACTTTGCGAGAACTTTTTTGCGACAATCACAGTTTTTGATCTCAACAAACTCTTGACTGATTTTACTCATATTCAAATTCTTGTTTAAAAATAAGTACCAGCTATTTCTGCCAAAATTCATCAAAATCGGCCGGTAAATGGAACTGCAGCAAAGCCTCCAATCAAAAAAAAAATACGACGACAAAAAAAACTATGAAATCGTAAAACCTGGCCACCAAGTTATATAGAGATTCGTTGAAAAATACGCCCTTCGCTCGCGTGGTCAATATCCATACAATTTATTGATATTCATAGATACTTCAGGGGACTACCACTTCAGGGTCTCATTTCAAAATCTTGTATCTCGATAAAATTTTCAACTATTCCATAGTCAACATTTCCACATCATATTTGCTACCCGCGCGTTTCAACAAGTAGCAAGCTATATCAGTACAGCTGTAACGTCTAGACGTAGTCTAGCTCAGTTGACGGGTTACACTCACTCGCAAATTGATCCGAGATAAGGAAGCAATCCCGACAGCGTTCCGTCTGTCACGAGAAGGCAGTCTGGGCATGCGGTAGTGGTGGAAGGGGAATACTTATTGTAAAATTATAATGCATTTTTTAAACATGTGAAAGATTTCTGTAAAATAAGACATAGCTACCGTTTTATTTTTACAATGCTATTTTATACCGAGGTCTAGAAATTCTACGGTAAATTTTCCAGACATTCTGAGCCGAGATTGAATATAATACTTTTTATGGCTATTTAGTGTAGTCAGTAAACATTTTTACTTGTGAATATACACTGAAGTCACCAATCAAATTAGCTAAAATTTCTAGGTCATCATTTTACTCGTAGTAAAGTTAATTTAATGAATCAGGCGTTACTTTATCAATAGTGTCCTCGAAACAAATCTAGTCAAAATTAAACGTAATTTTCTAATTTTTACCAATTTTTATTACTCCTTTATTTGTCTTTATCCTGTGAATTTTACTGTTTACCTTTGAATATAATCATATCAAGACCGTTAAACTTTATATCTAGCGATAAATATATTTAGCGAGCACTACACCGCGTTGTAAACCGAGCAACAGTCGAGTTACCGACGCTCGCCTGATTTCAATGCTCGAGTGAAGTGATGTGAGAGTGTGAGCAATATTTTTCTATTTCAGTTGACAATTTAGAATTTTGTGGGGATTGAACGATTTCGAAACTATTGTTACATTTTCCTCTGAGGTTAGTTAATTATTGTGATGTTTTTGTAACATTTAGTTATTTAATTAAGTTATAGTGTACTAGCTGACCCTTGCCCACTTCGTTGGGCATAATGTTAATTAAACCCGAAGCCATCGCGCGCCGTCCGGACCGTTTTTTCTCCGATTCACTTTGCAAAACGGACTACCACGTAAAAGCCTTTTTATTTTTCGGTTTTTTATATAACCTATGACACTCAGCAATAATGTGGCTTTCTATTGGTGAAAAAATTTTTAAAATCGGTTCAGTAGATCCCGAGATTACCCCTTACAATTTAACAAATATACAAACACACAAACTTTACTTCTTTATAATATTAGTATAGATGTTGGTTAGGTGAAATTTTGAAATCTAACTTTGAACCACATCCCGATGCCAGGTTGAGCTGAATTTGGTAGGTAACTCCGACGCCAAATTGTTTTTAGTCTTATATATTTTCTTACTACAAAATAATTTAGTCTTTGGACAACATACGTTTTCGAATGACGTCCCCGAACACATTTAATTCACTTTGTATAACCTTCTATCTACCACCCTATATACCAACACAGTAGGTATTAAAAATATTGATACATAGCTACAACATACAAAACTCCTTTTTCCTCAAATCCCAATATAATTTAAACTCGATTTTTCCAAAGACCGATATTGTAACCGGATAGGCGATAAACGCCGATCGCGGAACCCTCTAGGGGCTCCGCTAATCCGACCGCGGGTCCCTGATCTATCGTTAACCAACCGGCGGTGGATCGCAGACGTTTTGTAAAAGTAAGCGGTGGAAAATAATGACGAGGATTTTAAAACGAGAATTAAAGTACATTAATAGAAATAGGTTACGAGGCCTTAAATATTGACAGGAGACTTACATATATCACCTTCTTATTAATGGAAATAAGCAAGAGAGAAAGCTAATATTTTTAGATATTTCAGGGTTGGTCCCAAAATAAAAGTTGTTCATAATGATGAATACTATAACTTCTCGGTTTAGCATAACCCTTTCCTCATAACCCTGTATTGCTTCAGAATCTTCCCAAGCACATGTCAAATCACACAACGTGACGTTTAACTTTTTTTTCCCTACCTACCTACATAAACTCCAAGACTAGCTCCGCTATAAAAATCTTTATAAATTATTTCTGTGCGCGAAAGAAGTTAAATTTAAGCTAAATGTATTGATAGTACTCTAAATCAACGGCGTGAGTGTTATCATAGTGAAAATTTTTAATCTGATTAAATAATCCAAACATTATTTAATTGGTCCATTATAAACATTAAAAACTAAACAAAATGGATTAATAACTAATCAAAAATGTGTTGTCCAGCAACAAGTGCCACATAGTGAAATTTTGTGAAAATCAGATTCGGATTCTTAGTGATATTCACAAAAACATTAAAATAACCATCCGTTATCTTCTACCGCGTCATTTTAAATTATTTGACCTTTGGACTCGCAACTCAGCTCATGCGCATTCAAATGCATTAGAAGTAAATAGATCACAGAACAGATCGCTAATTTCGCCACCTATAACCAACAGTACGGTGGCTCAACCGGCACCTACTCTGGCTTCAATGCGTGAGACGCCGGTTCGATTCCCAGGAGTGGGGCCTACCATGTTTAAATGTCTTTTTGCATAAAAAATTTGATACAATAGTTTAAGACGAACATTACCTACTGTGCAAAATTCAAGTAAGACGTTAACGGAGGTGATGGAGACAATGGACACCGATAACGTGACGATCAGATTTCACCCACGACAGAGAGCTAACTCTTTAGGAAATCTGTCAGATTCGTCTCTGTTCGAATCTACGCGAATTAGCCTACCAGATACAATTTTAGACCACAGTGAATTGAATCTTACTTCAAAACAGAAAATATGCGACTTAGAAAATCGTATCGCATCTGCTGATAACGAAATTGACAAGCTTATCCTAGAAAATGGTCAATTAAAAAAAGAACTAGAGAGATTTAAAAGACTCAATGATATTTACAAGAAAATTGATTGTAATGACATTCAAAACTCACCTCTATTAGGAAGGAAAAGGAAACGACCGCGTATTTCCTTGGATGTTCAAGATAGCATGACCCCAGTAAAAGGAGCGTCGTCAACAACTAAACGGCATCAACCATTCATGTACGAAAAACAACAAGACATGATAAATGAATTAAATGCACAGATAACGCAGCTACAGCAATGGCTAAGAGCAGAAAAGGATAGGAATAAATCCGCTGAACAACATAAGAAACATACAAAATCCATAAAAATGTACAAAAACTTTATGTTACATACAAAACAGACATATAAAACAAGAGCGTCCATACGGAAAAAACTTAAATCATTTTGTAAACAAATAAATAGATTAAGTAAGAAAAGTACAAAAATAGAGCTAGAAAATGGACAACTACATCATAAGATTCGAGAATTACAAGCCAAACAGAACCTTGATAGCGTGAATAATCGAAATTTTGAGCAAGGAATTCGTCAAAATACTCAAAATGAATATAGAACAGAACAAATACAAACCGACAGATCAGAAGAAACTACGAGAAAAATTGTAATTTTTTCAGACAGAATAGGACAAGGATTGGCAGCAAAACTAGATAATCATGTAGAAAGTGTAAACAAAGTTATCAACATCTGTCAACCAGAAGCCAGTTGCGAAAAAATTTTAGAAAGCTTCCACGAAAATACAAGAGATCTAAAACAAAACGATACAGTAGTAATTCTTATAAGCAAATATGAAGAAACATTTAATTACAGAACAAAAAAGCAAGAATACATAAGACGACTACAAGAAATAACGAACAAACAAAATAGATTATTTAATTTAATAATAAGTGGAGTACATTTTGACGGAGTAAATGACATGACCATATATCGTATTAATGAAAAAATTGCACATATAGCGAGTATGACTGAAAATATTAAATATATAGACCCTAACATAAGAGACAACCGTGGTAAAATCTATAGAAATAGCGTGAAAGACTTCGTGACACAATCAGTAATAATATCAGCTAGTGCAAAGAAACTTCAAGGCTCATCTAAGCTTCAATTCATCAAATGTCAAACAGAAACCAGTATAGATATATCTGAAAATAAGACAAATTTTCAAACAGAATCACGGAGACTCAGGAACAGATAATACTGCATGCTAACGTTCAATGTATAAATAATAAATATCTAGAAATCGAAGATTTACTCGAGAACTTTAATTGTGATGTGCTTTGCTTATCAGAAACATGGGGCGAAGATGATAGGGTGCAAACTATGGTTGTTCCTAACTTTGAACTCGCAACATATTTTAATAGAAAGTTTTTTATGCATGGGGGAACGGCTATATTTGTTAGAGATAATTTAGATTTTAAAATTAGAAATGACATTAACAAATTTGCATTTGAAATGAATTTTGAACTAGCAGTTATAGAATTAAGATTGTCCAAGCTAATTATTATTGCAGCTTATAGACCTGATAAAGACATAGATCTGTTCTTTGAAATACTTAATAAATTATTACAAAAACTCACTCGAGAAGGAAAAAAAGTTGTAATAGCCGGAGATTTTAATTTAAATATTTTAAAACCTGATAAAAACATTAGGAGAATGTTAAAGATTCTGAATAACTTTGATTGTAAATTTATAATAAATGAACCCACTCGAGTGCAAGGGACCAGTGCTACCTGTATTGACAATTTTATAGTAAACTTTGACAAATGTAAAGGCTATGTTTTAGATCGTAAGCTATCTGACCATAAAGTTATTAAGCTGTCAATACTTGAAAATATAAATAATAGTAACAATCTCAAAAAACCTTCGAGTTTTTGCAGAAATATGTCGATTAATAACTATGAGTACTTTCACTATTTGTTCAATAAGGAATATCCTAATTTAAAAAATCAAATATTGACATGCGAAGACGCTAACACAAGAATGAATACTTTACAAGACGCAATAAAATTTTGTTATGACGTAGCTTTTCCGAGAAAAAAAGTAGTAAAACACAATGTAAATAGGAAGTGGATATCGAAGGGTGTTGAAATATCTAAAAATAATTTGCAAGATATGGAAATATTGCAAGAGCTTGATCCTAATGATCAAAGGGTTATACAGATTAGACAATATAAAAAGGTTTTAAGAAAAGTCTTTATTGCATCAAAAAAATTCCAATTTAGTAATAGGATTAGTGTCTCAATAAATAAAATAAAAGAAACTTGGAAAATTATAAATGAACAAGTAAGGTTCAATAAAAAACAAGCAAGTAAAAAAAGGATACAGCAGATCAAATCTGGAGATGGTAAAATGTTGACAGAATGCAAGGATATAGCAGATTCATTTAACAACTTCTTTAGAAATATTGCATATAAACTGACACGGAATACTCAAGTTGACTCTAATAAATGCATAAATTATTTAAAATTAGGTAATAAAGTGACGAAACCAATAGATTTTTATCCGGTAGATATTAAAGAACTAGTGACTATTGTAAAGAACATGAAACAAAAGACAACACCAGACATATACGACATGAATTCTAAGACATTGAAAGAAGTGATTTTGAATAATGAATATCTTATGGAACTTTTATATATTACTATTAACCATTGCCTAGAAAAAGGTGTTTTTCCAGACTGTCTCAAGCCTGGTAAAGTGATCCCATTGTACAAAAAAGGGGATAGTATGGAACTTGACAACTATCGCCCGGTTTGCATACTACCTACTATTTCGAAAATACTAGAAACTGTCATTAAAAAAAGAATTCTTGATCACTTTGAAGGAAATAATCTTTTTAACGCCTCTCAATTTGGTTTTCGTAAAGGTCGATCGACCGAAATGGCTATAAAGGAAGTAATCTATTACATTCTTGGAGCGTTGGACGGGTCACAGAAATGCGCGAGTATCTTTTGTGATTTGTCCAAGGCTTTTGATTGTATTAGACACGATATCCTAGCATTAAAATTGCAACATTATGGGTTTGAAGGAACTGAGCTTAATATGATGTACACATATTTGCTAAACAGATCTCAAATTGTATCAGTAAACAATATAAACTCATCGCTGAATACGATGGACATAGGAGTGCCTCAAGGCTCAATACTAGGGCCAGTACTCTTTTTAATATATATAAATGACCTTGCAAACATTATGCCGGACTGGACTTACATTAGTTTATTTGCAGATGACACACATGTGGGAATTAAAGATAAGTATAGAGATAGGCTACAAATAAAAATTATTGACGCTATGAATATTCTTAAAGAATGGTTTGATGCTAATGGAATTATTCTCAACACCGATAAGACTGCTACAATGCACTACCAATCTAGAAAAGGCATTAACATTGATGCTGAATTAAAAGAAAATGTGTTCCTTGGCTATACAATTGATAATACAATTAGTCATTCAGCCCACATCGCGAAATTGTGTAAACAATTAGCTAGTGCTAACTACGCATTGCTGAAACTGAGACCGTTATTAGATGACACAGCTATTTTATCAATTTATTATGCACATATTCAGTCTAGAATAAGGTATGCCATAACGGTCTGGGGAAACGGAACAGACATGATAAAGGTTTTAAGATCGCAAAAAAGAGCGTTAAGGATAATTTTAGGATTAAAAAAACGTGCTACAGTTAGACAACATTTTAAAAGTAATAAAATTATGACTGCGATATCGTTATATATTTATAATTGTTTATTAGAAATTTATGATAAGAAAGATGAGTTAACTAAGACTAAAACTAGGCTTATACGTAAGTGTAGCAATTATGAGCAACTACGGAAACCACTAAACAGATTGACCAAAGTGCAAAAGCAGGGTATTTATAATAAGATCTGCATGTTCAACAAGCTACCGCTCAGTGTCACGAACCTACATGCTCTAGAATTCAAAAGAAAAATAAAACAATTCTTCGAGTCCAACCCTTTTTACTCCCTGAATGAGTTTATGAGACTGCGTCTAACTGAATCTTCATTCTTGTGTTAGTTAGAAGTATTGAAATTATTTTATGTAACTTCATGACTACCTATTGTTAATTTTTCTTTGTTTAATATTTTATTTTATGATTAATTTGTATTAGGTGTAATGACTTGCCCAGTGTAACATTCTGTTATAAGGCCAATAAATCACTTTACTTTACTTTACTTTACTTTAACATCAGGCGAGTGATTTGCTCGTCTCGTCTCAATATCATAAAAAAAAATAAAAAAACACAATTTAAAAAGAAAATGTAATCTTCTCTTTTGTTCTACCAAATAACATTACCGATGCTATTGAAGACCATAGGGGTCTGTTCACACCCAGCGATACGTCAGACGCTGCTATCGCGCGAGATAGCGCCCGGTCCAAATGACCGCGCGACAGATTTACGGAGAGGGGTCCGGTCGACCCCGTAAGTCTCCGTAAGTTAGCTCGGTCGTATCTTTACATATCGCCCGTTTAGCCGTTTATTGGATCGCGTAGATGAAATATTCTTTAAAAGTATATTTCAAGATTTTAAGATTGATGGATTAAAACTTATATGTTTACTCGATAGGGTGATACAACGTTATTGTCGTCACACTAATTTTGAAAATACGAAAGTTCTGCGAATGTGTGTGATTATAATATGTTAGTTACCTACTTCTTCTCGCTAAAACGGTTTAACGGAATTGAATACAATTTGGTATGGATATGGGTTTTACTCTGAATTAAAACACGTTTATACTCAACCTATCTTGAGCTTTAGTGGATTTTTCCGATTCATTCTTATTCTTATTCTTGACTGTAAGACTTTTCCACCACCTTTTCGATATTCTTGCTTCAAAATGAACTTTCAATAATTCAATTATTTAGATTCCTACAAAACAAGCAGTACACATACACAAATTACACAACGTTGGTTAACCTTTGCTCACGGATTGTGTTGGATCTCAAACATAACCTTCAAATAATCAAACAAATTAATTTCAGCCATATTTTCAGCGTTTTAAAGTTCAATATCGTAAATGCTCTGATCCGCAATTATGTGAAACAAAGTTTTAATGTTTTAAGCTCTATTTCGAAGTAGATAAAGTAGATTTTACGGTTACAGTAGAGTCGTGCAGTGAGTGATGTTTGCGAGGCAGGCTCCAGAATTTGCACGTCTGCCGCGGCGTGGTGTTGCGGTCGTGACGATGTACGACGGGACACACGGACGGCTAGTGAGGGGAACAAACAATGCTGGCAGGTGTACAATTGTACAGAGTGAAGTGAAATACAAGTATAGGCACTATTAAATGTAGAAAATTGTTTAAATAGACCGCATCATTGCTTCTCCGCAGGTAAGTTGGAGGTCAAACGCAAGCCTATCATTGAATTAAAAAAATGTTCTAAACTTATCATAAAAATTTTCTTTATTTGTAATTGATTATTTTTAAAATGACAGATATCCGATTTTTGGTTATTTCTGAAGCTTCAGAGTCTTGATTTATTTATTGTCTTTCAAAGCGGATCGAGTGCAGTATTATTTTAGTCCGAGTAATCCATGTAAGTATTATTTATTATGTACCTACCAGCCTAACTTAAACTAACTAGCCTACTCATTTACCAAGCTCAAGCCACGTGTGTCACACCTGACAGTCAATATTTATCTGTACCGATATTGGTAGGCTGCACACAACTTACAGCTAGCTTTACTTATGATGTAGACAGGCGTAGTAATTACTGACACAATGTCGGCAGACACCCAGACTTCGAGTGGGAGAGATCAGATGGCTTGTTCAGACGAATTAATCATTGTATTTGCCTTGACTACTTTATACAGGGACAAATTGAAAGGAAAGAGTGGGCTGAGCCGAAAAGAGCCCATAGTATTCACAATTGTGGACCACTTATACAGTCGGTGAAAAATAATTGACCGCAAAAAAATGAGCTTTTAAAAATTGTGATTTATTTTGTTGTGGAATCCCTGAAACCCTGAAACCGCGACAAAAAGCTGTTCTATACATGTCGAAGGTCATAGTCATTTGTCTATGGAACAGCTCACTTTTTACTCAACTTCAGTGTTGGTTGTTCCATACTAAAAATGGTTCATAAGATGACAACTATGACTTCTTTTTGTTATAATTAAACACCACTTGTTTTTTTAATGTGTGAAAACCACGTTAGTTTCCATATGACCTCTTTCTTTATAATCCTGTATTAGTGAATTGTGGATATAAAATCACACAGATTGAAATCTGTAATTATCTGTCAATGGACCTGGTGGATATCCTAGACAGTTGTGCGATTAGCGTGGGAACTTTTTGGCTAATATGGTAAATCTAGTTCAGTACAATAATTGGATGCAATCTATATATGTATATGATTGGTAGATATTACATCATAGAAGATGTTTTGTTCTAAGAGTTCAACTTAAAAACTCTGAATTTTTTGTGTTGCTTTCGCACGTGATAGGTACTCGTATTTCACGTCAGTGATAAGTTGACTATTTTAAGCAGTGGTTAGCTCTAAGCATTTACGTTTATTTGATTACAAGTCAATAACGTGGATATAGTTAGTTAAATTTTTAACTTTCAACTCAATCGTACTTAATGAGAATTTGAACTAATTCTTTACAAACAAAACAAACGTAACAATTACTCAAACTAAACAAAAAATTCTCACTTCAAATGCTTTTCAATCAATAGCCAAATGAAAAGCTAAAAGTGTTCAGTCGCCAGCATTTCACATTTTACGTCCAAAGCGTTTCAATTTTAGCATTTATAAGGCGTTTGCGAGTCGTTTATTTGGCGCTCACAAAGGCAGCGTTTGCGGCGAGCGTCGAGCTCGTTTTTGTTTCAGACTTTTAGCAAAAGTATACTGTAGTGTACAAACTTAGTATATAAAGCTATGAAACGATATTTTACGTCGATGCTAGGTTGATGTTTGAGTTGTTTTGAAATGGGCTGATTACATAGATATTTCTCCAAAATATGATAAGGCTTCTTCACCATTATTTTCATAGACCGCAGTGCTTTTGAACTACCACTACTACTATTATGAAAACAAGATCCTTAATTTATATTAATGACAAAATGTTATAGCATCGTCATCGGAGTTACACAGTTACGAGTATATCAAATTTCAGGTCGATCAAACATCAGAAAGTAGTTCAAAATTCAGTTGTAAGATTTGACCTAAACAATCATCATCATCATCATCAGCCCGCTATCGCCCACTGCTGAGCATAGGCCTCTCTTCTTGTACGCCACTCATCCCGGTCCTGTGCCAACAAACTAACATGCAATGCAAGAATAAAAGCTTGTAATGGCTCAGATTAACTTTTTTATTTTTTCCGTACCACTTTAAAATTAAAGTTATTCAAGCTTAGCTAGCTGCTTGACGATCTACTCAATCCGATCACAGCCAGACTTTTAATATTCGCAACGACAACAATATATAGATCTACAGAATAAACTGAGCTTGAGACGAACTTTGCAGCAGCCTTTTTACTTTTTTACCGTAAGCCCTCAAAGCTAATACAAATTGGAATGCGCCACAAATCCAGACAGAGGCGAAGGCCCAGCATCAATTGGCGCAATCTTAGCTCGCCAGTCTGCGCTGGCTCCACTTTGTAGGAATCGGGAGACGCCGCGAGCAACAGTTCCGATTGAGCGCTCCTCAATAGCGGCGGGGGCATAGAGCTAGCGGTCAGCGGTGAGGTAGGGTGCTGCTGCGAGCGGAGCGGGTAAGTATCAAGTTTTGTTTAACAGCTAAAGAAAATGCTCAGCTATCTAAGGGTTGCTACTTGCTACCATAGGCTGATAGGAAAAAATGCTTTTGTTTTCCATATTAATACTTATAGCTCAACCCTCGGATTGCGTACCTATAGTGGTTAACTGAACATAGGTGGATCTAGAGATTTTTGAAAACTATTTATACCAACCTAAGTACTTGCTCTATATTTGCCAGTACCTAACTATTCGGCTAATTCTTACGACTTACTACTACTCGTACTGATATCGACATAAAAAATAAGAAGAACATTGATGCTAACACGCGGCTGTCCAGAATCTATCTCCGCTGTATCCACGGCTCCACCTCTTCCAGCTTGAATCGTAAGGCAGCTCAGATAAAGGCTTTTCACTGTTTCACGGATCGAGTGCGGTCATGTTCTATCAAACGGATGCGCGCTTCAGTAATTCTACGAATAAAATGTGGTGGAAGAAGATTTCATTGTGTTAAATGTCAAATGAGGGAAATTAAAGTCATGTTATAAAACTCTTGTTTTTTCTGGTGAATAATTCTAGGTACCTACGGATAAAGCTGAATGTGCGATGAAAGGTTTAATTGCGTCAAGTCAAATGATGTAAATTAAAATCCTATTATATTACTTCCTTCTAATTTTCGGATAAGTATTGAAGAAAGCCAGATTGGCCTATTTCGCATTTCGTAAAGCCAGAATCAAACCAGAGAAGTTAGCCGATAAGGCCGCTGGCAATTGAAGTGCACTTGCTCGTACCAAATTCATTAGAATTTGTAACAAGTCTCCATTAACAACTTCTTTGTTCCCTTGCTCTACAAATACAGCCGCCAAAATTCATTCAACTTTATCAAAGTTTCATGATTTTAATTAGCTTAATTCGATTCGTAAAATTGTATTTGAAAAGCTCCGATCACAACTGATCAGAGCTCATTACATCGCCGCACACAGACGGACGTGCTCTCCATACGAATTTCACAATTTCAACAACATTAATCTGACTGGGCGCATAGTTTCACACAATAGACCCTTAAACACTGTTTACTGTGGAATCAGTTATTAGTCTCCATACCAATTACCAAAACTTAAAGGTAAGCGGAGCGTTGGTCGTCCGCCAGCGAGATGGGTTGATGACATTGTCAGTCGCGAGTCGAAGCCGGACCCTATTGTTGGGCGCTCGAGATTATCCGTCCCTCTCACTCTCATGACATTTCTAATGAGGGCGACAGTGACCGCATGCAATAATTTGTCTGAAAAATATTCACCATTCAACGCTGAATACCGGTGTTTTCTAGTCAAGTGAGCGTAAAGCGAACCCATCATCGCATTTTAGTTTAAATAAAACAAGTACTTAGCAAACAATCGAAGGACCACCTGATGTTAAGGCGTTACTACTGTTACGCCTGTGGACGCTTCTAATACCCGAGGCATATTTAGTACGTTGCTTACCTTTGAGGACTCTATGTGATAAAATCCTTTTATAACTAAATGCGAGATAGATGCAAATGTAAATCTGGCTCACAAACGCAAGCCAAGCTACTGCTATGTATTATATTTACAATGTCCACATAACACGCCCGTGGAGTTCCGTCGATAATTGTTTGTTTAATCGAAAACACATGGTTTTGATAGTGATTGGGTTATTAGCCTTTTGGGGAAATGTTCCGATATGTGGCAACATTTGAAGGAATGTTTGTGAGTGCTTTGAGGACTGTTATTTATCAAGTTGACAATAATAATTGAGTTGGAAGACGTTTTTAAGGTGGTAAAACAGTTATGACGTTTGACTACATCTCATTTGAGATGAATTAATTGAATAGGTAATTAAAATATATTTTTTTTAATTAAATTGTCATCAGAGTTACACAGATAAACCAAACAATACAATACAATCGAACATCGGGAAGTGATTCTAAATTCACTTGCACAAACAAACATACATTGCAAGTTAAATAAAATCTTGTAACAAATACCTCAAGACCTCAGCCTAAGTGAAGCACGTACCGTAATCTTATTTCGCGTTTAAAATTTTTCATCAAAACGACAAAGAAGTCGGAGTGCAGTTCTGAAGAGACACTTCGCAGACTTCCGAGACGTCGTGTCGCGATGCAACTTACACAATTACATCTAGCTTGTGAGATAAACAGAGAATATAAAGCTTGGAGCTTTTATCAAGACTCCGTAGCTTTTATCAAGATATTAAGATTCCTTCTTTGTATTGAAATATTCAGTGCCATAGAAGGACTAAGTACTAGCTTACGCAAATAATATTTGGTGTAGGTTAGGTTAGAAAACTTCGTCGATCAGCAAGATTTGAATATGCAACTTTATACTATACGTATATCTGAACCCAATGCTTTGCTAATTTTATTTCTGCTAATCCTAAAACTTTTATTTGTTTCAAAAGACATCATGAAGAAAGTTTTTGTCTCAAAAATTCTTATGTCTTTAATATATTTCACACTGTCTGCGCTCCGTATTTTTATCCTAAAAACAGTTATCCTGCAGAAACTATAATTATATTTTCGGGATATAAAGTAACCTGTGTAAATGGAAAGAGTATCTATCAGTTTATCAGTCTAGTCAGCTTTGTTTTAAGAAATCACTTAAACCCGTTCTTGTGTGTAAACTTTTACTATGTAGAACTTAGACTATCTACATATAAATGTGTAATTTACTTAATACTTAATACGTACATATAAATACAAAATTACACATTTATATGTAGATAGTCTAAGTTCTACATAGTAAAAGTTTAAAATCATTAGTCTACAAATAGTTAGTAAACGGCGGTCGCCTAAACATCCGAGAAATACAAAAACTATGTACTTCATCATTCCTGTTAAAAGCCTGAACGACCTCGGAAACCACAAATAACCTGAAACGAGCTTCGCGAACTGCGCTGAAATTATGCCTCTCTCCACCTCGCTTCCTCTTATTAAACTCTTATCGTCCGTCCCGTTCGCACCTTGAACGTTTTCGAAGGTAGTAAAGGACACAAAAAATTGTGTTTACGGTTATAGGGAAGAGAATACCTTATGGGACGATATTTTGTGGGCTGAGCTTCTGAAGGGAAATACGATAGTTTGAGGAGTGAGGTAAGCTTGTTGATTCTTTGACACGCAAATTATCTTGCATGTTTTAAAAATAATTTAAACATCATATGATACATAATAGTAGCCATCTATTAAAATTAGATAAATATAAGGGCCAACTGAACTTTTATTCAAACATAAAGGTTTAAATTAAAAAACTCCATATAACTTTAAAAAAAAAACAAAGTAAGTATTTCCAAACGGTATTAAAAATTTATTTATGGATTGGTTTCAAAAAAGTTGCATGTATCTAAGTCTATATTTTTTTACATTTATTAAACACTACAGCTAAGTCTAAGTTTACTTCTAATTCGTTCAATTTTACTTTATTTTTTGTCACTACGTCGCCATTTATTATTATTTATATTAGTGACATAATTATGTATATTATTATTACTTAACTAAGACCACCCAAACCTAATTACGATGTGGTTTCCGATAAAAATGAAAATGTCAACCTGAAGATGCAGCGATACCACAGAGGGGAAATGTTTATGAAAGGGTCTTTTATAAAATAGCGAATTTATAATACCTTTCAGTTTATTCATAACCGTGAATGGAGGTGAGATGAACGGGTACAATTCTTATGCTAATACTGGTTTTGAAAGTCTTTGAAGGTTTGAAAATGATGATACAAGTATTCTAGAAGCGAAGGATGCTGTGAAAAGAATAATAACAATAATAAAGTCTTTTTTTCTCATTTTTATTAGTAAAACAGTAACATGCGTTTCTTTTATAACACGAAGTATGAGTCTAATTAATTATTATTAACTAGCTGCGCCCCGCGGTGTTACTCGCGATTAACATGTATGTTTATGGGGATAAAAAGTCTATGTGCTATTTATTCCAGACTATAATCTATGTCTGTGCCAAATTTCATCCTGATCCGTTCAGCCGTTCTGGCGTGATTGAGTAACTAACATCCATCCATCTATACATCCATTCATCCAAACTTTCACATTTATAATATTACTAGCTGCACCCCGCGGTTTCACCCGCGTTTAAAAAATAAAAAGTATCCTATGTTACTTCTGATACCTCCAAGAATATGTGTGTAAAGTTTCATGATGATCAGTTAAGTAGTTTTCGCGTGAAAACGTAACAAACAAACTTATATTCACACTAGCTGTTCCCTGCCACGCTTCGCTGTGGATAAAAAAAAAATAAAAAAAATATAGCCTATGTTACTTTGGGATAATGTAGCATTCGAATGGTGAAAGAATTTTTGAAATCGGTCCAGTAGTTTTTGAGTTTATTCCACACAAACATCCAAAAATACAAATCTTTCCTCTTTATAATATTAGTATAGATTTATAATATTATTAGGGATGGTAGGGATTAGTGGGAAGTGGGATGGGATAGATACTCTTTTTAAGACCTAGGAAAAGGAAAGGAAGGAACAGACTGGACTGTTCCAGCTGTCTTCTTTTTCCTAGGTCTTCCTCTCTCGCCGAATGCTCCACGCCATCTTGTCTCATTAAGAAATACAGTAAAACTAAACACAGTCAGTTGGGGAAAATTTTATAAGTTCTCAAACATGCAGTCAACACAAAAACAAAGATCCCAAAAAAAACTCATAAATAAAAAACACGAGCCAAAAAATAAAAATCCCGACTCCAACAATCCCTATTTAAAACAACGATATCCAAACAAAAGGTCAGAAGGCTAACAGAATAATTATCGAAAATGTGCAACCTCGGGGAAATTTCGAAATTCATGCGAAGTCACGTCCAGAGCTGGCGAGGTCTTTTTTGCAAATACCTGCAAAATCGGAGATAATACCTCGGGAGTATACCTTTACTCCGGGGAGTACAGTCAGCTTAACGGATGATGTACACTTTATACCGGGGCTTGTCCGGGCCCGAACGGACCGTTGTTTGAAAAGAGCTTTCTAGTGTGTACCGAGTCTTGTACAGAAGTATTTTTAATGACAATGTCACGTCAATTCCTGCAATTTATTTGATTAAATCGCTACGTAAATGGTTATTGAACATTTTGCTGTAAGCTCGTATTTATAGCTACGCGCGTAGGTACTCTTTCACATCATAATACAATTTTATTATACCTAACGATATATTTTAACATGGAGTTTTGTCTTATGTTCATACTTTTTCCAGCTTGGAAAGTCTTAATTTAAAAGACTAATGACATGCAAATGGTGAGCAAAATTAGAAGCTGCGTATCTTAACACAGCCCAACAATTTAATGCTTGCACACTCCCGGCCCGGACGGCACCCGGTGAATTGCAAACCAAGCTTAACTCTGTTTATTCGGGACGGGTTGCATTGCTGAAAGTTCTTCTGAAGTGGGATAATTAGTTATAATTAGGACGGTCCCCCCTCCGAGGGAAAAATGTATTGACTTTGCATACGGGGCTTAAGGGCTTCTTCCAGTCTGCGCTGGCTCCACTTTGTAGGAATCGGGAGACGCCGCGAGCAACAGTTCCGATTGAGCGCTCCTCAATAGCGGCGGGGGCATAGAGCTAGCGGTCAGCGGTGAGGTAGGGTGCTGCTGCGAGCGGAGCGGGTAAGTATCAAGTTTTGTTTAACAGCTAAAGAAAATGCTCAGCTATCTAAGGGTTGCTACTTGCTACCATAGGCTGATAGGAAAAAATGCTTTTGTTTTCCATATTAATACTTATAGCTCAACCCTCGGATTGCGTACCTATAGTGGTTAACTGAACATAGGTGGATCTAGAGATTTTTGAAAACTATTTATACCAACCTAAGTACTTGCTCTATATTTGCCAGTACCTAACTATTCGGCTAATTCTTACGACTTACTACTACTCGTACTGATATCGACATAAAAAATAAGAAGAACATTGATGCTAACACGCGGCTGTCCAGAATCTATCTCCGCTGTATCCACGGCTCCACCTCTTCCAGCTTGAATCGTAAGGCAGCTCAGATAAAGGCTTTTCACTGTTTCACGGATCGAGTGCGGTCATGTTCTATCAAACGGATGCGCGCTTCAGTAATTCTACGAATAAAATGTGGTGGAAGAAGATTTCATTGTGTTAAATGTCAAATGAGGGAAATTAAAGTCATGTTATAAAACTCTTGTTTTTTCTGGTGAATAATTCTAGGTACCTACGGATAAAGCTGAATGTGCGATGAAAGGTTTAATTGCGTCAAGTCAAATGATGTAAATTAAAATCCTATTATATTACTTCCTTCTAATTTTCGGATAAGTATTGAAGAAAGCCAGATTGGCCTATTTCGCATTTCGTAAAGCCAGAATCAAACTTCAGAGAAGTTAGCCGATAAGGCCGCTGGCAATTGAAGTGCACTTGCTCGTACCAAATTCATTAGAATTTGTAACAAGTCTCCATTAACAACTTCTTTGTTCCCTTGCTCTACAAATACAGCCGCCAAAATTCATTCAACTTTATCAAAGTTTCATGATTTTAATTAGCTTAATTCGATTCGTAAAATTGTATTTGAAAAGCTCCGATCACAACTGATCAGAGCTCATTACATCGCCGCACACAGACGGACGTGCTCTCCATACGAATTTCACAATTTCAACAACATTAATCTGACTGGGCGCATAGTTTCACACAATAGACCCTTAAACACTGTTTACTGTGGAATCAGTTATTAGTCTCCATACCAATTACCAAAACTTAAAGGTAAGCGGAGCGTTGGTCGTCCGCCAGCGAGATGGGTTGATGACATTGTCAGTCGCGAGTCGAAGCCGGACCCTATTGTTGGGCGCTCGAGATTATCCGTCCCTCTCACTCTCATGACATTTCTAATGAGGGCGACAGTGACCGCATGCAATAATTTGTCTGAAAAATATTCACCATTCAACGCTGAATACCGGTGTTTTCTAGTCAAGTGAGCGTAAAGCGAACCCATCATCGCATTTTAGTTTAAATAAAACAAGTACTTAGCAAACAATCGAAGGACCACCTGATGTTAAGGCGTTACTACTGTTACGCCTGTGGACGCTTCTAATACCCGAGGCATATTTAGTACGTTGCTTACCTTTGAGGACTCTATGTGATAAAATCCTTTTATAACTAAATGCGAGATAGATGCAAATGTAAATCTGGCTCACAAACGCAAGCCAAGCTACTGCTATGTATTATATTTACAATGTCCACATAACACGCCCGTGGAGTTCCGTCGATAATTGTTTGTTTAATCGAAAACACATGGTTTTGATAGTGATTGGGTTATTAGCCTTTTGGGGAAATGTTCCGATATGTGGCAACATTTGAAGGAATGTTTGTGAGTGCTTTGAGGACTGTTATTTATCAAGTTGACAATAATAATTGAGTTGGAAGACGTTTTTAAGGTGGTAAAACAGTTATGACGTTTGACTACATCTCATTTGAGATGAATTAATTGAATAGGTAATTAAAATATATTTTTTTTAATTAAATTGTCATCAGAGTTACACAGATAAACCAAACAATACAATACAATCGAACATCGGGAAGTGATTCTAAATTCACTTGCACAAACAAACATACATTGCAAGTTAAATAAAATCTTGTAACAAATACCTCAAGACCTCAGCCTAAGTGAAGCACGTACCGTAATCTTATTTCGCGTTTAAAATTTTTCATCAAAACGACAAAGAAGTCGGAGTGCAGTTCTGAAGAGACACTTCGCAGACTTCCGAGACGTCGTGTCGCGATGCAACTTACACAATTACATCTAGCTTGTGAGATAAACAGAGAATATAAAGCTTGGAGCTTTTATCAAGACTCCGTAGCTTTTATCAAGATATTAAGATTCCTTCTTTGTATTGAAATATTCAGTGCCATAGAAGGACTAAGTACTAGCTTACGCAAATAATATTTGGTGTAGGTTAGGTTAGAAAACTTCGTCGATCAGCAAGATTTGAATATGCAACTTTATACTATACGTATATCTGAACCCAATGCTTTGCTAATTTTATTTCTGCTAATCCTAAAACTTTTATTTGTTTCAAAAGACATCATGAAGAAAGTTTTTGTCTCAAAAATTCTTATGTCTTTAATATATTTCACACTGTCTGCGCTCCGTATTTTTATCCTAAAAACAGTTATCCTGCAGAAACTATAATTATATTTTCGGGATATAAAGTAACCTGTGTAAATGGAAAGAGTATCTATCAGTTTATCAGTCTAGTCAGCTTTGTTTTAAGAAATCACTTAAACCCGTTCTTGTGTGTAAACTTTTACTATGTAGAACTTAGACTATCTACATATAAATGTGTAATTTACTTAATACTTAATACGTACATATAAATACAAAATTACACATTTATATGTAGATAGTCTAAGTTCTACATAGTAAAAGTTTAAAATCATTAGTCTACAAATAGTTAGTAAACGGCGGTCGCCTAAACATCCGAGAAATACAAAAACTATGTACTTCATCATTCCTGTTAAAAGCCTGAACGACCTCGGAAACCACAAATAACCTGAAACGAGCTTCGCGAACTGCGCTGAAATTATGCCTCTCTCCACCTCGCTTCCTCTTATTAAACTCTTATCGTCCGTCCCGTTCGCACCTTGAACGTTTTCGAAGGTAGTAAAGGACACAAAAAATTGTGTTTACGGTTATAGGGAAGAGAATACCTTATGGGACGATATTTTGTGGGCTGAGCTTCTGAAGGGAAATACGATAGTTTGAGGAGTGAGGTAAGCTTGTTGATTCTTTGACACGCAAATTATCTTGCATGTTTTAAAAATAATTTAAACATCATATGATACATAATAGTAGCCATCTATTAAAATTAGATAAATATAAGGGCCAACTGAACTTTTATTCAAACATAAAGGTTTAAATTAAAAAACTCCATATAACTTTAAAAAAAAAACAAAGTAAGTATTTCCAAACGATATTAAAAATTTATTTATGGATTGGTTTCAAAAAAGTTGCATGTATCTAAGTCTATATTTTTTTACATTTATTAAACACTACAGCTAAGTCTAAGTTTACTTCTAATTCGTTCAATTTTACTTTATTTTTTGTCACTACGTCGCCATTTATTATTATTTATATTAGTGACATAATTATGTATATTATTATTACTTAACTAAGACCACCCAAACCTAATTACGATGTGGTTTCCGATAAAAATGAAAATGTCAACCTGAAGATGCAGCGATACCACAGAGGGGAAATGTTTATGAAAGGGTCTTTTATAAAATAGCGAATTTATAATACCTTTCAGTTTATTCATAACCGTGAATGGAGGTGAGATGAACGGGTACAATTCTTATGCTAATACTGGTTTTGAAAGTCTTTGAAGGTTTGAAAATGATGATACAAGTATTCTAGAAGCGAAGGATGCTGTGAAAAGAATAATAACAATAATAAAGTCTTTTTTTCTCATTTTTATTAGTAAAACAGTAACATGCGTTTCTTTTATAACACGAAGTATGAGTCTAATTAATTATTATTAACTAGCTGCGCCCCGCGGTGTTACTCGCGATTAACATGTATGTTTATGGGGATAAAAAGTCTATGTGCTATTTATTCCAGACTATAATCTATGTCTGTGCCAAATTTCATCCTGATCCGTTCAGCCGTTCTGGCGTGATTGAGTAACTAACATCCATCCATCTATACATCCATTCATCCAAACTTTCACATTTATAATATTACTAGCTGCACCCCGCGGTTTCACCCGCGTTTAAAAAATAAAAAGTATCCTATGTTACTTCTGATACCTCCAAGAATATGTGTGTAAAGTTTCATGATGATCAGTTAAGTAGTTTTCGCGTGAAAACGTAACAAACAAACTTATATTCACACTAGCTGTTCCCTGCCACGCTTCGCTGTGGATAAAAAAAAAATAAAAAAAATATAGCCTATGTTACTTTGGGATAATGTAGCATTCGAATGGTGAAAGAATTTTTGAAATCGGTCCAGTAGTTTTTGAGTTTATTCCACACAAACATCCAAAAATACAAATCTTTCCTCTTTATAATATTAGTATAGATTTATAATATTATTAGGGATGGTAGGGATTAGTGGGAAGTGGGATGGGATAGATACTCTTTTTAAGACCTAGGAAAAGGAAAGGAAGGAACAGACTGGACTGTTCCAGCTGTCTTCTTTTTCCTAGGTCTTCCTCTCTCGCCGAATGCTCCACGCCATCTTGTCTCATTAAGAAATACAGTAAAACTAAACACAGTCAGTTGGGGAAAATTTTATAAGTTCTCAAACATGCAGTCAACACAAAAACAAAGATCCCAAAAAAAACTCATAAATAAAAAACACGAGCCAAAAAATAAAAATCCCGACTCCAACAATCCCTATTTAAAACAACGATATCCAAACAAAAGGTCAGAAGGCTAACAGAATAATTATCGAAAATGTGCAACCTCGGGGAAATTTCGAAATTCATGCGAAGTCACGTCCAGAGCTGGCGAGGTCTTTTTTGCAAATACCTGCAAAATCGGAGATAATACCTCGGGAGTATACCTTTACTCCGGGGAGTACAGTCAGCTTAACGGATGATGTACACTTTATACCGGGGCTTGTCCGGGCCCGAACGGACCGTTGTTTGAAAAGAGCTTTCTAGTGTGTACCGAGTCTTGTACAGAAGTATTTTTAATGACAATGTCACGTCAATTCCTGCAATTTATTTGATTAAATCGCTACGTAAATGGTTATTGAACATTTTGCTGTAAGCTCGTATTTATAGCTACGCGCGTAGGTACTCTTTCACATCATAATACAATTTTATTATACCTAACGATATATTTTAACATGGAGTTTTGTCTTATGTTCATACTTTTTCCAGCTTGGAAAGTCTTAATTTAAAAGACTAATGACATGCAAATGGTGAGCAAAATTAGAAGCTGCGTATCTTAACACAGCCCAACAATTTAATGCTTGCACACTCCCGGCCCGGACGGCACCCGGTGAATTGCAAACCAAGCTTAACTCTGTTTATTCGGGACGGGTTGCATTGCTGAAAGTTCTTCTGAAGTGGGATAATTAGTTATAATTAGGACGGTCCCCCCTCCGAGGGAAAAATGTATTGACTTTGCATACGGGGCTTAAGGGCTTCTTGGATATTATCAGTGTTTGCATGATTAGGGCGGGTTAGGCGTAATTATCGTAAGGGTTATCATGTTAAAATTATGTAGAGATAAGAAGGATGCTTGCAAAGATTGAATTGATGAGATGTATTCTGCACCTTGCGGTTTATGAGCTAGCTCATTAACAGATTTTCTTTGTGGACCTAGTGTCTACTCAAATCATAGATAGATAAATTCTTGGTAGCTCAAAATGGTAGAAAAAAAAAGAAATAATAACTGGTGTTATTGGTGCAATTGGGGCCTTTATCGCTAAAAGAGATTTTAAAAGGCAGCATTATGCCGGCTTTGTTGTTGATGCATCTCTTTTTTAGATTGATCTACTCGTGTAAAGGAAAATAAACAGAGAAGGGACAGTAAGAGAATACAGCAAAATTACTATTAATAGTAGTAGATTCACAAAAAGTAAAAAATATTTTGAGTTTGCGGGAATATTGCCTTTAACATCTTTAGATTACGGTTCAAAAACAGACGTCTGCAATGTGAAAATATTTGTCGGATACTCAAATATGCTTTTACGAAAATTGTTGCTTTGTTTTCTGTTTACTACAGGAAGGGAGGTGGCCAGTATTCGTCTGATAATGGCGATGGAGATAAATAACTGATGGAGATAGAAGACTGGATATGTGACAAAACGATAACCAGTTTTAAGGTGTAAAATTTGGTTTGGCGAAGTTTAAATTTAGAAAATGGCTGTACAGAATCGACTTCAAATTCTTTTTACTAGATATTGTACTAATTCTAATTTTCCGAACTATTAATAACACGAATGAGAGAAATGTCAAAGAAAGTCAAATGTCAAGAGAAATGTCAGAGAAACACAATGTCACGAAAGAGAGTAAAATCTTAGTACTATTGGTTGTATCACCAGTCATAAGCGAAAATCTTTTCAAAGAGATTAGAGACGTGGCCACTTTGCATGGATATCTAAGGACCTACTAGATTTCTATGAACTTTTTGTGGTGGTGTAAGAAATTATGTAGTCATTTTATATTATGAAATGACTAAGTGTATTTTGTTTACACTGTAAATGTCTGAAAACCTTTGTAAAAATATCGACCTCAAACTAAAACCCAGCTCTCAATAATAACATCTTTTGATGTTCATGGACCCGTCCAACCTTTCAGCGAGCCCGCATCGGTATCTTTCAGGAATTACCGAGCGCCGATCTCAATGAGATCTCTTTATGCAAGCCACTCGCAATTGTGAGGGAATAAGCCGAGCTCGCTGCGAATACTCCCCGGATTTGGGGAGAAGCTCGGAATATCGGGAATATTTGGGAGGGAATTTTAGGGGAATTCGTGTGATGTTGACAAATATTTGGAGACGATATCTCGTGATCGACGCTTTGTGAATATGATATATCGTGTAATGTATAAATGGTAGAAAGGTTGTTATTATTGTTTATTGACGTAGTAGGATTTTCGGTAGTAATAAATTATTGTAAAAGAGTATTAAGGAAGCGGGCTGATTCTAATTATATTATTATTACATTGATCAATGGCGATTACATGTTATGTATAGGTACGTAAGCTTGTAAGTAAGTTAAACACTTTGTAAGAGTTTAAAAATAAAGTTAAATTAACATTTTTTTAAGTTTTGTATCCTACTACATAACATTATAAATATCAAAGTTTGAATGTTCCAATATTTGGATGTTTGTAAGTTTGAATTTTTGTTGTTCAATCACGCAAAAACTCAATGGATTTTTATGTGGTATGGAGCTAGAACGGGTTCTGTTTCAGTATTTGATTCGAAATGTGATAAACATACGCATCTTTTCATGTGTCAGTTAGTTAATGTGTTAGTTTCCATAGTAATACACTTCATTATTCCTACACCTTCCTGTAATAGTGCAAACCAGAAGGCTGTTTGTGGCAGATCTGATTGTTATCGAATGGCCATTGTCTGGAGTTAGCAGTGTGTTAATTACTGATGTGTCTGAGTGTAACTAGTGTGTTTAATTGATACTATTGTGTTGTGGATAGTATGGGTATTATGGTTGTGTGTGTGTGTTGGAACATTAACAACTAAGCAGTGTCGAAAACATTGATTGCAGGCAACTATTTTTTTTTCACGTAAAACGGCTGTTTTATATAATTTAGCTGAAAGACCAACTCTTTATTGTTTACTCCAGAAATTACAAGCAAAAAGTTAACAACGCTTACAACAACTGCAACCACTGGTGGTCTTATCTCTGACAGTTATCACTTCCAAGCAAGCCTTTTTTCTGATATGACACTGGATAAAAGTAAGTTCATATAGTGTTATTTCCGATTTTAGGGTTGGCTCCATAGTAAAAGTTGTTCATAATGAGTACTATGAGCCGTTTTCGGCTTAGCATACCCTTTCTGTTTAACCCTGTTTAGGCCGAATGGCTAGCTCTAGTGTCAGAGTTTCACGAGACTGGATGACATCTATTTTTCTTTCGAACACAATCAGGAAATCACGAGCCCAAATGCCTGTAGACTGTAGTTATATTAGTAAAGAACCCTCTACCAGTTCACTTCACTCCACTAACCAGCCAAACAGTCCACAACCAGCGGTAACCGCCAGAACAGTACTCAAACTGTAATTGGAAAACTTTGTTTTGTCCATAGCAACGTTGTTCAGTTTTTGCCTCGTGTGATGATTCATTTTATTGTAGTGAGAACTTGTGTAGTTACGGTGCATAATGAGGGCAACTTCCGGGAAGAAAAAGGAAATGAGAAGAAAAAGCTGGAGGCGCTTCCGCTGTAATAACGTAATTTATAGACAGAATGTAAACTGTTGTAAAAGTAACACAAAAAGCGCTGCACGAAAATTTAACATCATCATCTTACTCAAATTGCACTCATGCTACCGGTTTCAGGCATCTTTGTTTTCTGAGAAATATATCGATTGGATCTTGGACTTTTCAAGGTCAGAGTAAAAAAGTATCGTCAAAATTTACGTGCTTCATCTTCGACAATTTTACCAACGGGTAAGTTTGTGGTTAAACGTGGATTTATACATCATAACTTTAAAAAAAAAACTAAGTAAAGTAAGGCAAGCATGTAAGGTAGGTAAGTAAGTAGGTAGGTATGGATTTCACTCTCAAAAGCATCGTCCTTTTGCAACACACGATAATGAATACCCAACAAAAATTAATTAATCCACAAATCGAATTATGAGCATAACACGTTCAATGTAAAGCCGTGTACACACCAATTAATGCAAGGGCGGAGTGCCGACAGCCGACCGACGGCGACGTAAACAAACAGCTGTCGAACAACTAATGCGTTTACTGACCATACTTCGGTAATGTATTTATTATAACGAGTAATCATTCATATTTGGGATTGACGTGAAGTTAGGTTTTTGTGTTTTGTTAATGTTTCATTGAAAAAAACTGTTTGTCAATTAAATGTCTAAGTGTGTTTCCGCCTTCAAATTGGGTCAGAAAAAAAATTGGAGATTTACTAAACTTTAAAAATAGTTTTAACATATATGTACTTCCGTGAAGTAAACTGCTTCAATAAACTTAAAATTTTGCTACCGTAAATAAAATTAAAATATAACCTAAAATCAGCATTAAAACGCATAAATCTTATTTAATTATTTATCACTCAAAAATGAGTCAAAAGATCGCAAAGAAAATAATTCACGGGAGCTGTTTGTGACAGCAAAGATTTCGATATAAACCCGGGTTCAGAAAAGCGGGAGAACATTAAAAATAAATAAGAGGGGATAGAGACGAATGTTTATACAGCTTTTAGTGCTGTTTGCTGACTGAGAGTGACAGTTCAAATTGAGATCTACTTAAAAAAAATGACATTTTATGACTGAATATAAAAACTGTAAAAAAGAGCGGAAACAAAAATGATAAAGACGAATATTTAATCTTCTTCAGATGATTTTAATATTTCTTTTTATTTTTCAAATATTAATTATTAGTTCACCTCAATCTTTAATCATCCTAATGCTGGGACTCCGGATCCATTATAGTATTCCATTTATTACCTACGTGAAAGAAATTGGTAATTTAAAAAGCTTTCATCAATTAGACTCACTGCAGAATCACATTGCTTTTCTTCTGCAATCGATATTATTATTATTCTGTCTCATTCATTGAGTTGTTCATGAATGCGTTGGCAACAGAAACAATATACATCACTCCTGATATTGAGTAAAAATAACCGTAAAACAAAGCCAAAACAATATATGAAAATCTGTATGTCACGCGAGAAATTCGTGAATGAAGCTCAGGCCACATCGACGAAACATCCCAATTTGCATGGAGATGGCGTCACAGCCCGAGGCCCACTCATAATCCCAAACTCGGGTAAACTGATTTAAATTTTCAACATCGAGGTCCCAGCACGGAGTGTAACGAGCTTAACTGCGATACTGGGCTTAGTTACCGCTTCAGTTGCAAGTCATATCCGTGAATAGTTAAGCGTAACTCGGTTAACTTATGTTAAACCTAACTAACTTACCGCGTAAAATGTAGATTCATTTTATTTGGTCTCATTCATACCTAAGCTGAAAGCCTCCCAATGCAAGAATTCTTGCCTCATAAGATCATAAACAGATTTATGATGTAGTTATATTAGCAATCTCTAATACCTAATAACGTTACCAGGTTGCCATTTTTCTTAGAGTAAAAAAAGAGAGAAGAGCCTGAAAGAACCTTGTTATTATTTATCCGAGAAAACCTTGATTTTTGGTATCAAATTGTCTCATAAAGTATGTAAGTTCTTGTCCAGCTCTACACCGTCCAAAAAATTGCTAAACGGTTGTTGTAATAAGACAAACTTTACTATTACGGTTTACAATTAACCTATTCTCCGACCCACCAGCACTCATTTGCAAATGCCCCTCGCGGTCACCTTCAAAGACTGATCGACTCGTCCGTTGTTTAAAATCTAATCCAAAATATCCTTACATTTTTATGTCACATCCTCGAATCATAAAAATCATGATTAAACTGAAAACTACTAAGAACTTATACAGTCCTAGGAAATGTCTTTAAAAAACTTCATCTTATTCCGATCTCAAAGAAATTTTCCCATATTCAACTCTAGAACTTATGATTTTCATAGTTGCAAAGTTGCCGCCGAGCTTCCTGTGGTAGACAGAGGGTGCCGCTGCGTTAAGACGGAAAATGTAAATACACCACTAGTAAAGTAAGTACTATTACTGCTGTGAGAAATGCATCTCTGCGAAATTATGCTGGGCTTGCGGTATAAAGATTTGATTTTCTTCTTTTGTAAGTACGCTCATCTACTATGCATTAAAACATCGAAGAAGAAGAAGACGAAGAGAGAAGAAGAAAGAAGAGAGAGAGAGACTTTAAGAGACTTTACCTTCTATAAGACTTTTGCTTATAGGAAAACATCATCATCATCATCAGGTATTATAAAAAAAAAAGTTTTAATACAGTTAGTTAAGTCACTCAGTAGCTCTAAAAAGCTGGATATGTTTGATGGAAATTTGTCAAAATTATGAGTAGATATTTCTAAATCAATTAAAAACTAAATAAGTTCGTATTAGTGGAGTGGCTAGCTGCGGCGGGTTTAGGACGTGGCTTGAATCGACTTAATCAGTCGATATTTTTTCCATCACAAAAATTGTCGAAAAAACCGCTACAGAAGTGGTAAACTTCAACGTCACAATCCTGTGGTAAAATATATGGTTTGCGAGAAACTAACCCTAATATAGATCATCTCTCTGAATGTTTGGTATTTATTTCCCAGTAATGGCGTATTTATCCCAATCCGAGGGTTTTTCTAGTGGCATTTGACATCGTCCCGTTAGTTGCAGATATGTGGGTAGTGCGAAATATTGCCATAAATTGTGACGGTTTCCCTGACGCGCCAGTATCTGGGGCGGGTGAGTTAGTGGCTGATATTATAGTTGGCGGTTTTGGGTAAAAACTGCCTTTGGACAGTTTTTAGTCAAAAGATTTAGTTGGATTTTTGTACGTTGGTATTTTTATTCCGAAAAATATATAATATTTTTTTATTTTCATGTCTACATATATCTATAGTGATTGGACTTTTAATCAACTTTTATAATTAAAACTATACTTACGAGTATATCGGAGTAATTTTATAGATTTTTGACGTACCTGAAACAAAACAAAACAACATTATTATTAAAACATTTTAGCGTTTCCTTAAAATTATAGATACTATTTTGTTAGTTGACTAACTTCTGAAAACACTTCTGAATATTTTAAGACAACCCTGTAAGGAATTTATTTGTACCAATTATATCTCAGAAATAATTATTGTATTTTAGTCATCTTGCTTGCCTGTTTGTTTTTAACTTCATCATACTTAAAGACCAAACGATTTTACCAAAATTTGCCAATTAAAATAAGCAAAGGATACTTTTCCCCGGCTAAATCTGAAATAATTGGCGCTTAAATCACAAGGTGCAGCCATTTATGTCTATTTCGCTACTAGCTCATGCAAAAATGTCTGTATGTCTGTTACACTAACTAAACTTACCGCCTTTAGTGTTGAGTTGCAAGCTTGCAAGCATCATTGTTAAAAGCCAGCCACCTCGGTAACTAGAGCACAAAATACTGAAAGTCCAGAAGTCAGGCTTCATATAAGCGCGCTCGAGCAACGCACACATCGACATCGCTCACGGACACGAGTCTCGGAACACTCGCCAGTGAACTCACGCTGGACCCTGGCGAGTGAGATAGTATCTCCGTCACTGTCGCACTCATTAGAAACAAATGTCACTGATGGAGATAATCTCGAGCACTGTTTTTTTTATCTTTAGTTAATCGCAAACTGTCATTAGAAATGAATGTCAGTGATAGAGATATTCTCAAGCACTCTTTTTATTTTAATCTTTACTTAATTAAAAGGTGTTTTGTCACTCAGTGATTATGGCACCCCCGTAAAAATACACTCAATACACTAATGTCATTACATAACTTTCTTATGTAACATTAACAGCATTCTAGCTTCCTCAGAAACTGAAGAAGCCAAAATGCTGTTACTTAACCTACATTTATCACAATATTATCTCAAGCACTCAAATACCTGGAGACTAATCCGAGCCTCGTGTCCGTGAGCGACGTCTATGTGTGCGTCGCTCGAGCTCGCTCAGTATGAATCTTAACTTCTGCACTTTCAATGTTTGCGTCTCAGCAAGGAACAACAGTGAGACAGGACAATAGCACCTTCAGCTGGAAGTTCGATCTATTGTTCTTGAATAGACTCTGATTGTGAAACCGAGCTGCGGCTTTAAGCAAAAACTCAAATAATATCTTTGCAGAACAATGGATATAGTTTTCATTTTAATGGGTGTTACTTGTTAAGAGCGTCATGTGATTTAAGAGTTATATTTACCATTAGTTCTATTTAAATAAATAAAAGTATATATTGAAAAAAATGCATTTATGTTGATTGTTTAAATTAATTCACATTTTTTTAACTGACAAGTGCCCTTTTAAGGCATAATATATTTTAATTTATAATGATATTCACCGGAATATACAACGACGGACGGACGGAATATACAATGATAATATATCATCATCTAGTATAAGTTTAATATATGCTTTGATGCACATTTCTTATTTTAGACGATAAGACACTGTTACTCTGTCTATAAGACAATTATTATCTTATCTTTACTGGTACTAACCACGAATGTGACAAACCTGGCAGGTTTTTAGTTTAAGTACCTTGGATGTAATATGACAGCAGATGTTACTCGTAAGTAATCCTCATTTAGCTAATTCTATAATAAGTTTTACGATAGAACATTTTAGCTGCTAATCAATTGCCTACATACCTCGTACACGCTTGACAATGTCCTCTGACCTGTGTCACGGGCACGGGCGTCTACGAGGACGGACATGCTACTGGTCTGCCGCTACTTCGTTACTCGACTCCTTTCAGCTGTTATCTGACTCTTTGATCTTAACATAAAATGTATCGAGTGCACGTGATCACAAATTCGGCGACGGCCGCCGCAAACCGATTAAGCCAAGGCCTACAAAGGCGATAACCCCTAAATGCTAATGGGGCACCGTAGACCCCTCGAACAAAGAACACAAAGGTGCCCCATTTTATAGGGCTTCGTTTGCACAGGTTCAAATTTAGATCGGGTCTGTGTTGCCAGGTTATTCTTGTTTACCAATGAAAATACGCCGAAATAACAGTCCGTTCAAAATTTTAATTAAATAGACACTATAAAAGTATTAAAGGTACTTTTTAAAGTTTCATACCATATTTAAGTTTAAGTTAAGTTGAAGAAAACGATGTATTTCTTCCATGTGTAAAAATTAAGTTAACGCGAACTATTTTTTTTTTTCAATATTCTGCTATTGAACAAATACTTTAAGTTGTGAAAAAAAGATACCTACTCCAAATTAGCAGAAACGCACAATTTTAAACACATCGCACTAACCTAGCAACACCATATTCCAAATTAAGCGCACATAGTCCGCAGAATCCTCGTAAACTGCATACACGCCCCGCACCCGGCCTGGCTTGGGGGGTAAAATAATGAGGGCGCGGGATCGCAAACTGCTGTATCCGAAATGAGGATGTCGTCGGATCCTTGTATTGAAATAAATAAGGTATTGTTTTCAAACTGTTTATGTGAATTGATCGTCAGTTTGAACTGGTAATGGGGGTTAATGCTGGCCACAGACTGTAACGTAATCTATGTACGTCGCATTGATATGAGTATTAGTCTGATGCTGAAAATATTGAGTTTCTTCGTGACTATATCAAATCACGCTAATAAGTATGTGTAAATGTGTATACATATATTTTTCTATTTGTGGGCTTGTTAATGTTTTTTGGTTTTATAAACAGATTTGTCTTTTTGGCGTAGTACGTACCAGCTAGCTTTTTAGGATGGCTGACAAATCGTCAGGTAAAACTATTTAGTATTGAAATCTAACTGGATTTACTCTGTAGCTTCAAAAACCCGTAATTTTTCAGCTTCTCCGAATAGGTTTTGATGGAAGAAATTACTTAAGACTTAACTACCCTTGTGATGTGATATTTTTTTGTAATTTGTTTGGTGTGCAATAAAGTTATATTCTATCGGTAAGTGAATTGAAAACTTTAACGTTAGTATTAAGAAAGTTACTGTTTCCATAAGAGCGGTCCTCCCGCTCTAGTGAGTGACGAAAGGCCGAAGTGGGCTCGTCGAAGGCGTTGACTTAATGAAACCGTATATCTTTCGGTGCGTAATTCAATTATACCGAGCAATCACACTCACCCACTGAGAGCAGGTGCGTTTTATACCGCTGCTAAGGAACCCTAGCTTTGTACTGTAGTTTTTGTGTGGCGCGAGTTGGGAGAGGCAGCGTGTGTGATGTTTGGGCCTCTTAATAAGTGGCAAACAAGCGACGGACCACCTACTGGTGAGTGGTCACTGCCGCCTATGGACGCCTCCAATACCCAAGGTATCATTACGTTCCCTACCTCTGAGTACTCTATTAACCCTTCGTTTAAAGCGGTCAGCATTTTAGTTTGGAGAATGCTTTTAAATGATTTTTTCTGACCAGGCGTTTGACCACAACTTATCTGATGATGACGAGTAAACATGGCTGCAGAGCAAGCTTGCATGTCTTACATATTCAGTGAACAACTTTTACTTGAGCGTAGTTTTGTCGCAATGTTTTCACTAGCCTCTTAATCTTACTGTTCAAAACAATCCAATAGATCCTTTGTGACATAGCTTAACATTAATCAATTACAATGAAACTCAAGCCTCCCGACCCGATGTTTTAATTTGAATCGACCTGCGCCGTAGAACCCAAACGCACCAATCTAAGACCACAAATAAGACCAAGGCTACAAAACTCCGCGTCACTCGCTCACTCCTTCACCTCAGACCGTCACTCTCCGGACTATAAATCGCGGAACCCTCCAGTGCTCACCGCGCCCATTAACACGGCCTAGTTAGATTTTATACCGCCGAGAATAAACTAAACAAACACGGAATGCCTAACTTAGATTTGGTACGAAGCTGACTGAGCTGGCAATCGGAAGGTTTTGAAGTTCTCAAAGATTTTGCGAACCTCAAAGATTTAGTTGCGTTTCTAACATTGAATGAAAATTTTGAGGTTAGTGTAACGTGCGTAGGTTCTTCATTCGTGAATCATATTTTACTTAAAACTTGTAGAGCGGAACACCATCGTTATTGTGTGGTTGAATTATGATCAGAATCCTAATTTGCCACGCCATAAGATAGTCACGATTAAGTTACGCAGTGCTACAATGCTACGAAAAAACCGCTTTTTCTAAAATTCAACACAAAATAACATACAAAAAGTATTAATTCCATCAATCTTTTACACAGTTTCACAACACATACCCACACACACACACACACACACACATTCTATCTGATACACAGTTATAGATTGTCGCCATCCTAACTCGTTATCTATCGCAAACACTCACGGAACACAGCTTCGGTTAACATAATTAGGAAGGAATTTGATTGGTATATCAATATTCGAAAGCAAACACCATTCAGTTGTTCCAACTGATATTCAATCTTACCTTGTGTTTGTTCAACGTTCAGTACACAATGACTTTCATACAACTTGCATATCTGTACAAGTGTGTACTGTTACATATTATACCTAAGGGACCAGTTTAGCAAGACCCATCATTGTTAACAAAAGCTAAACGCTGACGGGTCTTTCTAAGCTGGCAAACTTACATAACGACCAGCTAATCTCGACCCCTATTAACTACGGGGACAACTCCTGAAGAGAGATCCGTTTGAAGTGGTGCTACCTGGATATTGAGCTAATATTTGAGTTCGGGCATTAGTCGAGGTGAATGAAGCTCATTAAAACGAACCCTTCTGAATTTGCGCAGATGTAATTGGCTGCAAGTCTTGTTAACACGCATTAATCTAATTTTGTTTACTTTTAAATCTGTAGGAGGAAACGTTACTTTTATTTTTAATTACGTCATTGTAACTATTCTGTTTTGCGGTAAGTTTTTTTCGCGTATGAGTATTTGTTTGACAACCAACTCACTTCTTGGTAAGCATCTGACTTCGGTGGTAAGGGACAATGTGGTCTAAAATGAAGCACGCTAACCTAGAAGATACCTATTCACTCTGACCTTGAAATACCCAAGATTATATCAACATGTATTTCGAACAAAAAAGTAAAAGAACGAAAAACACGATTTCAGACCCAAATATAAAACAAGTAAACATCGAACAAAGAAAATAAAAACATTTTAAACTCCCCCAAAAATCCCGAAATCACTCGAAAACGCGAAAACAATCGGGCCCACTTATTTTCTCGTGTATTTCCACCACTTTGTATTCGCGCCGCGATCTCGGAGGGCCCGATACCGCCGGGTAAATAACACTTCCTTAAACAACCGGTTAAACCATGGTTAGACGCACCTTGCGACTGTTTGCGAGCTATCGGACGCAGATACGATTGTAAGATACTGTTGTACGATGTGGTGGAAAGAAAAACGGGGAAATAGTAAACAGAAATTTTATCTATCAGAAATATCTGTATAAATTTACCTCAAACAGTATTGGATGTTACTGGTAAGTGTTTTTGACAGAGATATTTAAGAATTAATTTCAGTATTTACAGATAATTTTTTGAGTATTCGTTAAAGTAAGTAAGTAAATAAGTTCGTACAGGCCGAGTGGCAAGCCGTGTATAAAATGAAAAGACTGACAATGTCGATGTCGTCCCTCGCTTAACATCGGCGATCAGTTACGAATATCTAGTCGAGCTACGAGTATGCTACGAGCACTAGCAAACATCAATGTGTAATACACATTCATCTGTTACTCGTATATAACATTATGTTCAGGTCTGTTAGCGGAACTAGCCAGTCTATACAGACCAGCAGAACTGACGGCTCGGTCAGCCATAAGGTTGGAAGCTGCGCTGAGCTCTCGTCGAACGTCACTTTGAATTTGTTGGTTACTTTTCAACTTTCTTGTTTTCCGGTTTGATAGATAAATAAACTATTTATTGCTCACACCAGAAATTACAAGCAAAACGATATAACGTTTACAAACTAGTATAACTGACGGCTTATCATTCAGAGCGATCTCTTCCAGGATTCACTGCGTTTGACAAACGAAGCTTAATTAATTATTACAACTGAACAAAACTTTAACTTGGGTAACTTTTTTGCCAAACGCATTACAAATTTGCAATATAAAGCACGCAAACCAAATAACAGCATCACGAAAGTTGCGCTCACTTTGCTCGCTTCGCTCCGCGCTGCTCCGCTCACGCCGCACGACAGTGCACTCGGCATGCTCTGCCAAACACAATTAGCGCTCAATTCGCTTACTTCGTTCCACAGTCCGCCGACTGCGCCTGTTGTCTCCCAGGTCCGTCTGTCGTTGTTCTTACTTACTGGAATGCGACGGCTTTGAAATGGTTGCATTTTGAAGTACGTTTACCCTGCAAAGCTACTGTAAAGGGTCTTTATCTGCAGTGTACATAAATACCTAGGTAGATAGAGGGAGGTTTGAACGATCTGATTTTTGACTGGTCATCTGATTAAAAGTCTGTGCCTGTGTTTGTATTACCTTCCCTTCCTTAAAGTTTCAGGAAAAGTAGATATTTTCGAGATAGGATCCAAAGTTCGAATACGATCTGGCATTGTGTGTGAAACTTTAATTATTATGCGAAGAAACCTGGCCCATATGATTTAGAATGTTTCCTTCAACGCAAGCTCTGTTCTTACGAACTTACTGTTAACATATGTAGAGTTACTTTCTAGCCACGTAAACCTTCTAATTCTAGTAATTTAGGTACACATTGAATAGTAGCCTCAAGTGCCTTCACGTGCCCAACCTAGAATTGCGCCTGCCAACGTCCAAGCACTGACGAGCCCGGAGGCGACTCACGACATGAAACCTAGGATTACACGGGTCGGACGCTACTTTGAAACGGAGCTCTAAGTAAACCACTATTAGCTTAGTTAACTACGAGAAGTTCAGTTACGTTAAGTAAATATCAATTGCACTTAGAATACACACTGTCTGAGACAATGATGAAATCCTGTGGATGCGTTGCTGCTTCAAACAGGTTTTTTTTTCAACTATGACAGTATAGATCATTTATTAGCTTATTAATTAAAACTTTGACACTAAGACTATCTACTCAGCCTGTACATACAATTACCTACCAAAAAGATTAGCAAATCAAACTAACATTGGAATCACCATTAACAATTTTGAAGTTTAATTCAACAGCTTTACGTTTAACAATAAAGATTCCTTTTTCATTTCATACACGGTACCCTAAAATCAAAACCTGACCCTAAAACCAATTTATAGGACAACAAACGACCACAGGAGTCGGTAAATAAAACAATAGTCATATTTGAATGCGGTAACCGCACAGGAAGACAATAAAATATAAAAGTTTATAGAGACAGTTTTCTAGGAGTGGAAGGAAGTGCATTTTAATAGAAAACCATTGAGGCGTATCTATGAGAATGGTTTTCGAAATAATATCGGAAATTGAGTGGAAAGGTAAAGAAAAACGTTTGGTACCGTTGTTGAAAATAGGCCAAATAAATATATGTCAATTTTCAGCCCCAAAAAAAACCAGTTACATACCTGAAAGTTTTTAAAATCGTACGAGACGTTTCAGAAAATAAGATAAATACGAAACAGTTTTTATATTTCATTTACAAAAATATAGAATACGTAGACCATAATTATTAAGTTAGGTTTAACATTATTTTTATCTTTTATTTATTTAAACAGGGTTTTATAGGTTTAAATTAATCTCACAAACCTAACATTGCATTGTTACAATTAAGCAGGAATGTCAACTGCGATTCAAGCGTTAGTTAGCTTTGGTCAGTCTCGGCTGAACTGTGTTTGAACAGGCCTCTGACAGGACGCCGAAATCCTATTCGATCCGCCCTAAACCGGATTCACTTGCATGTAACTAGTTTAACTTGGGCTGAACCGGTTCTACCCGGATATAACCGGTTTTGCCTGTTTGTAACTGATTTAACACTAGTTCGCTTTGACAGTTAGTCAATCTCACTGCGATTGACATGGCACTTCAGGAAAAAATCCTTTTATGAAATTCGATTGTAACGGCATTATAAAAGATTTTTACACACACTGTAGTTATGTATAATGTATGTTTGTTACCTATTCACAAAACTTTTATGGGTCAAATCATTTTTGACTAAACTAAAACTAAAATGACTAGGTATTTATAAGGACAGATATATACTCGTATTTATACTTTTTGTCACGATTTTTTCGTAAAATTATGCAAATCGTTAAAGTACAAGTCGTATACAAATGCGGTATACAATATACCTACTTTAATGATCTGACAACTTCTCGCTGCCGTAAAATGTCGTGTACGAAAACAAGACTGAGATTTTTAAGCAGTGGTTAAGTTTAAGCACGTTTTATAAGTTTTATAAGATCCGTAGTTTAAGTAGCTACCTACATTTTGTTAGTTTAGCAAAATATCGGTGCACTAGTTTTCTTCTCATTTCTTCAAATTTCCGACTCTTTTGTGCAAGCTTCAAAAACTGCCAAGTAAGCGGTAAGACCCAACTCCGCGAGAAAGTACACCAACTTCCCCCTGTAATCCCGACAAATGGACGAAATCTCTCGTTTTACACTAATTGTGAGGCCGGCTTAAGGTGCTTGTTATAAACTGTCTTTTGATGAAGCGAAGCGTCGAATAAGTCTGAATAAAAGCTTTTTGTTAATGAGGCACACGTCTCTACAATAAATAATTTAATTAAAAAAACATTTTTATAACAAGATTTTATTGCATTGTCATCGGAGTTACACACGTTTACCAAATTTCAGCTCAATCGGACATCGGGAAGTGGTTCAAAATTGAGTTGCAACCACCCAAGTTGGCCACCGGAACAAACATAGTCACGTACATACACACATACATTGCATGTTAAATAAAAGCTTTTAATTACTGTTTGTCTGTAAGCGCATCACTCGAAAACAGTTGGATCGATTTGGCTTAAACTTTTTATCGTATGGCCAAAAGGCGAGCCTTGGTTCCAAGGACAAAACTTGCAAGGCCAAGGGCCAAGGGCGGGGCAGCACCGCACCGGTACGAATTTCCGGAAATCATCAAATTTTTTTTATACTCATATCATGAGAATTCTTGCCGAAGTCACGTCAAATTGCTAACCTAAATAAATTGGTGGTGATATACAGATGGACAGACACCGAAGTCTTGCCCTAAGGGTTTTCCCCGAAGGAGGTTCAGGACCCTAAAAGTCTCAGACGAAAAACCTATGAAAACCTTTTTTTCTTCTAAAACATAAACAACAATGATCCATTTCATTAACCTAAAATGTATGTAGGTATTTTTCCGAGTCAAGACTCTATTTTCTTTTCATTTTCCATACTAATCACATTCACATCACATCACATTAGCATTACTGTCAATTAGTCTTTGTAAAGGTCGTTGCACACTGCTCCGAGATAATTCTTCAATAATCACCGTCTAGACGGTGTAACGTGTGGCGACACTAGCGCCACCTACGACTAAACGCCGTCCATTATCATTACTGGTAATGTCGGACGTGGACAGAATTAAAACGTTGACAATGAAGGCTAACAGTTGGGTTCTTTTTAGAGGGAATTTTAGTTTGGGTTTGATATTGTTAGTAGGTGAATTTGGGTGTATCTTCTTAATAACTAATAAACAAATTATAAAAGGATTCAGTTATTATTGAGTTTTAAAGCAACTGACAGGCGGATTTACTTATTTATAAACGTTGCTTCGAATCACCAATTTAATGTATATATTTTTCGCAATATAAAAACGAAGTGCGCGGTTACAAATAATTTGACTTAATTTTAAGCACTGTATTACAAGCCCGAATGTGTTAACACTGGTTTGATATGGTTGTTAAAACGGGTCTAGGCGTTTAACCACAACCAAGCCTAATGTGACAACGTGGTTCAAGTTTCTAGAAACGTCCTGAAAAAAAGTGACTTTAAAGTAAGGCTGAAATTACTCACTGTTAATTCTTAGTGACAAAATGATAAATCGAAATCCGATTACAAAATTACACAACATTTTATTCATGGTCAATAATGCCCAACCTGTTACCACACAAGTAGTTAACAAACGTACGATGATGCATTATCCAATAGACTTTAACACACCCGTTATTTGGCTAGCGTTATGAATATAGTCACGCGATCAGTGTAGAGGGGCCCTTATAATGAAGTTGGATTAAGAATGATGGTGTTTTTGGTCAATTTTGGGAAGGATAATGACTTTGTGGTGATCAAGGTGTTGTAAAGAAAAAGTTTGCTGGTTAGTGATGACTTTGTGCGATAAGACCGCTATTTTGTTATTATAAATTCATTTACTTGAGTATTGTGATTTGAATGTTTTCTATTTAATTTCTAGATTTTTTTTTATTTCAGTGCATGGAACTGATTTCGTTTTATAGCATGATTTGTCTAGTGACAAAGTCGCAATTTAGAGAAACAGAGAAATAGGTACATCGCCAGCAGAGACTTTTGGTGTTTTGTAATATCGGATCGATACCCAGTTTGGGTCGCTGCTCCAATGAAGAAGGTCCTCAGTAACCCAATTTCTAAAAGTTTACGTGTAAAGTTGAAACTAGCTAATTGTTTTATATGTCAAACTATTTTATAGGATGCCGCACAAAGATGCCGCAGTTTATTTGTAGAGTTTGTTGCTGATTTCTTTTGCGTTTGATTTCTTTTTTCACAAGTTAGAAACCGAAGAAAGTTGAAAAAGATATACTGAATTCCAGGTTAATCGGAGATTGGGAAGTGATTCAGAATCCAGCTGCAAGATTTGACCCAAACAAACAAACATTGCAAAGTATATAAAATTTTGTTAAAAGTTCATCTGTCTATCTATTTTCAGGCTGTTGTTAAAAACTGATATCAACTATCCAATCAGTGTAAAACTTGCTGTATTTAAAATAGCCATTACACCGGCCTGTTTTAATGGTGTAAGGTTTACATGATAGTTAAGAGCGGAGGTAAATCAACCTGTGACATTTATTGCTTTTAGGGGAAGGAAATTTCCAAAAACCATTAACTTTAAATCCGAAATATCGTACAATCTTAATTAGGTGGTGCTTTTAAAAAGGTAATAAATATAGATCAAGTTTTCTTGGAGTATTACTTATAACTTTTCACGAAAAATAAGAGCAGTACATTTTATAAAAATCAATCAATACAAAAGAAAATCAATGCCTTTTTATTTTGAATGTTTTCCCGAAAAAAAAAACAATAATCTCTATGCCACACAATGTTACCAGCATGTGCCCTGTTTTCGTTTTGTTTTCGCAAAAAGCAGTGTCAGCCAAAACTGCCAAAAAAAAGCTTTGGCGCCAATTTATTGACAGCAACAAATTAAAATGGCGGCCGTGCGTGCGCTCTCCGGCCAAGCGCGAGTGTAATCACAACCCGGCGTGACGTGCATGCTGCTGACAACTTGCCGCCGAATCCGGGGTCAAAAATACTCATCGGCTATCATCTCTTGTAGTGATGCACGAAATGAGGTTAAAACATTTAGTTTTTTCTACTTTTTAACTTTTTTAAATTAACAATAGAATTTAATTTTTCGTAGGATTTATGGTTTGAATTTTAGAGTTTGGTAAGACAAATATGTCAAAAATTGTTATGTTATAATGAAAGTGATTTGCTGCACTATTGGAAACAGCACAAAAACCGACGTTAAATAATGGTGCGGTTGCAGATAAACACACCTGGCTCAATAGACACTGTATTTTAAGTGAAACCTACTAAAACCTATCAATGGTTGGTTACAAAAGCACCTGTTTTAATGACGCTGATTTTTCCCAGCGCACTGATCCCTGAATGCATTGTTTTAATTTTAATTTCGTTGACACATTATACCCAACGTAAAGTCAATACATTTTTGGTGGAGTGTAAATCCGTGAGTTCGTCGATAAAATGCGTGGTCCGAACGATACCGTTGATTTATGTGTGGACATCCGTAAAACTATGAACATAAAGGGTTAAAATCTCTGGTACACGGTATCGGCTGGTTTTTATATTGTTTCGAAGTTACGCTTTTGTAAATTAAATTTTGACGCGTGTTTAAATTTATTGACAGTGTTTTAAATTAAATGCCAGTTGTTTGAACTCTTAACAGCCTGGTTTTAACCAAACAAAAGCATTACTGTAATATAATTTTATAAAGGTTGTGATTTTGAGATAGGTTAAAAATGCACGAGAAAAGTTATGTTAGTTTCGGTTAATGCTCCAAATTTTGTACCATTTTTCATACATTTTCTATTTCATTGATTTTATTTTGAATTTATACCTAACGAAGATTATTTAATGGTTTTTAAACTACCTTTTCTTAGATAGGTATACGTTTTAATCTCAGTCACAGTCATCAAAGTGATGAGCTGGTGAATCAGAAGATGAAACAGCTACATTATTAGGTCCGGGACTCATAGGATAGAACATTATGTACTTAATTGTTTATACTGTGGAATAGCCATATGAACATCTTTTTAATTTAGCACCCACATACATACATATTCAAGTCTTATCTGCGCCACCAAAAAGTTCTTCCGAATAACATTAGGACAATTACGTAGGCGTGAAATCGGCCGTTTGTACCCTTATTAAGGGGTAGAGTGTTTATTCTAACCTAACACGTGGAGATGGCGACTTTGAAGTGGATGCTATTGAAATGGAAATTTCCGGTTTTGTTTTTAGCCGTTAAATTGTGCTTTGTGAAAGGTAAAGTTAGTTTATCTACTGATAGGTAGATGTTAGTGATCAAACAAATGTTTTGTTTTAGTTTCTGAAGTATTACATTCCGTCGCATGCACAACGCAAAAAACCACACCTTACCACATCCACAATGCAATGCACTGCTTCGTGCATGTGAGCATTGTCATCGATTATATCTGTAGATGAATGGTGTGTAAAATCTTAAGATGTTATACAACTGTGTTTTACTGAATAACGAGTCCGACCTTTGCCGAAGGAGTAATAGCTGAACAATTGAACATACAAAAAAAAACACCTGAAGTTTATTAGCAATAAAGATAAATTTGTCGACATATCATTCATGTAAATCAGTTCAGTGTTTTTAGTAGTTACGAGTACGTACGAGCATAAGAACGGACGTACCTACAAATAAACAGGTCCAACACACAACAATATTTTATTGCCTTCACGGCCATGTCTGTGATTCTGGCATATCATTGTCCAGCAGATCAAGAATAAATTAGAGTCAAAGAGTAGGCCCTTGGACAAAAATGAGGAAGAAAAAAAACATTTTTAGTGATAATTTAGTAGACCTTTCGAGACAGATGCCCAAGAAGCATGCGTATTCAAATTACCCATTCCACCCGACCGCATTGTCAAACCGAAACCAACCAGCCGTCTTCCGACTCATTATATTTTCTTGCGACTCAAAATCTAACATCAAAGGGAACCCACACTTTCAATATTTGAGTAGCGGATTCTCCGCTCAAATAATTACCCAAATTAAAGGGGAGTTTTATGCGAGCGTAAATAAATGATGAGGCAAACTTACCTGTTATAGTGACGCAGTATAGCTGTGTGCAGTAGATCAATTTCGTCGTGAGAGATGACGTGAGTCAACAAACTCAGAGCGCAAGCCGCTAATGACAGTGCCAAGTGGAAGAAAGAGTCAGAAAGTAGACTTTGCCTACAGTTAATAAAAGTTGCTGATTTTCTAAATTGATCTAATCTGACATAATCGATAGTTTGGAACTTTAGAAGTATTACAGTTCATTGAGCTCTACTACTGATATTTATGACTGAAATACAATAATCGCGAAACATGTAATGTTAATATTAAAAAAATTGCATTTTATGCACACTACTGCTTAACGATTGAATGCTTGTTGCCATAATACTTTTCAAGTAGACTCTCGTGTAAAAATCCAACTACAATAAAGCAATTTAACGCAGCTCCCTTACTGGCAACATTGTTCTGTTGTTATGATATAACTTAAGATGGGACGGTACTCGCTAACTTATTCATAGGCTTAGGGGCTGTAAACTCTCGATGTTTGATATGAGGTGTACGGTACGTGGGCTCATAAAGACGACATATTTCAGGACTCTACCTTCCGATGGGCCCCTATGGTGCTGCCGGAATCGAGTTTCTGCTTTTATATTTAAGGGAAACTACTGTTATTTTGGGAAACTATTTTTTTTGGCAATTTTTCTGTGTGTTCTTTCTAATATAGTGTACGTTAGTAATGTTCTATTTTGGCTAGTTTAGTGTTCTATTTGTTGGAGTTTTAACAGCTTAGGATATTTTCTTCACCAAAGTCTTATACACTCTTGGTTAGTTGCAGGTTTACTGAGTTTGAAAACTGTAAAAAAATAGATTGATCCAATCCTTTGAAAAGCTAACTCTTTTTCATTAATGACGATATAAAAAATGAAACTATCTAATTCGCAAAATATGGTCTTCTATTACGACTAGTTTCGACCACAGTCGGCTAATTCGGTTCGGTTACCCGTTTAAATCATAACATGTTTCAAAACCACGTTAGTTTCCTGGGTAAATAAGTACTTATCGAGAATTTCAATACTTAATACTTAAGTTTTCATTTATATTTTAAAATTGTTTTAAAATTATTTTAATTTTAAAACATTGCCTCAAGCTAGGGATACACAGGTGAACCCATAACCAAATTAAGGAGGGTTTCCTCTCGATGTGCTCGATAACAGGGGTGCAGCGCCATCTGTCGCCCATCTGCATAAGATACAGTTTGGCAGGACCGGGGGCCTTTTGAATTTATACGGATTTGAAAACTATACAGGCTGATACTAAACCACTGCTTACCACTACTTACGTTTAAAATAATAGTGGTGAGCAGATATTTGTTTTCATTTTTAGAGAAAAAAAAAAATGACAATTGCCAATGTAGGTACATATACTATAAGTTCTTACAAACTAAATGTCGGTACAAGGATCCTGTAAGGACGCTGCAAATTTGGAGGGAATATTAACTTTTAGGTACTCTTACTTAAATGAATCTAAATATTCTATTTTATTCCCATTGTTACCTGCCAAAGCAACGATGATCTAAGTTATGTAGTCACCGATAGTTCTTATATTGGTTGGGAACATGCACACATGCACTTTTAGCTTTTAAAATAATTTGGCAAATTATTAATAATAAAAAGTACCAATAAATTGATCATGATTATAATTATGGGTTCTTAAAATTTAGTAGTAATTGTCTATTGATTAATTATCGTCTCTGTCGAGTAGATACTGAAAATTCAAGTCGAGTTTACAACGTTGAAAGTGGATGGAGCCTTATAAAGAATTTAACTTTTGAAGCCTTCATCCGATTTTCTGCGCTATTTTTGTTATTTGTTGTGCCTTTTTCGTTCTGTTTAGGGTAAAAACGTAACGATATGTTTCTGTTTGTCCTGTCCTGTCTCCAGCGTTTCCGCGTGTTCCCTCATCATCCTATATCTTCACGTCTCGGTACTCACCCTCTATTATTATGAGTTTTCCCGAATTTTCCCTCAGGTTTTCATTAGCAGGGGTGCGTTTAGTGACTTATGCAAACAAAGGGAAGGGTGCGAACTCGTAACAAGGTGCACGCTGCACTGTTGCTGTACCGTTGTTTTATTAAAATTTGTTTAGTCGAATTGTAAATTTTGTACAGGTATAAATCGTTTGAATTTGTAAGTTTTAGGTGATTTTGAATGTATTTGATTTGTTGTCTTCGAGGTACAGTATCTTGAGCAACCTTTTTGCCAAAAAAATACGTGAAAAAATAACATTAAAATGAGGCAATCCCACAGTTTGAATGGATGGATGGATGGATTAAGTGACGAGTTGGTCGGAGATGACCCTATTCAAGTAGCTAAACCAGCCGAGTAACCGAAACTACTCTAAACTCTGACCTAGAACAAGGACTTACTTGAGTGAGTTCTAAAATATTATAAGCCAAGACAGAGTAGCATCAGTTCTCGGTAAACTAAACAAAGTAACTAAACTATTTGCGCTATATACAGTATAATACATACATTGTATAGTAAAAAGTTGGTACAAATTCTACTAACATCAATCGAAGCTTTGTTAAAAATGCAGCACCAACCAATAAACCAACAAGCACCAAACTGCAATAACAGTTCGGCAAGGAAGGATTAAAGCGAAACAAACGGCAACCTACTTCCTAACACCCTTATTTACATCAAACAAATATAGAAACTCCTATAAACAGGATGTTCCGTTCTTTCTTTACGCTCAACTTTATACAGGGTGGAGCGAACTTCCGGAATCTTTTTTAATGGCCGAGAGTTTCAGGAGACACCTGAAAAGTCTAGACGCAGCGGAACGGTTTGTTGCTTAAAGTTTTTAAGTGCCATCGGTTATTTGTTGGGAGTTAAATGAAAATTCGTTTTTTAAGACAGTTAATGGAATTAAGCTTTGGAACTTTTGATACACAATAGTTGAAATTATCGTTGTAGGGAAGTAGTCGTTGAACGTTTTGAATAAATCTGCTACATTTTTTTTTGCGATTTTTAATGGGACTGTAATTAAAATGAATGCATTTTAAAAATACTTACGTAATAGTGAAGTTGAAGTAATCAAGTATCTTACCTGAAACAGACAAACAAAATAATAAACAAAGAGAAATCCCAAATTTGGCTAGAGACGTTTCGTTTTAGAATAAAAAAATAAAATAGTCTAGCCTCTAGATTAATACAGGTTAGTTTACCGAAAGCAAATTGGATTAGTTTTACTAAAAACAGAAAATCACACTTTTCCAAACCGATAATTTGCAAGAGGCTATATTTGTTATTTCTTCGGCTCAACAGAATTTGAAAAAAAAAATGATGCGAAGGTAGCTTATACCCTGAAAAAACACACATAATTATGCTACTTTTTATCTTGAAACAAATCCTAAAAAAAATAAACAGTTTTTGTAGCTAAGCGCGTGGATCCGCGTCACGCAGCTAGGTAAAATGCGAGAGATGCGTCCTTTTTTCGTAAAATATGTAAACCTACTTAATCATCACGACACAGTCCCAAAATTCAATAGGGTACTAATTTCACACTCGCAAATCCTGCACGGTGACCGTGCGCGTCAGGTGTCGCCAACAGTCCGCCATCGCTCGCGTTTATGGAAGCCATAAATTGAGGACCCCTGGAAAGACGCCCCTTGATTTGCATTTCACAACTCGGTAATGGCCGAAAGAAGGTTTTTAGAAAGCGAAAATTATAGGAAAAAGAGGAAGTGACGATGATGATATTAATTTTTTTGTGTGAAAAGTTTGAGACAAATTGTTTTTCTTTTCCTTTCTCTTTGTCGGAGGATTTTGTAATCAGTTCTGGTGAAAGTGAAAATTGTAATATTTCCAATTGCAATTTCTACTTTTTACAAAATTTACGTCTCATTACTCAATTGTGAGTTTTTGTGTTTTTTGTATTTGACTTTTTATTACTTTCGCACTAATTCTTCTACCTTTTCTTTAAAGAAATATATCCAAAACTAAATGAATAATAAAGTTTTATATTCTATAAATATGATGTTTCCGCTTTATTTATCTCATCTCTATAAATTGAATCAAAGTTTGAAGACCTTTATTTGACAGATAACTAAAAATATATCTGTCTATTAGACAAGGACATCAATACTTTTAGAAAGAATTGATCTGTCACCTAAAGCCTTCAAACTTTGTCCCATTATCTTTGTAGCTGCCGCAGTGATAAACATTTTTACCACCTATTCAAGTTAAATCCTAAATACAAACGCTTTCTTTCAAAAGCTTAAAAGGAAACCACCACTTCCCAACGGCACCGCAGGACCACTTCCTCCAGACAGTTATTAGGGTGTCCGCACACTGGCGGACAATTTTCTCACAATGAGGACCACCTACGGTGACCAATTGACCACTTAACCGTCCATTGGGGCCCTTAGTACCCGCAATTACTGTCCGTATTACCCTAACTGATCAATAACTGGGACTGTTATTAGAGTTTTTGTGTTTGAAATTTCAATAGGATATTCAATGTTATAGAATTATAAAGTAAGCAATCAAATCAGATCGTACGGCGAATGTGAGCACCGCGGTAAACCTCTAGTGGTATTTTGGTGCAGCACAAAAAAAACTACGCGTAATAGAAAAACTGAACAATAAATTTAAAAAAAACATATCGCGCCAAGTGCTTTTTTAATTCACAATTGTGAAGTTCTATGAAAGTTTCAAAAAAGCGACTTTTTATTAACAGTGAAGTTATTTTTTATGCGAATAATGTAACTTTCATTTATTAAACCAAACCCCTTATAATACCGTACGTATTTTAAAACAAATTCAATATTGCCCGTGCAAAAAATTAATACTTTTTTGAACTGTTATTCCTTTTTGATGTATTCATATAGCCCGTGGCGAATGAAACCCAATTTAACTAGACATCAAGGTATAGTTTCAACTTTATTTCTAGGACGTAAGGGTCAGTTTTGCATTGTCCTATAAGTTTCATGGTACAGTGCATCGTATAAGTGTTAAAGCACATGTCATGACGCCTCGGATGTATTTTGCCATTAAATAAATAAAACCACATTCGGTTTGGAATCGGAGTGAGGTTGGACGGCGTTTCATCAACCAGACTTCCTGTATCACCAATTATCTTGCATATTAATGCTAGGGTCTCTTAGTGACATAAACCTTTATCTCTGCGTGTCTCTTAGGATTCTTAGCGATAAGGCCGCCAGTTGTTACACTAGTTTTAAGCGTTATCTCTTTATTTGTAACTAGCTGACCCTTGCCCACTTCGTTGAGCATAATGTTAATTAAACCCGAAGCCATCGCGCGCCGTCCGGACCGTTTTTTCTCCGATTCACTTTGCAAAACGGACTACCACGTAAAAGCCTTTTTATTTTTCGGTTTTTTATTTATCCTATGACACTCAGCAATAATGTGGCTTTCTATTGGTGAAAAAATTTTTAAAATCGGTTCAGTAGATCCCGAGATTACCCCTTACAATTTAACAAATATACAAACACACAAACTTTACTTCTTTATAATATTAGTATAGATTTCTGGTGAGAACAATAAAGAGTTTATCTATTTATCCACTTTTTCCGTCACCTTGTATTAAGTAGGTAATGTAAAAAGCACCAATCTTAATATTGTTGTAAAGCAATAAAAGCTGTCAAGTGCGAGTTGAGATGCGCATATGGTAGGGTTACGTAGACATGTAATTGTCGTATTCGAATTAAGCTCATTGAACTTAGCCAACTTTTAGTAAGTTGTTCCAACTTTTACGATATAATTATAAAAGTAGAAATACACTAAAAAACGCCGATCATTACGAAAATATATCTTCTTACATCAATAATTTCTGAACTAAGAACATCATTGACCATTTTACATTAGATCCAAAGCTGATGATGATAATAACATCGTCCTTGCCGATTTCGGCCGTTTTCGCCTGATGTTAAACATGACGTTTAACATCAGGCGAGCGATTTGCTCGTCTCGTCACTCAATTACATAAAAAAAACTACTTCTGCTTCTGTTAGGTTAAGCTTAGTTGGTCCAAACTAATAATTGCTGGCTTTAGAGATTATTTATTAATTTTTAATTGAGCCCAGAGGGCGGCAAGATGAATTCGTCAGATTATCAACCGCCCAGGGGGCTACATTCATACGGACCCAATCCAAAATCAAACTTCAAAAATGGAATGCCTAATTGGATCAAACTTTTTGAACTCTTTTGTAGAGGGTGAGTTTTGTTGTGGGATTTACGCAGCCTCCAGCGCTAATAATGTTTGGGTTTCTATTGAAAAGCCCTTACAGGCATATAAATAAGTATAGCTATATTCATCTGCCCTCGTATTCTGAAGCAAATCGGACAGAGTTCAATTCGAATTCGAAACGCTGCGTCTCTGTCATCTATAGCGCAGACGGAGAGAGTAGATCTTGAATCGAAACCTTTCCATTTGAACGGAGATACAGCCAGCTGATCCTTGTTTATACATTAAAAACAGGCCAAGCTAAATAAACACGTTTAAAAAGCTAAGCCTAGTGATAATTATATGTGTTATCCATACTGTTCAGAATTTTTCGAATATGAACTCAAGCTTGAGTTCATATTCGCAATACATACTAAAAATCAATTCAAAAGTATTTAGTGGTGTGTGCATCATTGTGGTTTTTCTTGTAAAGATATTAAGAGCTACCTCTGTTAGTGTGGATTATGTTATGACCAAAGACGATCCTTTATACCTATAATATACAGATAATTCTGTGTTGCGGATATAGATAAACCTGATTTACGATCAGCCGCACACACTTTGCTAGACAATTAAACACAACTAATGAACATGTATTATGCAATATACGGGTTAGACAGCTACAGGTCGCGTGAAGAAATGTTTTTGTTTCCTAAAATCCAATTCTATATCCCAGAAGCAAATCACGATGTTCCGACAACCATATCAGAAAATTTTACTCGTACCAAATGAATTTCCATACTAAACCCGGTGTTAGAACTTATTATTTTAATTTAACACCCGTTATGCGGAAGGTAATATAGATCGTAAAACTCCTAAAAGCTAAAATTCCGTCGCACAGTGGGGCGCGATTAATTCTAAAATTTGCATGACAATTGCATTAAAACAAACCGCCGCCAGAGGGCGCGGTTCCGTTTGCTCTGTGTCCGGATCCCGGATCGCATCCGGACCACAGTGCAGTGTGTGGATTTGTTAACTTAGTGTTGTAGTACTTACATTGCTGGTTTAAGAAGGTTTATAAGGATTCAGACCAATTAAAGTAATTAAAGTTTCCCGAGATCTGTTTTTCTTTTAAAAATTGAATTTTGGAAAGGTAGTAGCGTAAACGACTAGGTCCTAGAAAATGAAAGTCAGTTTATTTTCAATATGCAATAACAATTTTAAAAACCCGGTTCTTGTTAATGCATAAAATGAAGAAGCAAAATAAAGCGATCTATTTCTAATTTAAAAAAAAATACATCAGCAATTAACAAGCAATGGTTACTTCAATCCACTCGATTTAATTTTCCTCGATTCCAGCCCTTGTGTGACAAATTATGCCACCCTATGCAGTTTTTACGTCCGCCATGGCCCTAGGCTATTTGGGTACGGGTAGAATGGAGTTAACAAATTTAGTTTGCCTCGATAACCGTTCCTGCGGTGGAAATAAAGGGTCTCTAAATGGTTCAATTTTCAAACGTATGGCTGTTTTATTTTAATTTGTATATGTTTTGGGTTTGGAATTTTCAAATGCGTCAAATGAGGTAATATTTTTGGGTGGAATATTTTATGAGATGAACCACTGTGCGTGCATCCTAGTTATTTTTTTAATGTTTTGTACCTATTCAAAATTCGATGTAGCTTAAATATAATACATACGCGCTAATTTTTTAAAACTTTATTTTATATTATCCTAAAATAAGTTATAAGAACACATATCTGACGAGTTCAAAACATTTTTCTTTTCCCCAAGCCCATTAGCAAATGACAAAAGCAAACTCTTTTTGCTCCTCCCAGCTATATCCTTCTGAACCCCGCCACAGTTCCAGCAGACGTCGACTGTCGCCTAAACTAATTTATCTCTGTGACCGTTGTTCCGCTAATTTCATAACACCCTGTATAAGACTTGCCAGAACACTTTCGCATTTTATAACACCCTGTATCCGGCTTGCCAGAACACTCTCGTATTTTGCAGTGGACATAAAAATTGTGTTGGCGACGTGAAAATGGTGGTGGAGATAAAAGTGTTGGTAAAAGATAGATGACGTGTGGAACCTGATTTATCGATGTTGGTATCTAACGTTAAATGAATAATAAAATCATACCAATTTAGTCTTATTTTAATAGGGCGTTAAAAATTAAAGAAGATAGAAACATTTTCTAATTAGTTAATCATCTAGGTACCTCCGCTTACATTTAAATTACCTATGTCTACATTTTATGGATGTTTGATCAATTATTATTGTACGATTTGCAATGTCGTTCAGTAAACAAACTGATTGAATAAATTCAGACTGGGTGCTCAATTACTAGGTAGCTATTATTACTTTTAGGTAAAGCGTTTTCTCTGTACCTACATTCAGATTCAGAATACTAATAGAGAGATTGTGACGAATTTACACTTATTTTTGATGCATGAGACGAATTTAAATTACTTTCAATGTATGGAGTGTTTAAAAATGTGACGAATGTACAACAACCCTACAAAAGCAAGGACACGAAATACCTAATATTACCAACCTAAGGATACAGTACCTACTCAGAGTAGGTATCTAATTAACAGCTAGTTCTAGACGAAACCAATTACTCGTCTCGATCTCACTCCAACTTGAAACTACGAGGACAAGAATTCGCTCGTCTCGTCTCCATCGTCAAATGAAACCTCGAGACTGGTTGACACGTGTGACGACTAATATCTTCCCCGGCGTCGTTTATTAAGAAACCACTGCACCCGCTGCACTATAAGGAGCTGTCACTCGCGGTTTTCCCGCCATTTTGCTGCCGCCATCTTGGCGACGCCATTTTAATTTGTCACAGGAATTTTATCACTTTCTGATGTTTTAATGGTGGATGGTATCTTATGAGGAAAATGGTATCACGTCTTGGGATTAAAACATTTTATGGCTTCGAAGTTCAGACTAAGAAGAAAGTAAATGTAAGTAAATACATTTCCAAAGATCTAGGTATATTGTATTGGCATTCTTTAGATTGTAAAGATTTGTAAAAATAATTGCATTAAAAAAACACATCCGAAAGTAATGGATATGAAATTTTACCATTACATTTATGCAACTCGTATTACACGCAAATGATTTACTGCATCAAAATGCATGAATCTCATAAAAATAAATAACGTTCCACCTTCAAACCGTAAATAAAGCTGATCGCTAACTTTTACGACATACCTATAAATAAACATAGCGAAATCCATGCATAAAACAATTGGATACTGACGATGCACCCCACACAACACCCCTGCATCCCCTATTTCTTTCCAAAGATATATGATTTTAATAATCGCCAAGATTACGGTAAGAAGGGCCGAGAGGATTCTTGCAGTGTCCCTTGGAGAGTGCCATCTTGAGAAATCGTCCCGGCAGCTATTTCATTTGTGAGGGCCACTTGATATATTCTAGCTTGTTTGATAGGACCTTTTTTGTGAGAGCCCCTTTTATTTGAATACTTGTATTGTTTGGACGTTTTGTGATGTCAACTGTGACGGGGAAGTGAAATTCTGGGGACTTTCTTTGAAAACATTATAAAGTCTACTAAGTAGAAAAAAATATTAAAATGTGGATTTTGTCCAATATTTTTATTATTTGAGCTCTGAAATTGGACTTTCTTGTTTTTCTTGAACACGGCCCAGTTATCATAAATGACAGAATCACGAGAACTTTATCGTTTTCAATCATCGTAATGCCGAAATCGTTCATAAAACGATTCTAAAATAAGATCAAAATTATAGGCTACAATTTCCTCTCGTATTGCTATTAAATTATGCCTACTCTAGAAGTTTCTCTTAAAATAACAGTCTTCTATAATTTTTGTCATCACATTTTCTTTTGATCTGATTACGATATTATTCCTTCATTCAGTAGCTGTGTTCGTTCCCCTCATTATCATTGTTCACTCATCCGTCACAGATAAGGGAGAGGTATGGCCAATACTCAGTCTTGGCTTGTGTTCGTTGATTAAAAATTTTATTTGTTTTTCAGAAAGAGAAAATGAAAGTAAAATAAAAGTGAAGTAGAAGTAATTTTAATGTGGAGTGCTACGAAATGTTTCAGAATGTTAACTCCAGACAATTTTCAATTTTACATCACAAAGATGGTGCAGAGATAGTATTTTTTGTTGGAAGAAAATAAGCTAAAATAAACGAATAACAAAAAAAGTTTCGAATGTTGAAGAGCAAATCATTTTTGAGTTTCTCATTTTAACGAATTAGGATGAAAATCGGAGTGAAGGTAACTCATATCCTAAACTAGCAAATAGGCACTATTCAGGCCGAGAAAATTAACGGTTCCTGTAAAATTAAACCAAATGATACCTCAGACCGCGGCTAGTCAAACATTTTCCACAACTCTTCAGACGCGGAGTTTTCAGCACAACCAGACACAACAAAGCTGTAGTTCAGACATTTGGTGAGCCGAGCCCCCGTGCAGCTCCCCGACACGACAACCTAAATCCAAAGAGATTAGAGCCAGCCTCATTGCTCTACCACTGTGCACAACTTTAAAAAAGTATAGAGGAAATTGGTTTTCAGAATTAGAAGGCTTAGGTGGTTGAGACCACTGTTTGAGTGCGATTCTTGGCTACTTTTTACTGTTTGTTTTAAGTTGAAAAGTAGTTTGTTTGATTAACTTTGTACATTACGTATATGGCGCAACAATAAATGCAATTTAAATTAGAAAATACTGCGTTCCAATTTAGTAACATTCTGTTTTGCAACTTTTCGTGTTTATTTTCATTTCTGAAGTCGAGTGGAATACCAAATCCAAAACTGTTGTTTTTAAATAATTAGCTTATTCTCGAATTTCTTAAAAAGATTACCAGTTTCAAAAAACCTTAACTAAACTCAAGCTATACACTTCAAAGAACTCAAATCTATACTCCTTTTATCCAACACCCTCGGATCTTATTACGTAAAAATCGCCCTCAAAACCGGTCTATTCAGCGATACAGAGCAACAAACTTATCTGCACAGTTGGCCAAATTCACGAACTAAACATTTTCAACGTAAAGCTGTCAGATTTGTACAGAAAGTGCTACGGTGGCTCCCTCAATGACAAGTTGGTGGGTTTGGAGCGCTGGAGCTTGCCAGATGTTGCCTTTATGAACTGCCCTGAATGTAGAAGGCGAGTTTATCAAGTAGGTATTTGACACGATTTAGCGACGTTTTTTAGCTGGCAAAGCAGCCCAGATTCCTTTAAGCGGTGCGTTTTTGTTTGAGCTTACTGAAAGATGGTTTTCTTTAAAAATTGTGAAGATAAAGTAGCTTTGTTTGTGTAGGGGCAATTGAAATAAAGTAGACTAAATGAAATAAAACAATTTGACAGTTTCATGTTTGGCTGTGTTTATCGTAGGCAGGTGCTTAATACGTCTTTATAATACAAAATCTATGTAACCGAAATCGAACCTGCTATTTTGAAAAATAAATGGAAAAGTTCAATTGTGAAAGCTATTAACAATTGTTTTCATTGCTCATTTTTAACCACGCACTGTAACAGTATCCTGCCTAAGGTCTGGCAAAGGAAAAATGTTGATGTGAAAATTAGATAGTTAATAATTGGGTTTAACAAGAGAGAGTTTGACAAGAACTTTTTGTTTGATATTTTTTCTCTTGCATTATATTATTCGATATTTAGGTCAATGTAGAGTTGTGGACGCTGAGCGATAGAGCCTTAGAACATCGGTACGATTTACAATTAGTCTCAGTGTAACTTAAAAAAGTCCGCTCATTTCCACATCCAGCTGAGATGGCGACATTAATCAGGGCCTTGTTTCCGCAGCCGGCGACAGCACGTTTCAAGGAGCACTGCAATCTCTCTGAGATGACGCCTCGCTCTCATGCGCGCCTGGTACTACATAAATGTGAGACGTACTTTCATAGTTGTTATGTTGGTAATTGTCTTTGTTCTGCTTTTGTTTTTATGTTGGTGGCGGCTAGGCGTTTGACCGCAGCTTTTGATGCTACAATACAATAACCATTCATTGAAAAGGCTACAACAAATTGATTTGCAAAAACATGGGTAGGTACTTAATCGAAAAAAACTATCACACACAAAGAGATCTAAACATCGCCAACTTACTCCGATCACGAAAACTACCATACTCGTAATGTATTCCCAAAACAGAATACAAAGGTCGAAGGTCAAATCCTTCTAAAAAGAGGGAAACTGGTAAAATCGATGCGGGTAGGTATAAAACAGGGTAGGTCGCGTCGCGCCGTGAGCCGCATGAGAATGGCGGGCCAGGGCGATATATCAGTCTGAAAGTTCACTTTCCACTCGCTGTATCAGGTGTTGGCTTTTAGATTAAGTAGGAGATTGGAGATAATTAGAAGTTAGGGCTTTGGTTGCTTGATTTAAAGTTTTTAGTTGGTTTTTATATGAGTAGAGCAGTGGAGAATTTTGTTAACTTAATGTTTTTTTTACAGTTGGTTGGTATAATATATAATATTAATTTTGTTATATTACTGTACTGTATAGTATATCTGTCTATTGTACTTTTTTAGAACAGATCAAGTATATTTGGGACAAACTTTTATGCACATTCCAATTATTTATAGTAAGAAATAATGCATATTACTCGTACCTATACATAATACAATCCTAGGCAAATAACAAAATCACGCAGCGAACTATAAAAAAACACGCCGATCCCCGATTCTTGATCTTATTTGTTACTTTCAAAACTCAATTTTCTCCCAATTGCCTCCCCCATTTATGCAGTTACGGGAATCTGTTAAAATTTAAATTGTAAGTTGTGTATTGTATGCAAATGCAGCCGCCCCCGCGTGGCGGCAATTGGGGACGGTGTGGTGTTTACCCGGCGTTTATACGGATGTATTGATCTTTGATTCCGTAAACTTGGATTTGCTACTATAGAAATTGAAGTTTCTTTGATATTTATTGGGTTTTGTTGATTGATGATGACTATTCGTACGCTAGTGTGTTTTTGTTTGTCACTTTGGCACTCATGGCACTCAACTCTGGCTCAAATGGCTTTCTATGTACGTTTTTTAAACACTAATAAATGTAATTGTGGAAGTCTCTCTATATTTCTGAAAGGTAAAATACAGCTTGAAACCAATATATTTATTACTTTGTCACAACAAAACGGACTAAACTGAAGCAATCTGTTAGGCTAAAACTACTCTTCAAGCATTCATCATGATAATAGCCAAAAATTAAACGAAAAATTGAACCCAGCTAGTGTGAAACAAGAATGAACGAAATTGAATATTTACGTTCTTGTCCTTGACTTTGAAAGTCTTTGTACACGGTTAAAATTATTTTAGAATTAAATGAAACTAAATAAAGCTCAGTGGTAGTGTGTCTGCCCTTTTAAGCAAGGGGTCCTGAGTTCGATTCCTAGCCGAGCCGATGTTTGAATGCTGCTCTGGCTGTGGGTGTTAGTGTCCTTGTCTTTGTGTGTGATCCATGGCATCACCGACACAAGTTTTTCTAGTGGGGGCTAGAAAATCTTAACTAATTAATAGTATCAGTAAAACTATGGACATAAATACTATTATATTAATTTGTATTCATATGCTTAAGATCAATATGGTATGTTGATGCACTCAGCACTATACATCCAACGTCTAAAACCATTTGGCCGTCTCCCCTCGCCGCAGATCGAAAGTCGTAAAAAATATTATCATCGGGTCGTATAAAACTGCTTAGTCTGAGCGATTTGGACTTGGTTTATCATCCTCGATGCGAAAACAGGTTTTAGGAATCGATATTTGCGGTCACGGAAACAGTATAAGTATAAAAAAATTCTGGGTAATAAAGGAACAAAATTAATGTTAGTTTAAAATGTTGAAAAAAGTCCCATAAGATTGTAACAAAAATAAACATTCTGTGCCAATGAAACTCTTGCTAAATACATAAACACAGATGGTAATAGCATAGTAAGAGTTTGTCTAAGTAAGAAAATCATCAAAATCGTCTTACCTTTGAGAAAAAAATTACAAAATTACAGCAAAATGCTAAATTAAAACCAGTTGCCAAACCACCAACAGTAAGATAAAAGGATACGCTATACGATATAAATACGCCTCTTAATTAGCCAAAACCAAAACCAAAAAGCGTAAAATACAAAACAAAGAGAAAACGAATCCTTAATGAGTACGCACCGACAAATTGAAGATTCCTCTGAGATAAGAGAAAACATGAAAACACGTAAGAAACATTTCATCTATTAAAAACATTCCTTTTCACTTCGAGCTAATTGCGAGCAGGCTCCAGCAAACAGAAATGAGAGAGAACGGAACGCAATTCTACAAAATTACTTTACATTTGACATTGATACTAATAACTCCTAAGTTTAAAGCTATAGGGTCGAATTTAGAGTAAAGTTTAGTGAACGGGTGGTAGTGGTATGTTGGCGGGGTAGATGTGACAAAGATGAGGGGTCGTGTTCCGTTTAATTTTCATTGACAAGTGTTTCTACGTAGCGATGTGGAATTAGGCTGGGTGCTCACATGCGAGCTGCAACTGTAACTGTTGTGTAGTGTAGTAATAAAGCTCTTATGTAGATATGCTTAACAATACACAGCCCTTGAATGTTTGAGTCACGTCTGATAAAATGAAAATATCGCAGTCAATATTGCTACACAATTCGCTCGTGAGACTTGTATACTATATCTTTGACTTTTGCTGACAGTAAAACTAGGTATAGTCATAATACTGATAGCTTTACATGCAATTACATTTTATTATTATGTATTATAAACTGTATTGTACGAGATTTGCTGCGCTGTCGCAAGCTACTAGTTAGTAGTGTCCTTGTGGGCGTCACATTATCACGATGAAGACTAGACGACCTGTTTGGCTAAGCGATAGTATATCCGCCTTATAAGCCAGAGGTCCCGGGTTCGAGCCCCGGCCGGGTAGATGTTTGAATGAAATTAAATATCTGTTCTGGGTCTGGGTGTTAGTTGTCCTTGTCTTTGTGAGTGTTCCATGGCATCCCCGACATAGGGTATCCTAGTGGGGAGCTATGAGTGTGGAACGTTATTTATTTACTATAACTGTGCCTAAAACGGTTACTTTTTCATCTCACATGTAACTACAGCTATACGTGGTTACAGCTCGATGAGAGCTTAGCTTTATATAGTTATACAGACGCAGCAGTATGTGGAGAGCATTCTTAGAAGCCTCGTGGAGCTCGTGGAGGTATGGAAGCCTTTGATTACCAGTTTCAGGAAATTGTGATAGTCTACAGACAATATAGTTAGATAATAATGGAGTTAGTTTAGTTCTAGGACTCTCCGTTGAAACTAAAGATCTAGAGTTTGATTAAAATCATGGTAATAAATGCTGGCTTCGTCGAAATATTTCTGGAATGTACAGCAAATAATCATTTATACCAAGAGGTAAAATATGGTAATTGTGATAAATACAGGGTTATAAGGAAAGGGTATGCTTAGCTGAAAAGGGCTCATAGTACTTATCATAATGAACAACTTTTACTATGGGACCAATCCGGAAATCCCGAAAAAAATCAGCTGTTCCATGGACAAATGTTAATTTCACTTAATAAAAAGTTTGAAACGGATGATCAGTTTTTTTTCCGCTTAGTATACCCTTTCCTTGTAACCCTGTACACAGAAGACATAAAATATATCCCAAAATAGTTAAAATTGTCTTCTACTCGAATCCACTGAACTCGAACCATTACCCTAAGTATGAAACAACAAAGAACACATGTTTGTCATTAATTTCTACCATAACCGTGAGAGAGAATCACGCACTTAAGTGGTGGTGTGTACTCGTACGTACATTATTATAAATCGTCAAATTTTATCTTAATGGTAATGCTTCCTTTGATAACTATTATTTTATGTTAATTATTATTTTAGATCCTACGTGGGCGCAATATAATGGCAGTTTGTTTATCTAATATCAGAGGATATTAAAATTCTATTAGAAAATGTTATGTTTTTCAAAGTATTGGATCATTACAATGCAATATAAAAAAGCTCTAAATAAACGCAGAAGGATCTGTGACTCTTTTTGTTTTCTTAACGAATTAATAGCTGAACGGATCTTAATAAAGTTTAGCGAGAAAATATACTACATCGGAAAGCTCAGATCTTCTTTGACTTTCTGTAAAAATCGTTGGAAAACAGTAATGGCCAAATTAGGAGTTCCTATATTACAAGGTACGCTGTAGTTAAAAAACAATTACAAAAGAAGAAAAATAATAATTTAATGTACTTTTTACATCCCAAAGTCTCGTCACAAGTACCTCTCAAATCTAAAAATACTTCTCCAGTTTGTCATGAAAGTTTAAAATTTCGTCCAGTAATCCTGAAGTGGGGAAAAAATAACAAGGGGTGCACCAAAGTACTCAGTTTCGTGTTACAAATAACACAGACAATTATAGAATGCCCTGGCATCCCATAGCGTCTCATTATGTGCCGGTGTTGTGTTACAGACGTCTTAATTTTGTCGGGTTTTATGTAATGAGAGAACATTGTTCTGGGATGAGTTGACTTCAACTTGGTGTTGGATTACGTGATTGATTTAAGGATCAATTAAATCAATTTTCTAATTGTATAACCGGTAATATATCTATGGTATAACCGAACTAAATCATAGCAAATTCAAACAGATACTTAGTTTTCTAAACGAGAAACGTGACTTACCTGCCTGAAAACCTAAAAACTGACCCTACGGCGGTGTTAAAACCTTTAAAAAATTATGACTAGACCAACGTTTAATGTCACTTTGACTTGATATTTGATTTCTGCGAAAACAGCAAAACAAACGTTTCAAGATTAAAACATAATCTTGATAATAAATAGGTACTTGTCGTTGTTGCTTCATAAACTCTCAAAAATATGGCTGTTTTTTAGTTCATTCCAAGGCATTTTTACGATGAAATAATCTAAAATCAAAGCTATCACCTATCGCGTCGCCGTATTAAATTCCTTCTCCCCTAGGGGAGTAAAACTGGGGGTGAGAGAGTAAATATCGGATGTCTTATTATTTTTAGTTGAGCGCGTCGAGACATACGCCGTCACTACTGCGTAGAATATCTTTACAGAGATACAACCGTAGTAGCTTCTTTATAAGGCGCAGATTTGACGGGCATGTGCGTACGGCGGCAGTCCTCGTGATGCTTGTGTTCCTCCCGCTTAGCTTATCTAGCTTTGATTCGCTTGTGCGTCTTTATATTTTTCGCAACACTGGTACGACATTGCGACAATACTGTTATACTAGCCAAGGGAACCAGTATTTGTTTTCTTAAAAGATTAAAAGTAACATAGCTTTCCGAAACTATTTTAACTCTGTTTTTCTCTTGCCCATTTATCAACAATCTCATTGTACTTTGATGGGAATACTGTAGCCGCTCGCTGCGCTACTTCGCTGCATAGTGCGCTGCCTGTAGTGAAGTACGAGTAACTACATGAGCTAAGCTTAGAGTGATCAGTTCCTCTGCAACCATTTTCCACTCCGTCACGTCACGTGGCGTCACGTCGGATATTCCTCCAGTGTGACAGCTGCCTAAGTGAGACTGGTGTCGCACATACCTACTTCGTAAACGTCCTATTTTGTCTTTATTTAATTGTAATCAATTGGAGGGCCCTTGTGGAAGAGATATTTAGAGATAACTTATTGCTACCATCTGTTACTGGCTTAAACTTAAACGGATTGGCTATGAATCTACGAAACTGAATTGGGAGTTTCAATATGCCTGTATCTGTGTCGGTTCCTAAATTCGATTGGTGGGAAATAGCTTTAAATTGAAATAGATAGTCTGACAGCAGAGTAGGTACGAAAATGATGGCATATTCTGTAAGATACTTAAGCTTTCAGTATGCTTTATTTTGTTTATAATAATACAATTGTTTGTAATCATATAATTCAGTTATTACAATACAATTAAGTTAAGTAATGCCTTAACTTAATTGTAATAAAACTCTAAACATTCTAACATCAGTTGCAAAACTGCGGTCAAATAGAGCAACGCCGCCGCCGTGTCATGTGACATCCTATGGGAGAGCCTAATGTCCAGCAGTGGCTAAATATTAAAAACTCTAATAATAATGATGACGTCTTCGTCGTAACACAACCATTTATCGATATCATGCCCAAATTTATCGATTACACTTGTATCAATTACGAATTGAGTTGCTTCGAGTTGCTTCGTAAACACGCCGCGTGCGGGACGTGCGGGCGCGCCATCAATATTCATAATGGACAATCGGTATCGATTCATTGAGTTCACTATCGAATACGAGTACTTAGTATCGATACTGATTTGTGGTTGTAGGCGTCAGACTGAATTACAAGCTATTTAGCTACTCATGTAAATATTATGTTTTGTATCTAATTAAAGGTAAAAATAAAAATTCCAAAACTGTGTAAAAATTTCTTAGTGAAAACAAAGTAAATTTTGTATAAGACGCTTGAACCACAACAAAATTTGTAATCATTTAAATAGTAACAAAAAAAACTTAACATTTAAGGATTTTCTATTGGTTGGTTGGGTTAAAATGTCCATGAGACTAAAATGTATCACTAAAATATTCACCGTTTAACTCACAAGAGCGTCAGAAAAAATCAAAACTGAGCCGCGTAAGTTACTGCTACGTTCCAAGCTATCTCAAAACCGGACTGCCCCTGAACCTGCTCCCAAACCAAACATTCCGGAAATACCCTCGTAATCTCCATCAATTAACTACAGTTTACAGCCAGCGCAGCTACAACAACATCCTCACAATCCTGGACTCTTCCAGCTCAACTTTACGTTCCCGACCTAATCCACGGCACTATTTGTGGTCCTGCACGTAAACTTATAAATAATAAACTTCTCTGGCATCGATCAAGTACTCACCACGCACTCACACTACTCAACGATCTGATTGCCCGCCAGTCAGATTTTGATTTATTTTCTTCCTCGTACAGAGCAATATTACAGCATTGTATTCATAATTTACCCGATTTATGTTAAATTACTTAGTTATTCTTATTATTATTATTCTTAAGTTTGGCGCAAAACGTTTTGGTATTAGACTGTAAGTTTCTGTTGTAAATTGAATAAATAAATAATAAATAAATAAATAAGTATGTAAGGGTGGTGATGACAATGGCGCGGAGTTTTGTTAACTTCTACAAACTGGTATAAATGGATGAGACTGGTACAAGATTGGAAAAAATGACGCGTTGAAAAGAAAACCCATACTCAGTAGTAGGTGGAAAATGGTTGATAAAGATGTTATAAACTAGGCGATGATATGAATAAATTGCTTACTAGATAGTGAGCGCCACAGTTGCCCAAAACAATTAAGTGGTATCAATAATTTCGAAATTCTATAGTTCAAAAGTCTGCGTGGTCAATTACAGTCGTAACAGTATGATAAAATAATCCATATGATTCTTAACCTTTTATTAATTTATATTTCAGATATTTATGGTATAATTGTGATGAACAGACGTTTTCGTTTGGATAAAACTGGAAAGTAAAAAAATCTCACTAAGTATAGATAGATAGTTATATTAATTACTCGAAAAAGCTGGTCGCTTCTAATGTTAATGGTAGAGTAACTTTTGACATTAAAAATAAAACTTCCCCTTTTCAGTTTCCTGAACAAACTTTTTGTTATATTTCCGCGTAGTTTGACCTAGTTCGGTTACTGGGTTTTCATGAATACCAGGTAGAGCTTGGATGTGGTCAACTTTTAGTAGCCAATGTGAAAGTTGGCTAATTGGAGATAGTTAGTTTTAAAGGCAAAGAGGCTATAAAGTGCAATAAGCGATCATAAGTCAATTTATTAGATTTAATAAGATAGTGTTTTTGTAATATAAATTCACAAATAGGTACTAGCTTGGTAGATTTATTGTTTTTTTTTAAACAAAAATACATAAAAACATCCTGCAAGAAAAAAACTCGAAATCAAATTGAAATGGGACCACCTCTAAATTATGACCTACCAAACAAAACAACAATCATCAAAATCACTTCATAATTGATGGCGTAATAGTGTAATAATACATACAAAAAAAAAATATACAGTCGAATTGAGAATCGTCTCCTTTTTGGAAGTCGGTTAAAAAAGGGTAGAAATTGTCCTAATAACAATATCCAAACTGATTTTGTTCCAAAAGCTTTTTCTAGGAATTTCGAAATCATTGCTGACACCAACCTGGCCAACATTTCGCGAAAAGACCCCCATAAAATAAATTTGCTGCGTCACAGAAACAATGCCTAAACCGCCGTTCCTACACTTTATAAATCGATGGTGCACCATCGCACCCATACAAATAAGTTTCTCCTGTACAAACTGTTTGTTAATCTATGCCTACAGGGGTTTTTTGGAGGTGGAAAACAGTTATATAAGTTTTGCATTTGTGTCTTATAGTATCAATTTACAGTGTCTATTTACGCTCAAAAATTTTACAAACCTTTGCGTGAACTTTTTCAAAAACTTAACAAAATCACACTTGTGTTAAATAAAATCATCATCATCAGCCTTTCTTATGTTGATCCATTGCTGAACATAGGCCTCGATTTTTTTTTTGGTAGAATAAAATCGTAAGCTATTTTTCTGAAATGAAAAATAATATGTCTGTTCTTGCCGCAGTCTCTCAAACTGAGTCAATGAGTTACGCTCATTGTAACGTTACGATCGGAGCGAGAACAGTATGCAATCATTTCATCAATGTTTTGTTATGACGTTGTCACGTTAAACTATCGTCCGTAAACCGACTTTACAGACAACCAAATTTTTTGTATGTTTTACACATAAACAAAAACTTGCCTATTTATCTATAAAACCAAAATTGGAAATGGTTTTGAATGGAATTGGATTTAGAGAAAACCTTCAGTACTGTCTTGTCGTAAGTTGCCCTCCCGGGACTCAAACCTGCGCCTACCCCACGTAGTGCACGTGAGCCGCCTGCCGATGAACCGAGATAAGTGCGCAGATTAATGTGTGGTTTAACTTTTGAAAACGACTGTTTTTGAGCTCTCCATGCGTAATGTGAGTTCGGTGTTTAGCAGCTACTGTGTAGCAAAGCTGGAGATTAATTGTCGAGTGTTTTGTTGAACATGCACTATAAAATATATATGTACAATGCTCTGATCAAGTAGAAAGGCAGATAGAGTCCCGCCTTAGATACAGGTGAAGCCAAAAAACTACCCTACTGCCCGTGTACGTACACTACAAGCACATATTAACGCATAAAAACTACCCTTATTACTACTTTTTTTCTTGTCCACGTTCTGTGAGCAACTGATGTAAGAATTGACGATTAATTCGGGTAGTTTTTATGTGTCAATGTGTGCTTGAAGTATACGTACACGGGCAGTAGGGTAGTTTTTTTGGCTTCACCTGTATCTAAGGTGGGACTCTATCTGCCTTTCTACTTGATCTGAGGTATTATACAATGAACATAGTTGTAAATTAATATAATATATAATATGTATTTGAAATTGACAAGAAAGTCATATTCAGAAAGGGGAATGTGCCAATCACAAAATTCTCACCGTCACCTTCATGTTTGCCAAAATAATGTTCGGATAATTAGTCGCGTTTATACTTGTGTGAAATGTAATACGAGAGTGTGATACTGTCGTGTTTACTTCATAACTAAAATTAAATTCATGAAAGTATTGTGTACCATGAGGGCGGAACGCGAATGGACCCACAAACTTTTGGGTGAATTAAATCTGAAGTACATTTTAATAATTAATTACCCTTAAATACATTTTTCCTATTTAATAATTCCCAATCACCTAACACCCAGATAATCTTTGTTCTCAACAGCCGGCCGCGTCGCAAGCTCCGAGCTGTCAGCTCTGCCTATAATGAAGGTGTCCATCACGCTGATGCGATCATTTCGGCGACCGGCAGCCGAACTTGGTGTCAATCGCTGGGAACCGCGCAGCTGGTGGCCGGTAGGTGAGGAGGTGGAAGGTAGATTTTTCTTTTTTTTATCCTTTTGAGTGATGAGACGATCAAATAGCTCGCCTGAAGTTAAACGTCACGTTTGTCCATAACAGGTCTCTGAAACCTATAATTCAAGACCCTGCGCGGTCACTGCGCGGCAAAATAAATAATAATTCGACTGCCCCTACGTACAGTATTAAAAAATGGCATTTTTTACAGGAGAGCAATTCAAAGTCAAAATTTGACCTGAATTAATAAGTTGAAATGTGTAGTATCAATTTTATTCGATTTAAACATGACAAATTTATTTTTTTGAAAAAAAAATTTGCTAGAAATATTCAAAAAATTCGTATAAATGGTACAATGAAAAAAAAATAATATTGCAGTTTCGATACTCGATAAATACGAAGCAGCAGTCGAATTATCAAAATGAGGATAAGTTAGTATGTTGTTTGGGTTCGCTTAGTGTTTATCTTTGACAAAACAAAATGTTGATTTAGATCTAATCGAGGCCACGATCCTTTTCAGAACAATGAAATTATTCCGACTCTTTTGAAAGAAAATTTATCTGGACTTATTTATTTAAAAAAAAAAAATTGTGCAATATTTCACTGTAATTCCTAAAACGACGAAAACAGATTTCATTTAGTCACAATATAATAAATTAATAACTAATATGTCCCCCAGCTCTCCGCCTAGCCGACCCATGCCGAATTTTTATGAACTCTCCGAGAGAAAAACAAATTGAATTCGTCAAAATATTTCCAGGGGCGCGATAAGGCGATTATTGCGGTCTAAAAAGCACTGATACTGTTTGGGTTCCTATTGTTTGTTTACAGTATAATTCGGTACTCGTTTTTGTGTAACAATTTTACTCGATCCATATTATTTGGTATTGGAGCGTTTCTGTTTATGACGATTTTGTTCTCAATGAAAAAGGCATTTTTTTATTCAGAAATAGGCTTGCATATTAGTAATTCTCAGTTAGTACAGAAGAGTCTTAGCAGTCTGTGTTTTAGTATCTAACTAATAACTGTTACTTACAAGTTCCAAAACGGTTAGTGTAAGATAGATAATATGTAGAGTCAAGACAAGATGCAACAAACCATGTTTTATAGAGAGATAACGGAGAGTCAAAAGAAAAAAAAATGTAATTTGGCTTTTCGTCAACTTTATTTAACCAACTGCGGTACAATAACCCGTCTTATTGTTAAAGTAAAACGCAAGATCTAGGGAATGTCCGACTTCACAAAACGCAAACACCTCCATATAGATGACCAGAAAAAGCAAAAAAAAAACAATTTCCATTCGTCCGGGATCCGACAAATTGGGTCAGATCCATAACGGAGTTTGGCTCGTAAATCCCAAAGTTCGAATTCGGAACGGCGCATCGGCCAATCAGACGGGCGCTTATCGCCATCCAATGACACGGGCCCGATTATACCGGGTACCGTAAATTTGAAAATGGAACTTAGTTCGTTAATTACCGAAGTGGTTCTATCGGAAGCGATCGAAGTTCCGATTCTCATTTCGATATTGGTAGGCGATATTTTTAATCAGTGTTATTGAGATTAGAAATACTGATGACTTAACATTTTGACCTTAATTAAATGTCTTGAGAGAATTTACGCATGGAACGTGTTTCGTAGTACTTCAAATAGTATTAAAGAGTTTTGGATCAAAATTCACCCAATGGTTATATTTCTTGTAACTAAGCCGTACTAAATAAGCTGAAAAGCATTTAATTTACTAATAATAAAATAATTTATAAATTGTCAATACAACTATTTATTCCCTTGTAATGATCACGTCAGCTAACTTTATTCGATCATATTTACCAGTGATTTTGTATGCTGTACCACCAGAATTGATTTGGTTAGCTGTTTCTATACCTATTTAAATTCAGTTGAGCTAAACGTCACTACCTATCTCGGCAGTACTAAACACTTATCTGATATTATCACAATGAATTGCCAACTACGCCTGTAATTGTGTCGTATAAATTAATGAAACCATTCCAATTTCGGTATTTATGAATCAGCAAGCGTCGATAACTGACTGTTATGGCCGAGCTCTGTTAATGAGCCGTTACAATCGAGAGCTCGTTTAATTGTCGGTTAAACTGACGCCGATACCCTTTGAGACCGTTTTGTTTTAAATTTCGAATATTATTTGTCAATTCGAGACAGAAATTAAGCATTCGGGCCCATATTGGGAGCAAGATAGTTTGAGAGCGTTCATCATTCATTATCTCTCATTCATTATTTCCAAACTATTTCAAGAGCGTTGAAATAGTTTGGAAATAATGAGTCTCTTGATTAATCATTAACTGTTGTTGTTTTATGTGGAACAAAAGATAATTTCAAGAAATAAATAACAAAAAAACACATCATAAATGTAAGTAACTTAATTTCCTTTACTTTCGACATAAGTTAATTATAATGTATACCCATAATTTATAAAAAGCCTGTCTCACCATAGTTTAGGCGCCGAACTCCTATAATTTTTGTACAGAGCTGATTAATAGCCATGTTGTTCATATAATGATAAATGTGTTTAATTTTCCGACTATGTATGAAAAATAATAGCTCCTATGACATTATTATAAAGAAAACCTGGACACAATGGCATTTATGGCGCCCAACGTGGAGCACAATTTAGGTGCTTTATGGGTCGTGACATTTAATGTGTGATGGTTGTTATACTGATACAGTAAAATTTCAATATCATTCACTGCTGCGGTCAAGCCATTAAAATAGCAATTATGTGTTGTCGCTTAAAACTATTTACTGGTGACACCTGATACTTTTGTGGTTGTTTTATTACGCTCATTTATTATCTGCATTGTAGAGTTACCAGACGAGATAGGTTTATTTCAACGTTAATTATATTTGTCGTAAATAAAATCTGACGTTAATTTTGTAACGATGTCTTGAAAGTGAATATACTTCGGGCTAGCACTGTTCACATTTTCTACTTCATACTCATTTTGATTCCGTTACTGATACAAAGTTGACACTTTATAACGATTCTGTAGATACGAGCCCATCGGCCAATGAAGAAAACGATACGGAAGTATCTTTAGTTGGAAAGAAAGTAAAGAAAATTATGAAGATTATGTGGCTAGTTGTAAACAGGTACCGACCTGGCGATTTCTCGCTGCGCCGCGTGCAGCTTGCCCGCGAGCCGCGCGGCGTCTGCCTCGGCGGCGCGCGCCCGCGCCTCCCAGTCGCCGCGCGCGCGCCGCTCGCGCTCCGCATCGCTGCGCGCCGCTCCCTCGCGCTGCAACAAAACAAAATTAGGTTAGGTTAGTTTACTAAAAATATTTACAAAATGAGCTTTGTTTGTTTCGTCGTTGGAGTTACACAGGTATACCAAATTTCAGCTCAATCGGACATCGGGAAGTCGTTCAAAATTGAGCTTCAAGATTTGACCATACTGACAAACAAATATTACAAGTTAGAGGTAAGCCTATAAAAAGAGCCTAAATACAAAAACAGTCTCAAAATAGAAGTGGCATTATTAGCATTTCTGAGATGAAGACAAAAGTTCTTGAGTTACGAGTAACTATGTTGTGAACTTGTGACTCCGACGACAACTTTTGGTTGGCAAGCTCTTAAATATTCAACAATCTTCCAATAAACTGTCTGAGACTGCGATTATGGTAATATTTTTGTCACTATTAAGCATTTATTGCTTAGATATGAAGTAATCATAAATTAAAAGCTTCAAAGTCTGAACAGCGCTGAAATATTCACAAAATACTCGGGTATTCTAAGAACAACAATCCCCTACTTAATGAGCAAGCCTTCGAGACTCCCGGAAGCATAACTAAAGTATTGAAGTTTCATCAAACTTGGCGCAGCGCTCATTTATCTTGCAACTACTAGACAAGATGGAGTCTGCAAGAAGTTGGAAGAACTGTCAATAAAAATCGTTCTTGAACGCAAGTTTCCTCGATTGTAAACGAGTTTATCTGCAGTGTTAAACTTGCTGCACCTTTTTAAATCAATTTCAATTTAGGAACTTTTGTATAGAAGTTAACAGTATAATTCATCCAAAAACAAATGACTGTTTGCAAGACACAGATTACCAAAAAAGTTTCTGAACCTAATGAACGTTTAGTCACCTGTAGTTTGTAATTTAGCTTCTTTTATGCTTGTGTAAGAATAAAGATACCTATCTAATGTGATACCTTTGCTTTCTAGCTAACACTACCCGCACATTTCCGCTTTCAAGCGCTTCAAATTGTTTAAACAACGCCATCCGTCGATGCGTCGTTGACGTGCGCTATCGGAGGGTAGGATAAAAATCCAATTTCGGGCGAGTCCACTCCTGATCTCGACACGACGTATCAGATAATATGTCGGGCGCACGTGCTTTGAGCTTTGACGGGGTGAAATCGGTTTTAGATTGTTTAAACTCTGTTTTTTGGTATGAAAATCGTTGAAATAAAACGAAATTGGTGGTTTTTTAAGTGAAAATTGGTGTAGTAGCAAAACCTGCAAAATATAACTTTTGTAAGCATTTTACTGCGTAAAAAGATAGTAAAGAAGTTTGCACGTTTAGTAGTTTTTGTACTCTCACTTCAAATTACTGGTACTAGTGATAAAATGCGAAAAGTTTGCACTGATTCATACTTTAGTTTATAAAAGAAATAGCAAAAACGATCTGTACCTACTAAACTTTCTCTTTCGTAACAATAAAAGTTTGGTTTGTGAAAGATAACTTTCAAAAGAGGATTTACAAGTACTTTATTGAAAACTAGGTGTATGATCTCAAGATCTAAACTCTAAAAGATTCCTTTACAACCCTCAACCCTTTACTACAACAATCAATATTCCACCAAAACAAGCAGTTCTTTTTAGGTCAACTCTCCTCAGCACTCCTTCCGGACAATTCCCAAATTTAATTTTCCTTTTTTCGGCAACCTTTCCTAAGTACACCCCAGGTGGTTATTCCGAGAGGCCGATAGCGAAGTTCGGTTCATTTCCCGGTCTACCGGGACCAAATGAACTGAAGCCAGGAGATACGGCCAAGACTAATTTTCAATTAAAACTTCATCAAACTTAAAGCTACGAAGAAACTCTAGAGGATGGCGCGAGGTACAAGATTCGGTGGGACACGAAATTATGCTAAGTCATCCATCAACTTGAAAAAAGTTTGGGTTTATAGAATATCCCTAAAGCTTCATTTGCATCAATTACATATCATATCATCATATTATGATGAAGTAATCAGATCAATTAGGTAAATGTATAGTTGTATACATTTACAGTTATAAGAAAAGTGTATCCTAAGCCAAGTATGTTAGGACTCATAGTACTCATCAATTTGTTTTTGTTTTTACTATGGGAGCAACCCAGAAATCACGAAAAACCAGATGTTTCATACATTCTGACGAGTGTCATTGACATTGCTCTATAAATCTGATATACTTCCTTGATCATAAACAGAGACACAACTAAAATTTCGTCCCTTCACAATAAACGTCCATTAAAGCGCCTAAATGTCCTGCACAGGCTCGTAATTCAAGTCTCGAATTCTCTAATACTTACTAACCTAATCACCCAGCAGCATTGGCAACTCTGCCAAGTATTGCAAGCTTGTCACTTGCACCGCATTGCAGATACCATCGGCTGAACTAGCTGCAGGTAACCCCCGAACTACGCCACGAACGTTTACTTTGCGCAGATTATAGTAAACTGACTTCAAGTGCACCAACTTTAGTTAATCGATGTGTACAGAGGCTAATCAGAACGTGTATGGGTAAAGTTATTTGAGATTTATGAGTTAGAACCTGCGCCCTGCGGTTTCACGTGCTTTCCTATATCACGCGCTATCTCGCTCGCACATTCAAAATTTTTATAGCTACAATTTATGAGGTTTTTACTGAAACAAGTTTAATTTTTTTTTTCTAACATTGGATTTCACAGCCGAGTTCAACTCACTCTACTCTCACTCAACGATTTATTTCCCGAAAACAGATTTATCGTGAACCAATTGATTTAGAGTTGCATTAACTTAAACCTATACCAAATACAACACTTATACCTTATTTAGGCGTCCATAAATACCTCCATCCCGCGTTTCCCGGGACACTATTCTTGGCGCGGGATTAATGCCTCAAATAGCTGCGTCCGAGCGCAAGTAAACAGCCACTTAATGTAGCCGTTGAGTGCTTGTTTGTCGCATGTTAGGTACATTTTTGTTACGTTTTTGGACTGATTATTATCGGGATTGAGACATTGGAAATTACTGTGTTCCGGTTTGAAGGGAAATGTTTCCAGCAAAATTTTAGGGCAAATAGGAGATCAAACATCTCATACTCGTATCGTGCAGCGCATAGCGCAGTGCTCAGTGCGAGTTCAAAATTCTGGGTAGCGCAGACCTGTAATGGGCAAACGTGACTCGTCACTCAATGACATAAAAACTCACACAACCCCAAAAAAGCTATTTGGATATTTTCACATTTACCTAGATGGCAAAAAAAATTGTGCACATTTTTGCAATATTATTTTTAGGAAGTACTCATTCTGGGAAGTGCCTATTCTAGGAAATGTTAATTCTAGGAAATGATTATTTTGGGATTTGCACGTTTTGAAGTTGAGAAGTGCACTCCTTACAAGCTTATATTAGCAGTCCTTTGATTCCCAATGACAAACATTTAATTGCAGAGTGCTTTTTATAAGATCTATTCCATTCTACTAATTTAATGAGCAAATACTAACATTTTAACTACGAGAAGGAAACATTTAAAAAAGATATAAATAAAAATAAACATTTTAATAGGTACTTACTAACACCCAGAAACGGTTGTAAACTTTGATTTAAAACTAGAAAATGGTGTATAAATAAAGCCAAATTATCACATTAAATCATCCGCGAGATGTCGTCTCGTTCTTTCCCATTAAAAACGATAAGGGCAGAGAAAAGGAAAGGAAACGTTCCGTTACGGTTATTTTGGAACGTTTCCGTCCTCGGAGATGGTAGATTAGTTGGGAAGTCGAGTTTTATTTTTGAAACGTTTTCTATAAGTTATTATTGACGAGAAGACGAGGTCTCAGAGTCGAATCAAATTGGCGATTGTAGGCTAACTGCTAGCTGTTGTTACCTGCTTGTAAGATACTTTTAAGTATGTATGTTTATCCGACGATAACTTGAGTGAGTATGGTTAATCAAATTTTTATAAAAAAAAATCGGTTAAGTAGTTAATAACAATTAAAGTTTTAGGTCGAATATAAACAAAATCGGTGGAAGGGTTGTGCTGATTAAGGGTCGCGAGGTTCAGTTAGCTGTGGACCACCAGTAATAAATGTAGTTCAAAACTTTAACATCATCATTTAGCCATAAACGTAAAATAGGTAGTTATTTTAAGAAACAAAATAAAGACAGAATCCGTGGCATTTTCACAGATGGCAAGAAAATACATATTCCAAATAGAGCCGCAAAGCTCCCCTTGTAACCGACACTCCATAAACGTCTAAACACTTCTAACACAAACTTCACACCTGTCAGCTGTCAGTTTGACAGTTGACAGCGAGTCGGGGGCGGCATGTGACATGCCCTTGAGCTTGGCAAATGTTTGTTCTTGGTAAGGTAAAGAAAGCACTTTTGTAATTGCGTTGGTAAACAAGAGTTTATGTTAGTGGAATATTTTTTTGGTAAGTATTTTTTTAAAGAGGGATTTCTTTTATTTGTGTAAGTATGGAGAAAAATTCATGTATAAAATTTGGTTAGTACCGCAACAATTATTGGGAATTATAAAATATGACGCTTGCTCGTCTCGTTAGTCTTTTAAAAAATGTTAAGTTAGCTATCAACAAATTTAATAATGTTCAGGAAAAATGTGTTAACAGAAGCTTGATTCTAAATGTACATTAGATTAAACGAATAAATACGTTGTTGAAACCTAAACCACACCAAAATTTAAATCAAGCAATAAAAAAGCCATTCTTTTACAACATCTTCATTACTTAAAATTTTGGTTCAAGATACCACAACGTTAACGATTTGATCCTCGTTTTTGCTAAAACCACCTAGCTACCGTCAATTCAGGCTAATCATAGTCAAACAGGCACTCTGTTTTGTAAATACCACGTAAATTCGCAGCCAAAATGTAACCAAACGCGAACATCTCTATAACCAGCGGAAACTGGTAATTTAAAGCTCATTTCTGTGCCGGAGATCAATCAACGTGGAACGTTGTGACAGACAGTTTCAGCAGCCAAACAAGTCTACTACAAAATATACCTTAGTACGGCGTAATAGAATTCAAAATTAACAACAAAATCTATTGCTCCTGTCGGATAGCCTTTCATTGGAAAGCTTTTAAAATCTGCTTTAAGTACAGGTAGTAGAGTTGAAAGTTGTTCAACTGGAAGTGTACTTTAATGTTATGTATTGGTTACTTTGGTATGAGGAAACTAGTTTCAGATTGAGCGTGTTTTGGAATGCGTGGAAATCTGTAAAAGGTTAAAGAATATCGTTTTTACCTTTCACATTTTCTGTTCACATTCACCATTCACATAAAAACAGCATCGAAAAGTACCTTTCTAAAGGTTTAACTTACGTATTTTATTTTGTAGCTGTACATGGTTAAATCTTATGAACAATAAAACGAGATGGTCATCCAATATTAGTCAATCGAAACTGTTAAAATCAGCTGTTTATGACATTTGTACAAACATTATGAAGCTCTACCCTGCCCGGATACTGTAATTTTTCTGTATTGTATATCTATCTGTTTCGAAACTAAATAAACTCTCTGTTTCTGTATATTTTTGATGATTTTTCTACGACGAAAAAACACACAGGTAATCGCTCTGGCGCTCACTTTGGTACAGTACGGTCTACTAGAAATACCATCGAACAATTTATTCAACTTTATAAAACTGAACGTTTCATTGCACGCAAAGCTGGACCATCAACAGGTGCTTGTCATCAGGACATTAAAACACATAAATCAAGTTAAGACTTCTAAAGAAAGCAGTCATTTAACCTCGATGACACATCAAGAGCCACTTCTGTTTATTATTTTATTAAAATAGCGCTCCATCTCATCTTCATTTGACATCTTCATCATCAATCAATGTCATTCCCAGTCAAGCTATAGCTCCGCGTTTCAACGATATTTTTAACTTTTTCAAGCTCTTTTCCGGCTTAATCTAAAAGGTATTAGCTTTGTGGCGGCTATTAAAATGATTTGTGTCATTATTTTTGGATTTTAATGGTTGTTTCTGTTTATTTACTGTTTTGATCGATGTGTTGTGATGTTTGTTGTAGCTGGATTTAAGTTATGATGCTGATTGTACTACATATTGACGAAACAAATTAAATTGGCACCTAGGTAATGCCACTTGAGATCATGAATCCAAGTATAAGCTTCTTTTTGAAATGTTATAGAAATTATACGTGAGAAGTTTGTAGTGTTTTCTAAATTTTGTTCTCTCTAAAGTAGGTATAGTATTTTGCATTTTAAATTTTAGAAACATCACAGTTGTATCAGTCTCAGATTTAAGAGACTTATCGATGGCACCCATAAAAGAAATAACAATGGAGGATAGACTAAAATGAGACGAAACTGCAAAGCACATAATAATTTTATCTGAATTTGAAAGCTTATGTTTTTTCTTAAATTAATTTTACAACTTTCAATAAAGTATTTGGGTTTTTAGTTTCCCTATTTGTCAGGATAAAAAGTAACTAGTATCTTCGCTAATTCCTATACAAACATCATTGTTACCGCCTTCATGGTACCTTTGCTTAGGCGTTAGGGTTTAAATTGTACAGTCAAGTACATCCTGATTTCAAGTCTATTTTTCTAGGACAGCCCATCGTAACTTTAGCTATGTCTTGCCTAAAACAAGGTAGAGAACTACATTCAATTTTAAATTAACCAATGCGGGTTCTTGCTGCAATGCAAAGGTTTCATCAATTTCGATACCATGGATTTTCGGACTTTTTTCTGACACTAAAGGCTCGGTCTATAAGAATTTATTTAGTCAGAATCAGAGCGTTTTCCAAATATAAATGCGAAAGTGTGTGTGAATATTTGTGACCCCGTATCTCCGTAACTACTACTTAACCGATATTGATCAAATTTGAATTTTAGATAGTTTAGGTTCTGAAATAAAACATAGACTACTTTTCGTAATCGCGCTGCTGAAACCGCAAGACGCAGCTAATATTAAAATAAACATTATTTTAAACAAACCTATTTAAATTTCCCATGCACTTACCACCCGACTGTACTTGACAGAGGGGCTGTTCTGCACAGGGGTGAGTAGAGTACACAAATAAATAGTGTTGCCAAATATTTGCTCGATATTGCAAATCAGTAGATGTAAATGTGTAGGTACCGTTCGCTTCCGGGCCTTGTTTATTGTGTAAGTACTTGTTGTTTAGCTTTCACTAATAAGTAGGTACCTGTGTTATGTATGTATAGGGAGGCTCTATGTTTCGGTTTATGGTATGGTTTAGTACGATGAATGTGATGGATAGATAAACTCTTTATTGTTCACACCAGAAATCACAAGCAAAATAAGCATAACACTTAATAATAAAAATAAAAAACGAAGAAAGCGAAGCGTGATCCGAAAGCAGCAGATTTTCAGCAGGATGACGTTTTTAAGGCGGCAGAAAGGCAGTGAATAAGACTAGCACAGGGCTGGAAAAGATGGCGCGCTGAAGAGGAGAGACCCATACTCAGCAGTGGGTGGAAAATGGTGGATGATAATGACGCATAATAAGAGAAACTGAAAAAAAAATCTGATGTTTGCTACTAAAAATCCAATGACAGGCTTTAAACCGCTTTTATATTAAACCAGCTGATAAACAACTTCTAACAACCAATGACGTCATCACCAAAACAAAGAGCTTGATTGGTCGAAATTTGACACGTGTCAGGCACGTGTCAAACTCGCCAAATTGGAACGAGGGCGCCACTGGTCCTTATTAAACGTCCGTCATTGAAGACTGTGTGAAAAGAAACATTTGCATATTTTTAAACCACCCTGTATGATACCAGTCTACCGAATTGTAAACCATAAAGCGTACGTTTTAAAGTCGAATTTAGAATTATTAAAAGTTGTCAAAGAAAATTTATTCGCAATCAAAAGGTTTTTTTACGATGATTGCGCCAACTAAGTTGCATTCATGATTGGATATATAACTCCAGTCGTAATGTTTAGCAATTACGGGGGTTTTCAATTAGGTTCAAGTTGCACGTTTGATAATAGACGACGTGTGAGTTAAATTGGGTAAAAAGGTCGCTGAATTTGAAAGGTACAACTGTGACTCGTTTTGGTGTGACTCGTTGGGAACCCCTCCATAATTATACCTTATAGTCGCAAAATCCGATTTTGTCTCTGTCTGTTCTTTACCTATCTCTTTACTAAACGGTTGGAATCAAATCCTATCCTACTAAGATATTATAAATGCGAAAGTTTGTATTGTTTGTATATGTGAATGTGTGTCACACGTATCTCTATTATTGCTTAACCAATTTTGTTAACATTTGGACAAATTTGTTAACATTAAAGATACCTTTTACTCTGGAGTAACACATAGGCTATTTTTCATCATCACAGCGTGGGTAAAACCGCGGAACACAACTATGTACTATGATATAATTTTGAATTAACACTATTGCGAACCGATATTAAGCACTTCTTATCCTAGAAATGCGCTAAACTACTAAATTATGGTATTAGGGAAAAACCAAATCTACTTTAACGTCCCTTTCTACAAAAAAACCTGTCAAAATCAATCAATACAATCCTCCAATTAAATCTACTATCTCCAGTAATCCTGTCGACCCCTAAAAATGCAACACCCTACTACTGTGGTTATCCTGTTACTACCCTACATGACATGTACCCTGCACCTTATATGCTAGGGCTATCAACTTTCTAACAAAAAAAAATAATCTGTGCTAAGCTCTAGTTCTAAGTTCATTTCCTAAAATAAAATGACTTCTGTAAAAGTATATTTAAGTGTAAAAAGTAAAGTAAACGGTTATTAAGATTGAAGACATATTATTTATGACCCTAAAAAACTTTATTTTCCGACCGAAAAATCATTTTACACTGATTATGAAACAAACAATATTTTGCATATTTTTTATTTTTGAACCGTTAACAATATGAAGGACCAAAAAACTGTACAATACTGTTTTAACAGTCTGGTTGGCAACCCTATGAACAACTTTACTCTACAGGCCCACTATCCATTGGATTTACGAGAATCTGCTTTAGATTTTCTCCTAAGGATTATTGATATAAATAATTCAATAACCAATTATGTATTGTATGTGCCGAGAACCGAACAGCGGCCCCGGTCTATAATCTGCTTATTTTAATCCAATACAACGCCTTATGTCGGACATGTCGATGTGATATTAATTTTGTTTTAAGAAGGATTAAAGAGATTTTTCCGTTAGTTTTTGGCTATTTATCTATTGAGTAATATGCTGTGTTTATTGAAATAAAATATCACATAAACACATATTCTTGGTAACATCTTGTTAAACATAAATTGGTTTAAGATAACATGTGGCATGATTTTGCTGGATGTCAAATTTCAATTACAAAACGATTGGATGACTATTCACTCATGAACGTTAAAAGTATGTTTGTATAGACCAAATGGCTAGCTTAATCATCTGAAAGCCTTTAACAAACAACCGGGCACGAACGGGCTGATAATACATAAACATGAACATATATTTGAATTAAAGAAGTCCTACAATAAAACATTTCAGCACCAAATCAATAGACCCTACCTTTCTACCTACCTAACCTAGCTTTCTCTTTCAGTCTAGGTCTCAAATTCCCTAAAACTGCGCCAACAAAAGACTGCATCGCATTATGCTCTACTTCGAGCTACTCGTATGCATCGCATCCGACTTCGGTGATCGCATCGCATAGCCCAGAGCGCTCGGCGGCAAAGAGCTGCATTTCCAAGGCAAATGAGGCGCACTCGGCTGTAACCTGATTTACTTCGCTCGGGTGGCGAAGGATTCCTGTCAGAAATCACACAATGGATAGGTTAGGTTTACAGGAATATCAGTTTTACTTTTACTATGACAACTTACGAGGTTTGGACACTGGTTGACACTATAGTGAGTAGTTCCTTGTAAAAGGGAAAATCCTAACAAAAGGTCTTTTGGTTGTTTTGAGATATATCATCATCACTATCATGATTTTAAACTCATAATCGCCCACTACTGAGTATATCAGAAATTTAAATTGAGCCTTGTTGTCTTACATATTATAATAAAGGCTGTTTAAACTTTACCTCAGCTTAAATGCTCTGACTACTTTGCTGAACTGAAATGTCACGTGAAAAACCAAGACAGAATCTAAATATAAGGCCCTTAGTCTATTCCTCGTCGATTCGCGCCGCAAATAATTCGAACCGCGGTGTAAATTGCCCATGAACTCTTTTTGAATGAGTCTTTTCTAAACACTGATTAAGTTTAAGCAACTTTTATGAGGAAGACCCTAAACAACCGAACCGAACAATAAATAAAACAAGTTGAGAATTTTGTCGAACAGTGGTCTACCATCTTCCGTCTCCCCTTCTATCCAATCTAATTCCACACCCACTTCAAATAACTATCAATAAACATTGAATTTCACTCGCAACCCTGAGCTCGAATTAGTCTCTGACCCAAGTATTCAAATAACATTCTGATAATTAAATTATTGGACCGTCTGCCCGAGGCGGTGTCCACTGTATAGTAGAGCCACTGGACAGAAGGGACGGTCGACCGGCCATCGAATCGGATGCGAACAATTACTGTGGAAGCAGCTATAAAGAATAAGAGGAAATCAAGCACACTTTAAGAATACTTTTAAAAACAAGCTCCCATCCAAGCACCCATTGCATTGTCATCGGAGTTACATACGTACCTATACAAAATTTCAGCTCAATCGAACAGTCGGAAAGAAACTCAATCGGAAAGTGGTTCAAAATTGAGTTGCAAGAGCCCACCCGAACAAACATAGTTACATACATACCTTGCAAGTTCAAAAAAAGCTTGTAAAAACTACGTAAGATCAACCACAAAATAATTTAGTACCTACCATTTTTATCGCGAATAAGTCCGCGTTTGACCACTAACGCGCCTATACATTTGACTACCAGCTCGCCTATTAGCAGGCTACGATGACGAAACTTCCATGTCTAAGTGTAACCAACGCAGTTGACGTGTAAACAAACACTAAATTCCCCATCCACGTATCGCCAAGTCCCTACCAAGCTGTAATTCTTGATATTTCCACCGAAGTACTCTATACTGTGATATGACCGTTACGTACGATCCGAAACACTTACTGAATTGTTGGAAAAATAAAAAGAAATGTTTATGCTAAAGACTGTGAGCTTGAATCGGGCGGTGGCATGCGATGAGAGTACAGGGCTAGGCGGAATAGGTATACTATAGCGAAAGGAAGTTTGTAAGTTTGAGTGTCTCATAAATAGGAACTAACAGTATGGAACCAATCCTGTAATACTCAAAAACGTCACTTGTCAAAAGTGTGTCAAAAGTGTATGTTAAACTACTAATGTATGTGTGTGTAGGTGCAGCTGATTATTTCGTGTTTTCAAGATAAGTCCCATAGAGTTGTTCAAAGTAAGTACAATGACTCCCATCCGGCTTAACATACTCGTCCTGTCTAACCCAGTGTAGAAAGCAAAAAAAGTTACCCATGTTGCTTACGTACCCATGTATTATTATACCTTTTGTATTACCCATATTTACACATAAACTAGCCGCGGTCGTCGGTTTACCCGAGATTTCTGTTTTCCACACTTTTCCACCCAAATTAGAACATTTTTTCAGGAATAGAGTATTTATTACAGAATAGCTGCCTCGCGGTTTCAGCCACACGGTAATGATAATAGTTGCCTATGTGTGAATCCAGGGCATTAACTATTTATATTTTGTCCAAATTTTATCAAAATCGGTGTTTAGTTTTGGAGATACGTGGTATCAAACATTCACAAACACGCATTTACTTTCATATTTAAATATTATTAGTAGGACTGATTGATTACAAAACCAAGTCGAGCCGCTATGAGCATTCTTTAGGTACATTAATGTACAAAAGTGTTACCTATTTGTATCACTATCACATTATTATTGTAACATATTATTGTACCGATATTTCGTGATCAAATTCGCCAGCACCCAAAGCCCGTCTGACCAAACTAAGCCTGTCATCTAGGTAACTCGTGCTAACGTCTGGCTCGTCTATATGACGTGAATGCGTTCCGACAAGCCATTTACATGCTCGCAACACGTCGTGACGCCTTGTTTGGTGGCATTCTAGGGTTGTTCTAAGTTGAGAACAGTAGCAGGGTAGGTTTAGGAGGAAGGGTAGATCGATAGGATATAAACTGGAAAACAATGAGGTTCACTAAACTTCTTCATTCCATATTTTAGGGGCGTGGAACTCTGTCGAAGTCTGTTTCGGGTAATTCAAATCGAAAGGAAATTGATACCTTTTAGGTAAGCGCAATCCGTTCTCCCAGATCCGATTAAATAATAAACTATGAGAGCTGACGGGGTTTTGATAAATTAACGTAAGTAAGCAACGCAAGGCAGGACTCTTGTAATCATTCCTTAAAAAAGATCATCGGATTTGATAGCAACTAAAGTCAGGTGAACCGACTCTATAATACGCGAGTCGTCCATAATTTTATTATACTCTTAAATACCAACGTAGTTTACATTGTACTTGTATTCCTCTTGAAACTTAGACCAAACATTGCAGCGACCGCTCTGCGACTCAGTTCTGTATTCACCTCCGTCTCCTGAGCTATGGCCGAGCTACGAGCATGCTTGAGTTATTCGAGCTAAAGCTAATTGTTTGCAGTACGGTACACTGCTCTACTGGGCGAAGGTAGACTTGTAACTGTATAGGTAACTAACACTGGTTATTAAAATAATTGGCGATAATTGAGAGAGACCTGAGGCTGGAGCTGGACAACATAAATAGTTATTCAACCGCTGCGCAGTAATGTGCAAATATTACTGCGTTCCGGTTGGAAGGGCATTGTGTCCAGTGAAATTTTAGGGCAAATAGGAGATTAAACACCTTATATCTCAGAGTGACGAGCGCAGTGCTGTGCGGCGCAGGGGCTTGAGTTCTAAGAATTCAAAATTCTGGGTGGCGCAGACTTGTTATTGGCAATCATGAGGTTTAACATCAGGCGAGCGATTTGCTTGTCCCGTCACTCAATTACATAAAAAGGGTAATTTCAAAAAAGTACATATTTGGGACCGGAAAAGATAATAATGCAAAGAAGAGGAGAGCTACATACAACATTGGGTGTGGAAATTGGTCAATGATGATGATGAAAGTATTTAAATAAAGCCTGATATTTCGTTTAAATTGCATTGGTATTTCTAAACTAAAATATGCTGTAATTAGCGTAGATGATCGTAAGTTATAATTAATTTTTACGAAGACATCAAAAGACAAAACAAACAAAAAATTATTCGTTTCAAAAGAGACCCATTCCGTTCATGGTAAATTCTAAAAGATAAAAAAAATGTTCAATAAAATAACATTTCCAAATTACTCTATCATTAGGTACGACTTTTAATTCACTTCAAAGAATATCAATTCAGTCCAGTTATTTGTTGCGCATTCGAAAGCATTTCAACTTGTTCAGAATGTCTTTGTCGAGTATTATTATAACCATTCCGAAGATAAATAAAAGCATTTTTAGAGTGCCTGAAAACGTGCGCAAGTTGCCGTATCGGCGATTCTCTTTGAGATTCCAGTTTTTGTATCTTGTTATACTTCCGTTGTTTGGAAACTTTGAAACGGTATACTGGCTTCAATTACAGACATTGCTAGTATTTTATTCTGTTATGGGCCTTTTAAACGTCGATCAGTTTTAAATTTCTCTAAGTATGACTATGATAATTATATGCAAACTAATGGTACGATTTTGACTCATTTTTATTCCTACAAAAAACATTCCTTGTTAAATAAGAGATGAACTCCATATATGATTATAAGGAAAGTGTGAGTTAAGCCAAAAAAGGCTCATAATACTATTTCACCATTATGAACAACTACGGACCAACCCGGAAATTTAAAAAATCAACTGTTCCATACATTTTGTCGAGAATCATTAACATTTTTCTATGGAACAGCTGTTATTTTTTAATGCGATTTCAGTATTTGCCCCACAGTAAAAGTTGTTCATAATGATGAATATCGTAAGTTCACTATCAAGCAAGATAGCGGTCAAGTAAAAGCAATACCTAATAAAAATAAGTAAATTTTAAAAATATTTTTAAAAACTAGCTGTTATTGCATTGTCATGTATGTATGACCAGATTTCAGCTCAATTGGACATCGGGCAGTGGTTCAAAATTGAGTTGCAAGATTCCACCCGAACACACATCCATTGCAAGTTAAATAAAAGCTTTTAAAAATACGATAGATCATCGATTCCGACTTCAGAACCATGTAAATATTCCTAACAATAAATCGAATAAACTGCTCCATTCCACCAGGTCATGATTTACCTTGTCCAACATAAATCGACATTTGTCTTCCATTCTGATGACGACAGTTTATGCGGCCACTGTCCACCGTGTTCGTAGATAAAAGGCGCCCTCGTGACGGGATGGCGGGATTTATTTCGATTTCAAGATGAAAGGGTTGATAACGCTCGCTGAGTACTGATTATGGGAGATGTGTAAGATTTAGGGCTTTAGGTGGTTTCTGTGGAAAGCATCGAGTGGAAGTCAGGCATGTAAAATCTATGTTAAATTCTATTATATCCAAAGCAAGAGCTTGTTAAGTAAGGCAGGCGTTAGACATAACTAGTTTGTGGGTTGTCTTTGGTATTGGCAGAAGACGAATTCAGAAGATCGGGCTAAAAAGACACCCAGCAGTAGTCTGAAGATAAAGATAGGAAGGTTTTTCTACTATTAAGCGCAAGTTTTTTTTTTTGTAATGAATGGCATGTGCTTGACCGCCGCCCCCCCCTCTCGCCTGATGCGGTCTAAGATAAAGCACGCGTGCATAGCAAAAACCGATTGTAGAGTGAAGGTTTCTGGATAATCTCACTCGCCAGACTATTCAGCAATGGGACCCTATTCTGGAGTGCTCGAGATTATCTCGGTCACTCACACTCTCATAACATTTCGAATGAGAGCGACAGTGACCGAGATCATATCTCACTCGCCAGAATATAACCCTTGGTGTCAGAGTATGACGAGACAGCCAGAAGTCTCACTTGTCTACAGATTCCATTTTTCACGGGTTCCCTTGCACCAATTAGTTTATCCAAACAGGCATTGTCTCTGTCAGATGGCAGTCGTTAAAAACGGCCATCGGAGCGCGAGCGTCTCTGCGAAATGCCCGGACCGACTTGTTTAAGCCACTCGCGAAGTTTGGATTATGTACCGATGGCAGACAAAGCAGCAGATGAGCATCCCAAAAATAATAAGTTAATTTAAAAAAAAATTATAAACCTACTTCTTTTTAAAAATATTTTTTTGTTACAATCATTTGAGTTACTTTGTCTGCTCAATTGGACATCGAGAAGTGGTTCGAAACTGAGCTGCAAGAAGTGCTTGTCCACGTTGGAAGGCGCGGGCGCGGGCGCGGGCGCGGGCGCGGAGAAGTGGCGAACTCGTGTTCACATTGGCCGCCAGGCGTTTGCGCGAGTTGACGTTTCAAACTGGTTGAACTTACTTGGCGTCGCGAGTGAATCGCGCGCTCCGCCGCTAGTTCGACGTGAACACACACAAACGTCTCACTCGTTTGATATAGCCGCGCGCGCCGCGCGCGCGAATCGCTAGCTGGCCCGCTACTTTCGCCGCACCTGCGTTTTGTACGTGAACACTTGCATAGTATGCTGTATGTTTGATATTTCGTGACCGCGCCCGCGCCCGCGCCCGCGAGTCAACGTGTTCAAGCACGTAATATGTACGTACTTACATACTATCATGGCAAGTAAAATAAAACGTTGTGCTGCCTGCTGGGTTACCCGCATAAATAATAAAAGACAAATTAAAAATAATGAATGAAACATTTAACAGATAGCCTTTAGTTTGATAATTCGAGGACAAGCCGCAAAACAAACTATTTTTTTAAACAAAATAACCGTCACCAACGCCCACCGCAGAGATTAGTTTCTCTCAACTCACTAAACCCATGTTTCTGCGTTCAGTACTCTCTCAAGGGATTATAGCCCTTCGTAGTCCAACGGATTCTTAGTAAATAGTGTACCGGGAGACCTCTCCAAACCATTCCCGGCGAGGATTTACTACGACGAGCGAACAACTTGAATAAGGACACGCTTGTTTGGTTACTTAGTAAAAATAATAAGAACCCTCTTAAAAGTCTGGTGTCGCAATGTTGCCAGACCTAGAGACATAAATGTATCTATATCATGTAAAAGTAAAACTGGCAAAATCGAAAAGCAAAATTTTTTGGTCTTTGTCGCTGTAGAAAGGCCCAGGATGTACGAACAAAAACGTGACCTTTGCAATTCGGATGATCAATTCGAACACTCTCAACGTCAGCAGCCCCTAAGATCCATCGATTTTTTTCTACATCAACGCTAAGGTCACATATTTTTTTAATTCAAAATGTAGACCCTAGTTTCTTCCTCGGTACTTCATTGCCACATAAAATTGGTTCATGTGATAATATGTTTCACAGCTTTTCCAAGTTTCAGGATATTACCAAAAAGTTAAAACAAACAATCACTTACCACGTGTCACTGCGTCCCTCGCTCCACCATCGCCATCCACCCCACAAAAACAAGGGGTGGATTTACAGAATTAAATAAAAAAATGCACCACCGGACATTTGGTAATGGCGTCAAGTCTATTGGACTTTTTTCGTACACAGCGATTTCTCTAATAGTATTATTAGAGAGTATTGTTATGGCGAAATGAGGGGACATTGACGACATTACGGGGACACGTACAGTTTAACCAACTTATGTTTACCGTCGGTAAAATGGGAGAACTAAATTTTCTGTTAGAGTTTCTTCAGGAACTTTGATAGTGGCTCCTCAACCCAGCTTAAACATAAGTTGGCCGAGCTCGAGACATTTTGTGACGGTTGATTTGATCAGACGGCAATATGTGACAAGTTGACGGTAACTGTGGTGTGAGTGTGACGGTGTGATGGCTGTCACTATACCTCTATTTTGGTGTTATTGTTATGCGGGAGACAATAATATCTTTAATGTCGTGGTTATGGTTAGATATAAGATAGTTTGCTCTACGACGTTGTAAAAATAGGAAAAAGAGCTAATACATGCTTAAACAATGGTTCGAGGAAAAGCATTCCCTTACATTTTGTGACCAAATCATTTGCAATGATACTCAGTAAGCAGTTTTTTGGGGGGGAAATAGGTATTTTTCTGTTATTTCTACTCAGCAATTGATTAGAGATACTATTCAATCACGAAAATACAATTATATTCTAAAGTAATGGCGGCAAAAACTAGAGTAAACTCCCGTAATGATCAGCTGTTCCCATAAAATAAGACTTCCACATAAAAACTAGAATACAGCCACTCCGTCTAACAACATTAAATCCACATCGAAACCTCAGATAAACCTAGAGAGAAAGATGGAGCACTGCGATAGATTTGGGTGAAGCCAAGAACTCCTCTACTTTCGCGCATACGTAGACAAGACGCAAACGTTGACATATCAATATTTCTTTACTGACGGCACTGTAGAGCGTGAAAGTAGATACAATGCTATAATCTGGGCGTCTTGACGAGTAACTAGTGAATCGGTATTATCTAGGCAAATATGTTCTATCGTAGACCGCATCATTGTTTCCCATCAGGCAAGATGGCGGTCAAACGCAAGCCTATCACAGAATAAAAAAATAAAAAAACAGGGCGAAGTTTTTGGCTTCACCCAAATCTACCGCACTGCTTCATCTTTCTTCCTAAGTTCATATCAGATCGAGAGGAGGTTAGGGCATTCACGACCGTTATTAGAGTCATCATTCAGATACATGTCGCTGGCAACATCGTTATATGGCTAATAGTGTTGCCAGCTTAATGGCGAAGTGTTTGGCGAGGAAGAGGATTTATGTTCTAATACGTTACGGTTTTATATCTCGTTTAAGTGTATAACGATCTGATCTGGGACGGTCTGGGAGTATTCCGATTGGATGTGGGTTCTTGCAGATAAATTGTGTCAGAGTTATGTGGCTAGATATGGAGTTGCTGTTGTGCTGTTCTGTGACTGAAGCCACGTAACAGAAATTATTTATTATTTGTTTTATTTAATTTATTTATTTTAAAAAACGTTACAGATGAAAATGTAGTCAAACATGTAAGTAGTTTGCAAAAAAGCTGTATAACAGCTAAAAGTCAGCTTTTATAAAGCTTTTTTACAAATTGCCCAAAAGGAGCATCGCCGTACAACGTCGTAACGGAGCCAGCGCTTTGGGAACAATTTTTACAAGCAGCGGGCTTTTAGATTAGTTTAGTTTTAAATAGTTAAGTTTTATGTCATACTTGCCTGAATACTTACTATTGTTTTTTATATACGTGATACAATTAAACTGTTGACGAGGAAAATCCCTCTGTACTTTTGTTAGCACATCACATTAGAACTACCGAACAGATTTTAATTACTTAATTTTAAATACTTAATTTATAGGTACCTGGTACATATATTATATAGGATACTTTATAACCTGAAAAAACTAACTGGTCCTATAGAATAGCGAGTAAAACGCTAGCTTGGATTAAAAACATTGTCATTTGTTTTTTTTATCTCTAAAATGCATTACAAAGATTATCACATTCATCTGAACATCGATTTCTTAGTCACGCACGGGGGGCGGGTAACGGAATTATCACCCTAACGTGAGACCTATCACTTGCGCAATCATTCATCACTTCTGATCAAGCAATTTGCGAGATTGGTCCGTCATCAGATGCTGGAACATCATACATCTTGATCGGGTCGTCCATCACGCGCACGTGTGTGCTGACAGATTGGAGAAGTATGATTTTTATCGGTTTTTGGAAATTATCTCGTAAGCAGATCTTGTGTACGAGTATATTAGGAAAGATAGAAATTAATTTGACATGGAACAGGACAACAGTGAAATACCTATACTGTAACAAGAAGAAAGCATAGTCAATATACGATATAGAAGACCAAATAGTGTCATAGAGGTTCTGGTCTCTTGTAGTTCTTCGTTTTAAAATTTGTTCTTTGTTTCAAAATATGTGTTCTCTTCTAGAGTGTTTTGGTTAATATTTTATATTGAGTAACTTAAACTCCCTTTAAAACTAAACTAACTTTAACTCTGTTAAGCTATGGAATTGATACACACAAATTGATATCGCAAGTAGGTAAATAGCAAGAAAATAAAAAGATACTGCTAGTACCTACATAAAAATCAGTCCAGCAAAAACTCATGAAAGAAAAAAATATAGTAGCTTTTTTTCTCACAAAATAATAAAACAATAAGCTCGGAAAATTACGCCTCACTTATCTCCTAGTTTGTTTATCCTTACAAACATAGACAAGATAAAAAGCATGGCGCCGGCTCACCGACCAATCACAGCGCAGGACCGCGACGGCTTCCGGAATGAACGCGGGAAAATTCAATATCCGGCCGAATGCAAGATATTAGATTACCAGATTACATGGCCAGCTTTACCCTTATTTACCCGATACTTGGTTTGAGAAATTGTGTTAAATGTGCTCTTTGAACTTTGAAGAATTGGAACGGCATGGTTTTGTGTAGGTTGAGTACTCAGTAGTTCGTCCTTACCGTCAAATATTTTATAGGGTTATAAGGCAAGGCTATGCTATTAAGCCGAAAAGGTTCACAATGAAAAATGTATATTTCAGATTTTATAGAAAACTAGCTGACCCGGCGAACTCTGTTTCGCCTTAAAGGCAATAAATAAGCAGATTTTCGAATTTATTAAGTTCATTTTTTACCTAAATATTTATTTCAAAACTCAAACTTTCAACCATTCATTCATAGACAAAATTACTTCTTAGCTTTTTGAGATAGGCAATGGCTCCATCATTATTATGATTGATATTTATTTAATAGAAATATTTTTAATATTTTTTTCTTACAAAAATCAAATTGTCATCCATACGGCCATCACATTGCGTTTTGTTATTCCAAGTCTGATTCTTTTTTGTTATAACACGTTTTATAGTGACTAATGTTTTATGTGTTCCGGTTGGAAGGGCATTGTTTCCAGTGAAATTACAGGGCAAATGGGAAATTAACCAACTTATATCTCAGGGTGACGAGCGCAGTGCTGTGCCGCAGGGTCTTGAATTCTGCGAGTTCAAAATTCTGGGTGGCGCAGACCTGTTATGGGCAAACGTGACGTTTAACATCAGACGAGCGATTTGCACGTCTCGTCACTCAATTACATTAAAAAAAAAAAAAAAAAAAATGTCAAGTCACGCTTGAATGCTATCGAACGGAATAAATATAGTATCCTATGTGAGTTTCCTGGCTCTAAGCTACCTCCTCACCAATTTTCAGCCATATCGGTAAAGCCGTTCTTGAGTTATAAATAGTGTAACTAACACGACTTTCTTTTATATATATGTATACTAGCTGCGCCCCGCGGTTTCACCCGCTGTCCTGCAAGAATAGCGGAAAGCCGTTCAATTTTCTGGGGTAAAAAGTAATCTACATATTACCTAGGGCTTAAGCTACCTTCATACCAAATTTCGTCAAAATCTGTTTAGCTGTTAAATTGTTAAATCAAATTGTCATCCATGCGTCCATTACATAGCTGTCATTTGCGCAAAGAGTATAATAAGTCGTTTTGTTATTCCAAGTCTGATTCTTTTTTGTTATACCTCGTTTTATAGTGACTGATGTTTTATGTCAATTCACACTTGAATGCTATCGAATTTATTTAATAGAAATAAATAGTATAATAGGAATAAATAGTATCCTATGTGCGTTTCCTGGCTCTAAGCTACCTCCTCACCAATTTTCAGCCATATCGGTAAAGCCGTTCTTGAGTTATAAGTAGTGTAACTAACACGACTTTCTTTTATAAATATAGATAATAAGATGCGATGTTGGAAAAACCGGTAAAGCGCGGCGAGCCAATACAATGTGTATTGTGAACATTCCTGACGGTGGTGGTGGTGGTATAAATAATTAAAAAATTAATGATATAAAAAGTGATACCGAGTTGATGTTCTACAATACAAAAATATAAAATACTTTCGTCGGTCAAGGCTAGCAGCATCGAAATAAATATTCTTCACTTTCTAAGTAAAGCGTTGTATTTTACGGATGCTGCACATGGCAGTGTTCCATTCCTGTGTTAAGGCGAAAAGCTAAACGTTTAGTTTAACCTAGATGACGTCACAGAAATTCACAGGAACCAACCAAACTAACCATCACGTAACCATTTTAAAAGAAAATTTATGATTATGACCAAACGATATTTTGAGTTTGCAACCTCCAGAATAAAAGTATGATACTCTATACAAAAACGTTTTACAAAATATTATTGTAATTTAGTTTCTAATTCATTAAATTTACAAAATAAGGTTAGGAAAAAATTATTTGTTAAAAAACTTCGTACACCTAATGCGGCATTTTATTTTGGTCTATCTGAAAACAACGACACCTTACAAAAAAAAATACTGACAATACTGCACAAAAAAATGGTATACCGCGCCACATTCATATGTAATAGACAACCCTTTTTTTTTTTTTTTTTTGTTTACCCAGTGGAAATCCTTTATGGATACCACGCCCGCCCCGGGGGAGGCAGGGTGGTTATGTGGGAGTCTCCGCCCTGCGGCGGCATACCCACTAAAACCACTGGGGTGTTCGGCATCCGCCTGAGATGGGGCAAGGTGGGGTCGCGTTAGCAATCGCCACCTTGCCCCGGCGACGGGCCTGATTAGGGCCCCCTGCACCCATGGCGGGGTGACCCTGTTCCCCAGGATCACCCCCCAGACAGTGTGGGGTCGTGCAGGCCGGGAGAGTCTCCCGACTCTACCGGCAACCCCACTGCCGAGGAGCAAGGAGACGGGCGAACCGCCCTCTCGCTCCCCAGCCCCGCACGCTCGCACGTGGTGGGCAGTGTGGTTAGCACCACCCACCCCGCCTTAAGCCCACGTTCCTTTTACACCCGGCCGCAAACCTCACGCGGCGAGGTGCAAAAGGAACCCTCCTCTTTCCCTTGCACTCCCGACCGCGACCCATACGCGGCGAGGAGCACAAGGAAAACCCTCCTGGTGGCTCCGCTGTCACCGCCCGAGCGTGGAGCGCCGTTTCCTCCAGCGTCCACCACACTCGTCACCGGTGGCAGCAATGCCACCGTCCAAGTGTGGAGCGCCGCATCCCCCGGCGTCCACCACACTCAGACCCTCCTCCTTTCCTTGCACTCCCGACCGCGACCCACACGCGGCGAGGAGCACAAGGAAAACCTCCCTGGTGGTCCGAGCCATCGCTCAGACCCCGGCTCATCCGCTGTGCCCTCTGCTAATCAGCCCTCTGCTGCCAGAGGGACACGCGGAAGGCCCCACCTCGGGTTCCTCTTCGTTTCACCGGGCAAGGCGGCCCGGCTACTTATCCCCCCCGCCACGGAGAGGCGGGAACCCATTCGGGGGGGATGTAATAGACAACCCTAGCACAAGGCCGCGTATCACATGTCGCTTCTAATTGGTAATAGAAGAAGTGACGGCGAGATCAAAGCGTCCAACGTCCAATAAAATGTCACGGGCTATCGGTGACGTCACTCGCAGATTAGGGCTGTCACATGCAGAGCTTATCTCATTATGGTTTGACGGGGAAGAAATCCATTAAGATGGATGGCAAAAATATATTCTGTTGTATTCTATCTCAAATTTTAAATCTTATAAGTACTATCCGTCACATAGACTTATCGATAAAAAATTGTGATGATTATGAGACTATATTTAGGTTTCCTTTCGTTATACATAGTTTTTATTTCTTTTTGGTGCAGGCTAAATATAACTGTGACCAGTTTATGATCTTATCTCATTTTCTTTGTTTACGATTTACTGTCATGTAAACGTACCTACCTACGTAGTGGTTGTAATAATTATATAATTATTGCCATTTATGTGCTGCTGTAAACATTCCCCGTGAAAGTATCTGTACACAGAGAAAAATTTCACCTAAAGTACGGTGCATACTGACAATCACCAAAAAGTACGAAGATTAGCACCAGCTTTTACGGTTACAAGTTTAGTATTATAATACGAGTATATGGTTCTTACCCTAAAAACTGGTACTATAAAGTTTTTGGTGATTGTCAGTATGCTCCGTACTTTTAGGTGAATTCATCGGAATTTTGATTGCCATTTTTCTCAGTGTACTAAAAACATTTTTAAATGGTTTAATTTATTACAACGGTATAAAACTAAAACTAACTGACGAATGATCTTTGATGATGATCTTTGTCAAAACCACGTTAGGCTTTATAGTAGGTATGTATTACCTATATCTCTAACTGGTTATATTATACCCAATCTCATATAATGGTAATAATCAGCGGTATGTAATAACAGCCCGAACCGGCAGCGGCGGTGGAATATTGTCGGAGCATTTCATCAAGTATTATTCGCCCTTGCGTTCGAAACTCGCTGTATTTGCACTGCGTTGAATGGCCAGTCACAGTCTCTGTGCCAAATACGAGCAGTATGGAACCTTTGACAAAGGTTTAACTAGCACAGATCAAAACCTCAGTAGTAGATGTAGAGCTATTCTATGAGAACGGAAAATTGATTGAAAAAATGTATATTTGACTCGGTAAAGACTACCAGTTAGGAGTCAAATTTAAAATTTGAATGATAAGGAGAGAGATAAATTCGTATGAGAGTTGAAACCAGCGACGTTATTAAATATCGGAAAAATCTTCTGTTAAAATAAGAGAATACCAGATTAAAGTTAAGTTTTACTATACAGAGGTACGAGTACACATATATTATGGTGTTACAATAGGGATTTTTTTATGAAACTTCAAAATTAAAATCAAAATCAATTTATTCAGCTTATGGGCCTGGGTAACAAAGTTGTTAAGGTGAATTATAAATATCTCCAGACCCGGCCTGTCAGCGTACAAGCGGGTACTTAAATTACTAATTACAGATTAAAATTTAACTTTAGTTTTCTTTATCCCAAATAAATGGCCAAGTGGCAGTACTCTATGCGGTGTGTTCTATGCCAGTTCCTCAAAAGCCCTTACTGTCCACACGGTGGCTAGGTCGATGAATCATGTATAAAGTCGAATTCATTGCATTTGTGCAAACAGAAAGGGTGCTTTGGCGGTGGCAAATATTGATTTATATTGTTAGATTTATGGTACTGCGTGTAAGTAACATGCGCTTTAATTTATTACGAGGCAGGACTGGACCGCGGGAGATCGCTGGTCGCAGGATGTTGATTTACTGTCATTGTAAAGGAGCGGTTTTATATGCCTGATAAAATAGTGTCTAATTCGCTGTGAACTCACTAGATTTTGATGAAATGTAAAAAAGGGTCTTTAAATTAATTAGATTTTTTAAAATAATTATAAACTTTTACGATGAACATTATTGTTGTAGGTATGTTAGTTTTTATTGTTTTAACGTAAAACGACGAAAAAGTTATAGCCGATCATAAAAACACCAGTGTAAATTATATCAAAATGTTTCAAAGCCACGTTAGTTTCCATATGTTTATTTTCATTGCAAAATTGTGTTTAACGAATTGTTTTTGTTTTTGGTAGATCCCTTTTTCCAATACTAGACGCGATATTGCAGGCGCATAACATTAGAGACGTGTAAAAATGTATTACAGCTATAACACCACGTTACACCTCGCTACCAAGCCTGCCCTACAACGCACCATACATCACAATTTAGACACCGAATGTGGAAAAAAAGTATATTCCGACAAATAACACTGATTTACAGGCGTATCTCTCAAATACGCGCTTTTACAGCCAGACAAACTTATCCGCGCAGTTGGTAAAATGCTGGAACTAAAACTTATCTACGAAAGCTTGCTCTTTGTCTTAGGAAAAGCTATGGTGACGCCCTCATTCGACTCTTCTGATGAGCTGGTTTTATTGTAATGGCTTCTGTATCGCTTCCATATCACAAGCAGGATATACACGCGATAAACTTGGGATTTATAACTTTGAGGATTATCGACGGAGAAAAATAAAATTTTAATGATTTTTAATTTAATATATAATAATGCTAGTGTAATAAAATGGCTGAAAACGAAATAAAACGTTAAAGTTATTTTCGATCACTTAATTAAGGTATTTGCTTTTTCCTGAGAAAGTATTTTCTTACTAGTAATAAGTACTTAAATACATTTATTTTTTACTACCTGACCCGACAGACGTCGCCCTGTCTTAACTATGAATATTGAACACGAAGTTTTAAATTTTCTAATGTTCCGCTCAACTTCCTTAATTTTTTCTTTCATAAGAACCTTCTCCTGACAATAATTAACAAAACAAAAAAAAAGAATTAGTGAAATTGTTCCACCCGTTCACGCGTGATGCGATGACCAAGGGGAATAGAGATTCATTTTTATATGAATAGATAGATTACTATTCAAACCGAGCTAAAAGAAAAATATAATAAAAATATCCATACTTTTTTTTGATAATTACTAAATTGGACTTGTTACGAAACACTAGTCAAAACTTTAAACGCATTTCATAAAGTTGTAATTCTGTAAAAAAGACATCAGACAAAAGTTCTATCTACAAAAGTCAGCGCAACAAAAAACGTCGTAAGCTCAAATGCAACAAAAATATTAATAAAATATCGAAATGTATACTGACATGATTTACACCGGAGACCCTTGTTTTGTTCAATTTAGATAGGTTAGTGCCCATCCGTAGCCATCAATGCCACTCCAACACAAACTTCTACTCAAATATCAACTTTAAGTTCAGGCACATAAAGTTCACACACTTTCTAATTCAAAGTCATAGTCATACAAAAAATGTATGTAAAGTCAATTCACAGTCATGGACACAAAGTCTTAAGTCTTAATTGATTTTGGAACTAATTTACACAACCATGTATCAGTTTTAGCACAGTTTTTGGAAAATTCGTTCAGAAACTTGTGAAAATTGAAAAGTTTTGGCACGTAGGTAATAAGGACACAGTGTTTTTATCACAATTCACAAATATCAAAAGTTGAGTTTTTGAACACAGTCTGAGATGTATGAGTTTGTATGGTCACTTTGTAGTCGCGGTGGAGCTGAAATGAAATGTGCGTGTTAGTGGAAATTTACAAGTACTTAAATGAAGAAAGATTGAAGATAAAAAAATTAAAATTAAAAATTAAATTAAAAAATAACTTAAATTTGATTTCCCTATTATATGGAATATGAAACCAATTTATACAAAAATGAAAATAAAAAATTATTTGTTTTAATAAATCAAAATTGTCCTAAACTACTTTTTAAGTTTTACCTACAAAACCAAATTGATACAACTAAGTCATTTAAACGAGTTTACAATTAGGCGCCTTTCCCCAAAACCTTTTTAGATTTAAACGTTACCTCTTTAATGTTATAAAACCTTTAATTTATTTGCTACAATTTAAGCTAATTTTGTTAGCGCAGCGACCCAAACAAAAATTCAAAATAATTTATTCAAATATGGGTACATATGTAAATGTACACTTATGATTTTTTTTTTTTTTTTTTTTTTTTTTATGTAATTGAGTGACGAGACGAGCAAATCGCTCGCCTGATGTTAAACGTCACGTTTGCCCATAACAGGTCTGCACCACCCAGAATTTTGAACTTGCATAAATCAAGACCCTGCGTGGCACAGCACTGCGCTCGTCACCCTGAGATATAAGTTGTTTAATCTCCCATTTGCCCTGTAATTTCACTGGAAACAATGCCCTTCCAACCGGAACACAGTAATGTTTGCACATTACTGCTTGGCGGTGGAATAACTGGCAAAGGTGTGGTACTTCCCCAGGCGGGCTCTGCAAAAGAGCCCTACCACCTACAATGTCAAATACAATTTTTATGAATAAATTAATACACAATAAATTAAATGTCAAAGAAAACAATATTATTAGAATGTCAAAAAATTATATAAAATAATTGCAATGTCAAAAAATCAATGTTTATAATAACTACAATAGTAGGTATAATCAGTCAAGTATTATTATTACAGTCTAAATACAATTTATACGTAAAGAGACTTTATCACAGATGAAGTCTTCAATTTTGTAGTAAGCCTTTTCAATTAAAAAGTCTTTGAAAATTCTTTGAAAATCTGTGTCTTTCATATTTACTAGAGTAACAGGCAACAAGTTATAAAATAATACGCCGTTCATTACAAAAGAGTTGCCAGTTTTAGCTAAACTAATTTTTGGTAGAACAAGTTTAAACTTGTTCCTTGATATGCTAGTATATTCACTTCGTTTATGATATTTATGAATATTTTTACGCCCATACATAATGTTCAAAAAAATATACAAACATGGTAACGTCAAAATTTTCACCTGCGTAAAAACTTGTCTAAGAGATTCTCTATAACCTAGCCTATAAATAGCCCTAACAGCGCGTTTTTGTAAAATAAAGATGATATTTACGTCTGCTGCATTACCCCCCTGCATATAAACTGTGTGTTGGCTTCCGAAACTCTTAGTCTTACTAAAAAGCGCCGTCTTCCTCTATTTTGGACTACGCTTTCGATTTCTTTCACCCTGGTACATGCAACATGTAATCTACATGCCAAATCTGTTTTATGCACGTTAAATGCTCTAAACAGTGACTCATTCCCAACGCGGTCGGTTACGAAATGTTGCTAAAAAGGACGTAACCAAAACCATGGCATAACGTGGGGCCTTATTCTCGTACTACAATACTGCTGATATAATATCGTATCCCAATATCGAGTGCGTTGTTTAATTCATCATTTTTAAGTTACGTACCTACGCATGTATGCGTCAGACATTTTAATTTTATTGAATCAGGCATTACTTCGCGAAAGTTCATCTTCAAATAAGTGTTGACAAATGTATTTCTAGTGTTTTATGTGTGTATTAAATTAGAAAATATACATTTGAAAACAGTTACGTCAGGTATGTAATCCTTATGGCGAAACTGCGGTGTCTGTCTGTCAGTATATCACGGTCAATTATTTTTAAGCCTGGACGTAAAGATACAGGTTTTATTTTTAATACTCATCGTAAAGAGGTCAGCGTTTTAAGTGACGAATGTATTTGTGTGAGAGTTATACGAACTTTGTATTTTCTTTTTGGTCTTCTCTCTCTAGATCTCTTGACAAACTTTGCTCGTAATATTAATAATTAAGTGGTTGAGCAATGAGCATATTATGATGGTAAGCGCTGAACTTCCCATTATACTCACATTTACATTTAACTTCATTATCGAACGCGAAATTATGTCGTAAATGGCAAGAATAAGGCCCCAAGACTTGTTCATTCAGGTTAGTCGCCCACTGCTGGGCGTGGGCGGGCCAGTCGAATGAATCGACTCTTATCAATGGATTGGAAACGTTCTGGCCGTCGAGATAGTGGATTAGTGTTTAGGACTTTATGCTTTGGTGTTATTGTGCACATTTGCTGATTGATTTTGTTTACGCTTTTTAAGTAGATCCTGAGTACTGTAATATCAAAACTTTCATAATAAACAACTTTTACTGTGGGAACAAATCAAAAATCCTAAGCAAAATTATTATCTGTTCCATGCATTTTGTTGAGTGTTATTGACATTTTTCTATGAAGTTTTAATGTTTCAAAAACTAATTTTAAATACAGCGAGTTCGGTTATAATTTACTAAGTCGCTGGGACGGTTGTACTTTATTTAGAATTTTTAGATTAATACATAGTTGCTTGCTTTCTGCCACAAAAATGTAAATATTTTATTATGGCTAGTACAACAAACTGTCTAGCGTCAGACTAATAGTATAGATGCGGAAAATTGCTTGTATGTCTGTTACTTCCTTCCGCTAAAACAATTGCACGGAATGAAAATAAATTATTTTATATTGTACAGAACAAAAATTTGAATAGACTGGATAACAAATAAATAGCCTGCCTTTAAATCACTATTATCATCGTCATGTTTCATCATCGTACGGGTAAAACCGAGAGACACAGCTAGTCACTCATAGAAATAACAGTTAACAAGCCGTCCTTGAATGCAGGTCGATGCAGTCATGACTCATTGGTTTTACTTGGCCGGCCTACGCTACCCTAGAGTAAACAGGCGCGGCCAACATAATCCGTGCAGTTGGCTGAATTAGCGAACTGAACGCAATCAACGGATGGCTGCTACTTTTGTTCGGAATATGCGATGGTGGCGTTATTATCAACTGCACAGATAAGTTGGTCGAACAGTAAACATAAGCGGTAGTGAGGGGAAAACAGATGTATGCGCTGTAGTGGCGTGATGTGCTGTTCAACACGCTTAACTGTTATGACTGCTACATTCATATATTATTAACCGACGGCAAAGCATGACTTTAACTACTGGCAAAATTTTCTTTAACTTTGTTCAGATCTTTTGTTTTTTAGGATTCTGAGCCTCTCCAGGAAAAAAACAGTTGTAGTGATTTTTCTAGATTTTTGGATTCTAGATTTTTTTTAGCAAAATCTGCCAAGTGGTTGTCAATATAAAAGGTTGTTATTGTTGTATAAAAGTTTGTGCTCGCGATGTCTGTTTGCAGAAGGACTAGTGCTTTGGTATCGCTACTTCTATGAAGGAAAGGGCAGTTATTTCTAAGAAATCAAAGCTTTTAAGAGTCAGAATTTTTTCACAATTTATAACATTATAAAATGACAGCATCAAATAAAATCACATCAATTTTGAAACTAAGCTTGTAAGGAAGTGTGTATTGATTTGTTAGTTTTCAATTATCAGTTGAAACTAGAGGAACACATGGTAAAAATGTCTTACCAAGTACTCAATTATTCAAATTGCTTATTAACAAAGTTAAGTTAATTAAAAAAGGGTTATACGAGGGTCTTAGTTCTTTTAAAGTTTATGAGATACGTATTCAAATTTTGACAACAATTTATCATATAACATGCGTTGTTTGACCACAATGCTTGTGAATCGATATGTGGTTTAAAGCGAGGGTTGCCCCCTAAACTGTGAGGTTAGGAATATGGGTATTCTTATTAGCTAGGGTTTTTATGTTTGGAATGAGTCAGATGTTTAATTATGGAGCTGTCAGTTTTTAATTATGCCTGTTCACTTGTTTTTTTTGCCGTAAAATTGAGCACATTTTCTTCTTCGCAATATAATTTTTAAGAGCGTTTTAGGTACTATTTTTTATTTGTGTGATAAAAATGTGTAATTGTTTTGTATAGTTAACAGCTGTTCGGTTCCAAATCTAGACTTGAGTTAAAATTCATTGTTTTAAAATATTGTAAAGTTTAAAGAAATTGAATTACACGCAGAAAATGTATCAAAGGTTTTGGTGTTCAAACCTACTTAAAACAAAAATTCAACTGAAAAACATACACACTATATTTTGTTAGGTACATACAATACATAAACAATTAAGTACTAACATAAAAAAAAAACAAAAGTAGGTTACTTAAACAAAAACCAAAGAGTCACCTTGAAAAATTGATATAAAATAATTTTTACTCCTTTCTTATCGGTCCTTTCACGAAGAATCTCACACGCGACTTGATAACAGAAACACGTGATTGCTTTCAACAAACAAACTCACAATTTCAACTTTCGAACGTTCGATTCGATTTACAAGGTCACTTCACATTGAAACCAACGAGGTTCGACTTAAATTTCGAATGTCCTATTCCAAGTACGAATTTTCGGACCAGCACTGTTCCGAGCGACACGTCCTCTCTCCGCGGCGGCCGACCCCTGACTGACGGGACAAGGGACTCGAAGGGACTAGGGTATAATACCAGTGTAGGGACTCACTCTCTCACTCCCTAGCTGCGCTATAGACGCTTATTTGGCCTCTTTGTTGTCCCAAAGAGGGGGTAAATTATTACGGTTTTGCGATAACATAATAGAATGGTGCACTAAATAATCGAAAGGATAACACTTTTTATGGATAATATATTGAATTTTCCATACATAACGCTTTTTCGGCGGTCGTTTAGTGAAATTGTCGGTTTATGCTGCGTGTTGCCGATAGAAGAATGGACGTGAATATTAATGTTTTCTGTAAAAAGCTGTTTCAAATATTTGAATTTGTTAATTAAGTTTTTGAATTAGTATATTTTAAAGAATTTTAAATAAAAGCGTTTACTAAGTACTCGTGTATTCAGTAATCCACGATAATTGAAAGTTAAGTTTTCTGATACTTTATACCATAATGATAACAGGAGATCAGTTGCTAGTATTCATACTCTACTAAAACAAAACACTCCATACCGTAAACATCATACCATTGAACACACTACGTCCTATTTACTTGTTTATTTTGAAAACTATACAGCTGAACTGATTTGGACGCAATTTGGAGAAAAAGAACGTTCATCATTAACATTTATACAGGATATTTTTCATTTATGATAATTCGGATACAGGAAGCTTGTATACAAAACAGCAGGGTGCAGCTCCTTGCAAAGCAAACGTATTTAAACCAAAAACCTTTGACTCAATCAAAGCAAACCAAATCAAACTAAATAGCAACTCTCACCTTACAAACTATTGATTTATTTCCAAAGATAGGCGTAGCTGTCACTCGCCAGCTATTTCAAGAAATAAGAACCTACTTCACTGTAAAATAGTAGCTACAGCCTTTAATTATGTAAGGTTTCATGCCAGGCCGCTCTATTTCACGGCGCTGTGTCAATAAACTGGAGCTGGTGAAGTGGTGACCTACTTACAGCTACCTGGATAGTAAGTTTGCATTGTACTTAACATAAGACTAAGTTAGCTCGTATAAATAAATAGGTATATAACGTTTCACACTCATAGCTCCCCACTAGGATAACCTGTGTCGGGGATGCAGTGGAACACACACAAAGACAAGGACAACTAACACCCAGACCCAGAACAGATATTTAAATTCATCATTCAAACATCTGCCCGGCCGGCAATCGAACGCGGGACCTTTGGCTTATAAGGTGGATATGCTACCGCTGAGCCAAACAGGTCGTATAGGCTGAGTAGGTAGTCCTGGTGTTAAGAGTTTTTAGGCCGCCTGAGTCTCTGACATGGCTTCCGGTGGTTGTTAAGGACAACCGGGACCTACAGTTTAACGTGTCATCCGGCCCAGGGTAGCGTTTTGTATAAGTAAAGCTTTAAGTAACCTTTAACGAATCTTGTTTAATTTAGTTCTTAAATGATAAAATTCTTCGTAAACGTGACTTACCATGTTGTGTAACATTCACTGTTATTTAAGGTCAATACATATTCTGATTTCTGAAAAAAGAGTTTAAGTTGTGTGACTACGAGTATACTCGTTTATATAGGTATAGAGTGTGTTGTATTGTTGTTCTAGGTATTGGTATAGAGTGTGTTTTACATTTGTGTGCAAATACGTAAATGGATTGGTGGTTTTCACTGATTTTTTAGTTTTCACAATATATTTTGTATTGTAAGTGTGAATATTATGTCATTTGAATATTTAGATCATTTTGTGAATTCAGATATTTACGTGGATCACAGCAGTAACGTAAACACCATACCTGAAATAAAAGAAAAACTATTGTTAGTAAAAATATTGACGTATGAAACTAATTTCCGATAAAGCAGAACACATAAACACATACATTATAATATATAAACAAAATATATTACAGCTAGAGTACAGTATATGACACGACAAATTTTTACTTCAATCGAATACTCATTCAGAGTGAACTAAAATCACAAAAAAGCACAAAACGACAAACTTAAAGCCAATGAATGAACGTAATTAGATCACAGCTGTGAACGAAACGCAGCGACAGAAATAGAGCTCCGTACGAGTACATCGGGACGCGAGACCCCCACCTTACACGAACTGTGCACATGTCGCGTATAGCTTGTAATTAACATGGTTTATAGCTTGTTTATGTTGAGTTGATTGTTTTAGACCGGTTAGTTACAAAATTATACGTCCAAAGACGCTTACAATACAATTTTTTGTAACACCAAAAAAAGGAAATCAAAAAGAAAGTAAAACACATTAGAGAAGGCACAAGAGTCTGAAGTTGTCTTTTCGATAAAAGCTATATTTTCCAGAATTACTCTTTCAAGCTATTTAGGACGCTTAGAGATCAGTGAATTGTAAAACATAAAAAAACCCCATCTACCTCTATATTATAACCTCTACGTAGAGTCAGAAAGAGATAGCAACAGATATATAGAGACAAAGTTAGTTCTATTCCATAACTACTTTTTAATTTTAAATGATCTAGATTAAATCAGAAAATTAAAGATTGTCAAACCACAGATATAAATGCATAGATAGCGCGGACAGCGTCTAGACGGAGCCCGTCGATACAAGGACGTCCCTCGGGATAAATAATGCGTGGCCACTTTAAAATGTTCATCATTTATGTCTGCGCCATCTTGAAAACATTAGGGAATGCCTATTTGGAAATGAATAAAATGGACGTATTTTTTATAGATAAAATGCTAGGGTATAAGTTATTTCCGACTTCGTATGCAGTTTTACTATAATGTTGTTTTAGGTTTGAAAATAAAGTTTTGAAGTTATTTCTTACATTTTGTGATTTTTTAGAATTTCAGGACGATGAGCGATAAATGTTTTCAAAAAAGGATATTTCATTTCAAATTGTACTGAAATTTATTGAGCCATTTTAGCCTGAAAAGTAACAAACAAACACACACTCGCTGAACGATGCAGGTATAATATTAGTTTGTGAAGTATAATTGGGCTCGCCTTTGTAATTTATCCGGACTATAGTATTACTGTTTCACTGAGAATTGTACCAAGAACTAGGGTGAGACATTAACCGATCGCACAGATTAACCTTATGGATGCCGCACTAGCATACCTCCCATCGGTCAATCGTTCAATCAAGTTGAACATTTTAAAATTCACGTACATTGCTTGATTTAATTGATAGGCGTGGAAATAAAGCTTGTTTTAAGAAAGCAAATGGAAACGCTTTGCTCGCTTTCCACACTGACCTCAAAACTTTGCTTCGTTTGCTCGGAACAAAGACGTCCTAATGCGGTATCTAAACAGAGTAATCTACGACCTATATACAGAGTACTTCGAGGGAGTAAGTAGAAACGCTTTAGCTAACTCTCCACGTTTTCCTCAAACTGCTGCGTTTGCTCGGAACAAAGACCAAATGCGGTATCTAATAAGAGTAATCTATGTTCTATAGAGTAGAGTATGTTTTAGAAAAGTAGCGCAACGGCGGCATCCATCAAGCATCGCGATAACGCTCGTTACAGACGCCAGTAACAGCGATCCATCAGGAAGACGACGCGGTTCTGGATTGGATGCTCTGGATAGGTTGTTAGCGAAATAAGACCGAGTTTTTATGTTTGGTATTTGTTTTATTATCAGTATTTGAAAAAACAGGATCGCAAGACATTTAGCCCACTGACCTCCAAACTTCAATATGAAGATGGTACTGATGATAATGATGATTTGTTTTGTTAAGAATCGAAAACATTATTTGACTGGTGAAATATGTTAGTGTTAGTCAAGCCTGCAAAACGAATTCGAAGAAACTAATTTCTTCAATTTTGGATATATGACAAAAAACCGAAAAACCGAAAAAATAAACAAAAAGTAATTAGATGATGATTAGTTTAGAGTAACTTAACTAGCGTGATGTTCGTTCTCGTAAACTAGGGAAATAGAACTACAATTTCGAATCAAAAATAGTACAATTAACAGAAAAATATATTACAGTTGAGTATTTATTAAAACGAGCCGAATATTTTAGCATATTTACATATCAAATAAACTCTTGGAAACGTCTATCCCTACATATAAATAGAATCTCTCCCTTCATTTCAAATTGAAATCCTCTGAAAAATATCAGCACTTTACAATATCAACAGTATTCGCATTTTTGATCAATTTCAAATTGAAATACCAAAAAGAGCTGTATTCCTGAAAAATAAGGATAAACATCTAGACTTGTGTATTTTAAATCATAAATTGTCTGGCGTAGCGGGATATTGACGGCGTAATAAAAATATTAGACGGACGGACACGAAGGAATCGTTAGGGGGGTACTGTTTGCTTGTACCTAATGTGAGAATATAAATCTTTTTGCAAAAAACTCGATGGAAAAAGAGTGATGTTATAAGTTTGACCGTTATGTATGTCTGTTTCTACCTGTGGCACTGTAGCTCTTAAACGGGTAAACCGATTTGGATGCGGTTTTTTTATTTGAAAGGTTTTCTAGGTTCTTAGACATGTTTTATCAAAATCGATTTAGCCGTTTTAACGTAAGAGGTCTTTTTTAATATATTTTTTTTACTTGGCGGTAAAAACAAGTGACGCTAAAAGAAAACTGCAAATACTTAGGTGAATCCAATAAAACATTAATTCTTAAAAAATGAAATTATACATGAGAACTGATAGTAGCCCCTCTCGTCTACCATTAAGACGGTACCCACTAGATAACAAATCACGCCAGTCTCGATGATTTTCACCTGAAGCGTTAAACAGGAAGCCTGATAATAATCTACAGTGGACACAATTCTATTCAACAAAGAAGAAAATCTCAAAAACAGAAATTTTATTCCAAACTCATGACCCTTGTCGAATTTCACAAGTTTACTTATCATGATTTTACTGAAAAATTGTCGCGAATTTTTGTGAAAATACTGATTATTATGAATTTTAGTAAGATTCTTAAATTACGTTTCCCAATAAATAAAAATAGCTGTAATTTGAATTTATAGAAAAGCAAAAGGCAGTTCATGTAATTTAGTTTAACAGAAAACCATAATTTATTCTGACTATTTGGGAGTAAAGCTATACGAGTATCAAGTTAGTAAAACAACTAAAACACATACTACGAGTATCTTTTTATCAAGTAAAAATAGCAGTTTGAACCAAGCAATAAAAATATTAAACCCTTCTCCACGTTGCGCCAGGCACCAACAAACATGAGGACTCCGTATACAATACAACGTCTAGACGCTAAAACCGATTAAATCTAAAATATTCCCATTAAAATCTAGATAGAGGCAAACACGAGGCAAATGACCAACACGTCTGAAGCCAGAAAACATTAAAAATGCTGTCATTACGGAACAGCACGCAGCGCGCAGGTTGTATGCGAACCCGGCCAATGCCCGTCTGAAGGACATAATAGAACGTCCTAGGAATCCTATAGACGTCGTACGGATCCTATAGACCATCCTAGGTAGGTATAGGATACCCGAGATGCCTAGCCCGGTAGGGTGGGTGGGTGCCTTTATTCTCAACATTCTTTGGGTCTAGACTTAATTGCAGTTTTATATTAAACTTTGATTGGGGGATAATTTGAAAGGAATTAATTTAACTGTCTGCAGATTTTTGTATTGTTTGGTGGAGTTTGAAAAGGGTGGAAAAGGCAGGACTCATTAGTGAGTAGAATCTGTTGTTTATGTTTGTGTGGGTTGAACTAAAACTATGTCGCTTTTGGATAATGATTATATTGAGATTAGGAGAGTCAACCGTGAGTTAATCTCAGAGGTGTTTTCATATTTTTTTTCTTTACTATGATATCTGACGCAATTTTGATGTATTTAGTTATAATTACCTACACGGAACTACTCGCGAATTATTGAGTCGGATATTCTGACTGAAATCCATTTTGTCTTCTTTATAGGTTTCAGATTTATTTTCGTACCAAAAAAGCACTATTATTTCTAAATATCTTTACTTTTTATGCTGTGGACCAAAAAAAATAACTTTCTTTACAGCAACGATAAAAATATATCGAAAAACAGAATAATAGATATACTATAAATGTACTTGTTTGGGTTCGAAGTGCGTCAATCACTGCAAGTACTTATTTATCTATCATAGGAAAGTTATTGTCAATAACAATACGGACAATAACACTAATAAAATTTCAGATATGTAGTGATTTGAGTGACAGGAACCATGTAAGATCTCTATCATAGAAGATATCTATTTCGCATAAAAAAATAGGCATTACTATTTGCGCAGTTTGACTTCTCAGAAAATCTTTTTATAGAGGTAGATATAAAGGAAATTCAACAAAACACTTCACATTTATAGCTTTTTAGTAAATATTCCTACGTCGGGAATGCTACCACATACAAAGACAGAAGTAACACTGAGACCCAAAGCAGTTATTTAATCCGCCAAAAATCTCTATCTGGCCGGGAATCGAACTGGCAACATCGTGATCTGATCACAGACGCAATATTAAGCAGTAAGCGAATACTAAGCTAAAAAATTAAAGAAAAAAGAAAACAGTACTAGAAAAAAAAAACAAAACGCAATTGGAAAAATATACAACCTGAAAATTGTAAATAACATAAAACGCAGAAAACTTCCACAATAGAGATTCAGCTTTAAAATAATGCCACTAGCACTACACACAAACATAACCGTTTTTCCACACCAACCTTATTTTTATTCAAAGCAGTCCTTAACAAAACACCACGGTTTCGCGAAGACGTTACCCGTGAAAAAATACCATAAAAACATCATAAAATTTCCATCACCGCCCAACCGGGCACGAAACTTGCAGTTCCCTTGTCAAAGGTTAAAAATGTCCACATAAATTATGAAAAAATCGAGGAAATAGTAAAAAAATAGGGATGAATATACAAAAACTTGGACAGACTGACAAAGTTTTTTGAAGAGACTTACAAAATAAGCTGTGAGTTGGACTTTGATAAAATAGTTAGAAGAGCAAAATTTACTATGAATACGTACTTGACGTCAACTAGAAAGTCTAGAACTTTTCTAGCATCTGCGAACAATCACACGGGGTTGTTTTCTTTTTAACCGACTTCAAAAAAGGAGGAGGTTATCAATTCGTCTGTATATCTTTTTTTATGTTTGTTACCTCATAACTTTTGACTGGGTGAATCGATTTTGATGATTCTTTTTTTGTTAGAAAGCTGACGCTTCCCATTTGGTTCCATTTCAATTTAGTCCAGTTCTGATAATGGTATCCATGAGAAAACCATATAAGTCTTAAATTTGCATTAAGTACGTGCGCGACAAATAGATGAATAACTGGTGCATTTCCCTTGACACTACTGCGTGACACAACTAGTAGTGTCATGGGAGATTTCTATTTCCCGTGACACTACCAGTAGTGCCATGGGTAAAACTGCATTTCCCGTGACACTACTCTTTCGCAAGTAGTGCCACTGGAAATTTTATATCCCTTGGCACTACTAGGTTATCTATCCTAATTCAATTTGAAATTTAGAAGACAAGGTTTTTTTTCTACGGAAGCAAACGATCAATAGGTTAGGTTATGTTAGAACATGAAAAACAACGCACGAGCCGAGCGAGCGTAGCGAGCGTGCCGCGGCAGCGGCCGGCGAAGTGCTAGAAATCCAAGAAGCGAAAAAAGTTAGGTTATTAAAGGTTCTACGGAAGCAAACGATCAATAGGTTAGGTTATGTTAGAACATGAAAAACAACGCACGAGCCGAGCGAGCGTAGCGAGCATGGCGCGGCAGCGGCCGGCGAAGTGCTAGAAAGCCAAGAAGCGAAAAAAGTTAGGTTATTAATCAAAACCTATTGGTCGGTAGTGCCACGGGTAACTAAGTAGATCACGGGTAATTTTGTTGTATGCGTTCAATGAGCCAATCAGAGAAGTAGTGCCATGGGAAAGTAAAATTACCTATGACACTACTGGTAGTGCCAAGCAGTAGTGCCACGGGTAATGGACGGAATAACTCAATTGTCGGTCTTTTGAAGTCGGTTTTTGTTTTGTAAAAATAATGTTCTTGTTAACTGAAAAATTGGCTAGTCAGGTGACCCTTGTGGTAACTGTCTCTACCACTGGGCTCGATATCAAGTGTTACAGAACTTAGAGCTATTGTTAGCGATTGTGTGTGTCATCTACCGTATCAAGATACAGTCAAGAAAAGTCCGGCTTAAAAAACAATTTTTTATGATTATCACACATTACGACTTACCTGTTTTTAAGAGGTGTTAGTGATATTCTACGTTAACATACTGAGTATTGCAACAAGCATCACTATACGTTTATCTCACTGCTCACATTCAAAGCTCAAAAACCCGGCCAAAAAGGACGTCTTTACTCACCAGTAAATCGATAAAACATGATGAGTAAAGCCAAAGAAAAGATCTAGTTGTAAAAGTACTGCCAGTGGCTAAACAAAAGATATTGATGGGCCGCTTGATGTAAACATTATTCAAGATCACGGCTGTAGGAGAAATATCTCGCTTTGCGGAGAAAAAACCATTACGGATTACGGGAAGGAATTTCCTTACAAAAAAGTGGAGCCGCTCCGATGCCTACCGTTTCAGGTAGGTATGTTATACGATAATGCAAAATAGGTTATGTAAAACAATCGAATTATTTTAATCTGTATCTATTACTGTTATCAGTTATAAGTTGAAAAAGACTCATTCTACCTACTCATCATTATGAACTACTTTTACTATGGGACCAACCCAGAATTCGCACAAAATGTTATTGGTATGTTGTTCATAATGATGAGTATTTACTATGAACCTTAATTTGCTTAGCATACCCTTTACTTAAAACCCTGTAGAATCACAACTGTATTCGAAAAAAGGGACTGGACAAACGTACTTTGCTATTGTAGGTATGTATGCCTACCATCGGCGTGAAAAACAATTTTGCGTTGTTTTATCGATGATACCTACCCAATACTTCATCATCACTATCTCACAGTAGTCGTCAGCAGTAAACTCATGCTTTATACTTCATGACAAACCATACGCAGTCCGTTTATCCATGATTTCACTTTCAGCCGTCCCACTGCGTAAGTATAATAGAATAATCCTCCGGCTGAGTAAGTAAAATATTCTTAGTAAAATAAAATTATACAAGTCTATATCGATAATGATTCTCCCATAAACAAAATAACACCAATTTATATTCACAGCATTAGTAGGGAAATTGGTTTGCGGCCAATGAAAAAGCAATTTTGTTCGCTTTTCGTCTCGCATAAAACTGAAAGTGTATTCGTGTTGCTTTAGCAGTAAAACTCTGTTTTATAAGTGTTATAAGGGCTGTTAAACAGCGATTACAGGACGCTCGGTTATATCCTGTTTTATTTACTTGGAATGCTACGATATATAAGCAAGTTACTAGTAAAAGAGGCTCTAAGTTACTAATGATTAAGCTTATTATTATAAAACATTAAAAAGTGCGAATACAAAACGTAGACTATGACATTTTAGACATGAAGACGAATCAAAATCTGTTAAGCCATTTAGTCTATTTCAAAGTAGAAACAGACAAACATAATATACTCTCACATATACCTGAAAACTGGCCCTCCTTTCAGGCAGTCGGATAAAAAAAAACAAGTAACAATCTGCGACGCCAGCTTTGCTTCCAGCTTAAACTTTCAGGTTACCGAAAAGGTTGGTTACTTGTGTTTGTTAAAAAAAATCTTAAAAGTCATGACAGATGACGGGAACAATATCTGTAGCTGATAACAATAACGCAAGAAATCACAACATAAATCATGATTTTGATCTAATCACCTAATGTGGTACTTTTCCAGCGATATGCGGAAATCTCTAAAATTGATCTTTGGCCAATTGCTGTCTGCAATATACAGAGCTGTAACTAGAGGGAAAAGATAAGCTACGCCGAAAAGGGCTCATAGTACTCACAATTTTGAACAAGTTTTACTATGGTGACCGAAACTCAAAACGCGAAAAAAATAAGCTGTTCCAAAGCAAATGTCAATGACACTCGACAAACTGTATGGAACGGCTGATTATTTTTCGCGATTTCACGGTTGGTCTCTAAAAGTTGTTCGTAATTATGAGTCCTCTGAGCCCTTTTCGGCTTAGCACACCTTTTTCTTATAACTCTAAATAGAAAAATAATAGCGACACTACCATAAAACGTAATAAACCTAACGTGTTCAAAACCCAATTTGTTACATCGTACTCGGAAACGGCACAAATGAGTGACGAAAGGTTGCTATTGGCAACTATGCTCGCCTCATTTGCTAGCTATTTCATTACCTCTGTCTGAAGCAGATTCTGACGAGGGCTAGCAACCCCGGATTTTACAAACCAACCCCAAACTCAGCAATCCAAAAACTAACCTTAACATCAAGGTCATAAGTGTAAACGTAGATGACAATATAACTTTGCTCAGTGCGTCTGAAAGTTTTGACACTGGCGTTGATATCGTGCAAGCGAATTTGGTTTTTGATCATTCTGAGATAAGGTCCAATGAAGTTGGAGATGTCACGGATACAGTTCGAAAGGTATCAGGTAGTATTAATGCTTAGGTTTGTTTTTGATGTGACCTCAATTATACAGGCGCTTAACGTGGAACGTAGATTAATGGACCAAGAGTTTTGGGCATTTGTGACTGACAGTCCGGAGTATTGTACTCCGGGGATGTTAAACTGTTGTGACACCCATTGATTAGGAGCCTTGGGCTCTAGGCTAACGAGCTTTTGGGCTCAGCCGCATAATTGATGACCGTATTAAAGTCATAATAAGGATATCAATTCAAATTTCGAATTCAAATAAATAAAGTAACATGATACCTGGTTTCAAGTCGTTAAAAGGAACCCGCATCAAAATAGAGCAGCGTCATACCACCCGAAAAAACCCGCCCAGAAATATAGATACTTAATATCTTACGTAGAAAGAGATAACACCATATTTCATCTGCAATCGCAACACAAAGCTCCATTCACAGATGACGTATTTCCTCACAAATCAGTACGTAGCTGAAGGTAATCAACTGGAAACTATTTTCTATTCAGGAGCTGAATTTTACGCAAAAAATGTTCTAGGGATATCTCCGTTCAAGACTCGGCCAGTTTGCGACGACCTCTTGTGTTGTATCGTCGTGTGAAAATTATCATTGAGTGCGAGAGTGAATAGGGGGTGTGGGGGGTCAGTGTAAAGTGGTGATTTGGGACAACAGCGGTGTGCTCATTCAACCATTATTTCCAGGTGATTAGACGTGTCATTGGCAGGTCTCCACGAACTCAGATAATGTTGAAATATAAAGTCAAAAATGGGTTTTTGGTTCGGTACAGTTTTTCCGTTCCTGGTTACTGTGCCGCACGCAAGGATGATAAAACCAGCAGGAATGTTTTCGTGACGAAGCTAAATAATAAATTCAATGGCTTATTTGTTTTGTACGAGATTTGATTGGTGGTGTAATTTCTCCGTGTTTTATTTCGACAGTTTTATTTGGTCGGTTCATGCGAAAAAAGCTTAAATAACTTGCTAGTTAAAGTTTTCTTGCTCGTTGTTTCATTGTTTATTTTATTTACAGAAGTAATTATTTCGACCTTCTATAAAATACCTTGTGTTTTAGTTTGGGAGCTTAAGTTATCATAATAGACTAAGCTCTTAATGCAAAAATTCTTATCTCATAAGATACCCAAATAAAACAATGATTTGTGATTGCAACAATGTTAAGCAGTGAGAGCAAACAATCGAAAAAAACTAACATAACCTCTCTGCTTCGCTGTAGTCGGTTTAAAGTAGGGTTTTGTTAAACTGTGGAATGGCAACCTACTATAGTTAGATATTATACTAAATAATCTAATCTAATACTAAAAAATCATAGTATTATTTTGGCATCTTATGGGGTAACATTTCCTGCTTTATATTATATTATAGCTACCTCCGCGGTTTCATCCGCGTTTTCCAGGATAAAAAGATAAAGGGATAAAAAGAATAATAAGCTACTTTCGTACTAAATTTCATCCGTATCCGTTTATTCGTGAATGAGTAACAAACATACAAACTTTCACATTTATTATATTAGTAGGAAGTAGGATAGGATTTATTTCCTGCTCTAAATAGAGAAGCTATATATAATTTATTAGAAAGAAATAACGATCATTTTATACTCATCTTAAGATGTTATCAGTCAGACCGCGATTCAAAACGTCCCAAGCCCCAAGAATACAGTATAAAAGCTAATGAAATTTCCCTTATTCGAGATAAATCCTAGTGGATGCAGAAGGCAGTAAGATTAACATCCCGTCGTCGGCAGCCCAGAACTAATGCCGGCGGGATGTCATAGCCGGTGTATTTTATCAGGATATTCTACAAGAAAATATGTGGGAAGTCGTGCGTTGAAAACGAGAAACAAAAATTGGCTTTTTGGTAAAAATTTTAAAACTGAATGCGTGTTTTGGATAGTCTTTCTTTATTTTTTAGGTTGGTAGTTAAGAAACAGTTGTTACAAGGTGGGTTTGTCTGTGTATATTTGTTACTTCATGACTTTTTGTAATGAAGTACCAATTAAGTGCAATTTATTTTTATTGAAACAGAGAATCTCGTACGCAGAATCATATTAAATGCAGAAATATTTACCTCTACTTTTCAACTTAATGAAAAAAACTTTAAACCTCATACAGATATTCCTATTCACACATAGCGATTCAAGATCATAAATTAAAAAAAAAAAACAAGTGTTGAATTACATTAATGGTAAAAAATATTATTTCATAAAAGTAAAAACAATTTAACAATGGCGAGTCTTAATTATTATCTTAATGTATCTTATTCAAGAATATAATCTAATCCTATGATATAATTTTATTACTAATTAAATGATTGGTAATTGACAGGCACATTTCTTATTGTCTTCACTCTTTTATCTTCTAAGGTACTCGTACTTATCTCACACATCTCACACATACATACATACATACATACATAGGTTTTTCAATTAGGATAAAATATACTAACCATCTCATTCAAAAACATCCAATAAGCCTGTTTTAGCAAAATGTGCTTTGTCTCGTTTTCGCGTATAACACTTTTCGTAAAAGAGAAGCCAACAAAGCACTTTACATTTTAACTAAAACAGTTTACAGAACAGATTAACTTATCAAATGTTTCTGAATATGATAGATTGAAAATCACAATCACCACAAAAACTAACGTTCCAATTAATATAGGAATTTTAAATATTAGGAGACTTCGTAACAAATATAATACCTACTCGTTTCTAATTACTAAATCATTTAAACTAGAATCCGTATAATTTTTACCATCAATAAACTTATCTACAGATTCAGGATAGATATCAACACACATGTTAACAATAGAAGGATTAAAATTCACCAGAACAACTTGCCGAGATTTTTTCGCTAAGTCTTTCGTAAAGGACATCAGGTTCGATGCCACTGTGTAATCTATATTTTGAACATTGACTCCATTTATAACTACAATAAAATCATTTTGACTCGCAAGCTTTAGCAATTCACGTCTTAAATATTCAGCTGCACAATATAGTACTGAATTAGACAGTTTTATTATAATTAGAGTCTTTCCTTCATGTTTTTCATAACTAATATCACTATTAAAATCGGGTCTGGCTTGCTTGTAAATTATTAAAACAGCTTCTGTTAGCACACCAGCTATAATACCGAACTCTAATCCAAAACCTAAGCTAACTAATAAAGTAATCATCAACACAACTAAATCCTTTTTACTATTTTTCCACAAATGTTGGATTGTAGTTAAACTTATCATGGCAAACATAGCTAATATAATTAAAGCGGCCAAAGAAGCTTTCGGTATATAAGTAAACGATGAAGTAAATAAAGTAAGTGATAAAATGATTAGTATGCTTGTTAACATTCCTCCCAAAGGAGTCTGGGCGTTTGATACGTGATTTAAAGCTGTTCTGGAAAAAGCACCTGTTATCGGCATACTTTTTCCAAATGAACCGACAATATTGCAAATACCGAGAGCAACCATTTGTTGTGACATATCAACTTGACCTTCAGAAAATACTTTAGACAAAACCATTACTTCTAAAATCGACACAAATGGTATCACCACTGATTTTGCTCCTAAAATTTCAACCATTTCTCCAAATGCATATGTTTCGTTATTTATAACAGCTTTGAACGGCGGTAATCCAAATTGAGGAAGCCCCGCATTAATTTCGCCGATCAGAGTAAACGGTTTTATTTCAATATATGTGCTAAAAATATAAGCTATAGTCATACCTGCGATTACTACTATTGTGTTCCTTGCTATTGAAGTTAGCCATCTCAATTTCTTTGCCCACAGGTCTTTTGGACCGCAACCATTACCCAATTTTTGCAATAATATCAACAAAAAAACTGTAAGTAATCCTAACACGGCATCCCACATTTTAATTGACCTTATATTACTTACTATGTTCCAGACAGAATCAGCAAAATAATTTCCAGAGCGTCCTTGTAAACCGAGCAAAGGCGTTATTTGCGAAGTGCTAACCTGGATAGCGGCTGCAGTTGTAAATCCACTGATAACTGGTAACGATATAAACTCCACGAGGAACCCCAATCGCAGCACGGCCATGCTTAGTATCAACACTCCAGATAAAAACCCCGCCAGTACTGCAAACTCGGCTGAGTAGTCTGCGACGTATCTCGCAGTTATCGCTGAGAGAATTGCAGTAGGTCCAATAGATATATCCTTACAGGTTCCAAGTATAGCGTAGATAACACCCGCAGTGAGCGATGAGTACAGTCCGTATTCAGGAGGAAGACCAGATATTACGGCATACGCCAGTCCTTGAGGTATTGCAGTTAGCCCCACTGTTAATCCAGCGATCACATCTTGAATCAAAGCACCGGCGCTGTATTTCGGTAGCCACTCTAATATTGGTAGTCTTCTTTTTAAAACTTTGGTGCTGTACATTTTTCGGAAATATTTTCTGCACTTACGCCGCATAGGACTTTCATGATCTTCATTTATAACGAACGTCATCTTTGGCTGCTGTTGGGCAACTGAGTGCAAAACTCACACCTAGCTTACGAGATGATCTTTTTACCTTTTATCTTGAAATGTAGATTTCTTCAATCTTTGAAAACACGTGATGGATTTGATTTGACAGAGAATAATATTATTATCAGAATTGTAGGTGACGATTGACGTCTATGGATTAGCACAGATTTTGGAACGCCGCCTAGTTGTTGATAAATCTTTTAATCGTAGATAAACAAACACAAAAGAAGCGACTATACAAGGAAAAACAAACTAAAAAACATAATAAATTTGGCACAATCAAGTCATTTGTTGCAGTTGCAGCCACTGTCGTACACGCTATTTGGAGGTCATAGACATCGTAATAGGGTGATAAATTTAAATAGAGCAAGGCGGGACACCGACATACTCGTATATGGTGACGGCAACTGGTATTTGCAGCAAAAATAGTGTTGCCTCAAAAGAAGTCGGTAAAGTTCAAGCAAATCCAACAAGAAGTCGAATTTGAGGTTGACACATTCAGACATGAGCATTTGTTATTAGTGAAAAGACATATTATACAGGCTGATGGTGATTATTCAGATAATTTAAAACAGTTGACTGATTGAAATTTTAATCATTCCCTTTTTCTTTAAATTTATTTCATTGATTTAGTTGATGCTTCTACTTTTTCTAAAAGGATTTATTTCGGATGGAATTGTGGGGGGCAACGTTACGCTAGTCTTAAAGAACATCAATAAATCGGGCCACCGCCCTTTCAACTCTTAACCACATAGTTCACCATGGCCCTAGCGGGGCCGATGGTATCGACACCTGTACCGCCGCGATAGGGTGCGGGTTCGAACCCGGGAGGGACGATAAGTAGTGATTGAGGTGCACGTGACCTCGCATACGACGCTCACATTATCGGCAAAGAACTGTAGACGCTGTTTTATTGATTACAAAACATACAGGGTTATACAGAAAGGGTATGAAGCCGAAAAGGGCTCATAGTTCTCATCATTATGATCAACTTTTACTACCAACCAGGAATTCGCGAAAAAATCAGCTGTTCCATAGAAAAATGTCAATGAAACTCGACAAAATCTATGGAACAACTGATTTTTTTTTCGCGAGTTCCTGGTTGGTATAACCCTGTATTGTTAGTTATTTGTAGCATCATTATCGAGCCAATCTATGCGAAGCAAATCAAGTCTAGCAGAATTAACCCGTGGAGGTGACAAATACATATCTTTGGGTCGACGCATCTCGTTGCTGGCTAGAAGATACTACAGCTACTGAATAAATATCATAATTATTAAAAGCACAAAAACCCAACTAAATAAAATACAAAGAAAATTCATAAGAATTTTTCGTTAACAGAAAGCTGATTGTAACAAACTTACTGATTGATACTAAGTACATTTTTATTTTACTATGAAAACTAACGTGGTTTTGGAAATTTTTAGTTTCTTTTTTATGCATTTGCTTTCTTATTATTATGCGCAAAAAAACAAGATTCTCGAAAGGGTCAAAGTTTTGCAAAGTGAATTTAATTTAGTCGCCTACGTGAGGTGTTTGAACTATTTCCTTGTTCTAACAATCTTATCAAATTTAAGCATTGTCCGATACTAAGATGAAAGTCATCATTTTCAGTATCTAACCTATCAGTTTTTGGTAGGTATAGATTTTAATCTTTTCGTATAGGAAAGATAGATTCATCTCGAACATCAATCCTTTTATTCGCAAACACGCCTAAATCAGAAACCAATAAGCGTTCATGAATGCGAATCTCTTAACCCTTCATACGAGGGAGGGGTCTCTAAGACCCAAATTCCGAAGAAACTATGTTTGATATACGGCAGAATTAATGCCCACTTAGAATTAAGTCTCTCCAAAATCCATTGTTGCGGAAATGCTCAACTTTAGGGTAACAATGGGGTGACAATCACCTCCGTATACGCTTACATATAGTTTTGATTAAGCTTTCAAAAGCATGAGAACACCGTAAAATAAGTGAAGAATGACGAATTAATATTAATTTTGGCAATGTGAGTGCCACCTAAACACTTACGGTGGAATGTTTACTTACTACTTTTATTATAGCATTTATTCTCATAAGAAAAGAGATAATGATATAAATAATGTGATTCATGTTATTATTTATTTGAAACTTTTTACACCAGATTATCATTGTCATTTTTGCCAAATCTACAGTTATTTTACTATGGAAACTAACGTGGTTTTCACACATTTTTGTTATAATTAAACACAAGAATACTCACGTAAAAATTAAGTCGTCTACTACGACTAGTTTCGGTCACATTCGGTGACCTTCATCAGGCGAGTTTACAAACGAGACGCGCTCGCGGTTGCGTCTTACTAGTCGTAGTAGACGACTTAATTTTTACGTGAGTATTCCCGTGTTTAATTATAACAAAAATCTACAGTTATTGTTTGCAAAGGATTTTACAATTTTTAAAATATAAGTGAGTGTGCATAAGACAGAAGCATCAAATACAAAAAGTACTAGGCTTTCCAATCAATTCAAAGCTTCAATTCACCAAAACCTACCTCATATCTGCGTTACAGCCGACCGCTATCAAAACATTACACGCCCTTCCGCTGACTAAGCCCATAGCTCAAGCACGACTCATTAAGCCGTCCGAAACAGCACCATACCAGCCAATAATATCTCGGGAATTAATACGTGTTTGTTTCCTAAATCGAATGCGGTGGGTCGGAAATACCAACATAGGTCATCGAAGGGTTTCCATTAGTTAGTTTATGTTGGAAAGTTAGTACAGAGCGTACTAGTTTCTAATTCTCATTTAGTTTCTGAATGATTATACCGTTTTTTTTTCTTTTTCTTGGAGTGTTATGTCGGAGGCTTGAAATTCAAATATCATCGAGGCTATACGTATTCCAAATTTTCTGTTTTGGATATAGCTAAAAGCTAGCTTTTACCATAAACTCAGGAATGTAATTCGATTACAGTATGTAATGCCATAAAAATTGATCAACACAGGGCAGGGGTGAGTTTATAGGATTTTTTTATAGTTTACGATAAGGGGTCCATAAGACACCCGTCAGATGGCAGGTCAGTGGTGTAAAAATGGACAAACATAAAATATTTTATCAAGTTTAGATCATGATGTCAATGTTTATAGTAAAAATAAACATTTAATTCCATTTATTAACTAGCAAATGTTACAACAATTTTTTTTTCTAGGTCCACTATGATCATATCGTTCATGTCATTGAACTGCATTGCCCTGCGTAGGTCAGGCTGACATCCGTTAAAAATATCAAGAAACAGTAATCTTGTCTAGAATCTGTAACAACTATCGATACGAAACTAAGTATCATCAACCTCAACGACTCCAACGACTTGTAACTATGTCATCACAAGTGCTGTTATCACAGGAAAACCCAATAATCAACAAATAGAAATTGACACACGCTCGATAACGAAATAACGTCTCAAGTGCCTGTTTCAGTCTCTTAGAAATCGTTTCAGAAAACAGACGTAAGAAATTATTATGACATTTGTTATAATAGATCCCGGAAACCAGTGTAGGAAGAAGCTCAGAAAATGTGTCGACAGAACGTGTACGATGAACTTTCTGAAGAGAAGACTGCCGATATTGGAATGGCTCCCGAAGTACCAAATGGCGTTTTTTATTCAAGACATCATTGCTGGAATAACTGTTGGATTGACTGCCATCCCTCAAGGTATTGCTTACGCTGTTATTGCCGGCCTGCCCCCTGAGCATGGACTGTATGCTTCCTTGACATCTGGAGTCATCTACGTTATCTTTGGAAGCTGCTACAATGTGACTGTTGGCCCTACAGCAATACTAGCGGCAATGACGGCAAGATACGTAGCAAACTATTCAGTAGATTTTGCTATATTAGCTGCTTTCTTATCAGGCGTACTGATTCTGATCATGGGGATACTCAATCTTGGATTTTTAGTGGAGTTTATTTCGATGCCAGTTATCAGTGGCTTCACAACAGCAGCAGCTTTGCAGATTGCAGCGTCACAGTTAAAGTCCTTGTTTGGCTTAAGCGGATCATCAGGTGACTATTTTGCTGAGTCAGTATACAACTTTTTTACCAATATAACAACAGCAAAATTGTGGGAACCAATTTTGGGATTTAGCACAATGGGAATGCTGATGCTTTTAAAAAAACTGGGCCAAGGCTGCAATCGCACGGATGGATTCTTCAAGCAAATGCGATGGTTCGTGTCTCTATCAAGAAATGCTGTAGTAGTCGTTGTAGGTATGATAATTGCTTACATTTTAAAAGTTACTCTTAATGCTGAGCCATTAAACATCATCGGTGACATTGGAGGCGGGCTACCCGAGTTTAGTTGGCCCCCATTCACAACAGTTGTTGGGAACGAAACTTACTCCTTCAAAGATATGATGGGAGTTCTAGGACCTCAGTCAGTGGCTCTTCCATTAGTCGCTATTCTTGAATCGGTAGCGATAGCCAAAGCATTCGCTGAAGGAGCAACTGTCGATGCTACACAAGAGATGATTGCTCTTGGCTTGTGCAACATCATTGGGTCGTTTGGACAAAGTATGCCTATAACCGGTTCATTTACGAGGACTGCTTTAAACCACGTATCAGGAGTCCAAACGCCTGCCGGAGGAGTTACTAAGGTCCTTCTCATTATAATCGCTTTAACATATTTAACGTCAACGTTCTACTACATCCCGAAAGCATCTTTAGCTGGACTCATCATTGTAGCTATGTTTACTATGATTGATTACAGTATAATTGGAAGGTTGTGGAAGAACAGCAAGAGGGAACTGTTCGTGCTCTTAATAACAATGATTGTATGTTTATTTGCTGGGTTGGAGTATGGCATTATGACGGGAATTGTACTCGAAGCGGCCATGCTGTTGTATAAGGTTGCACGACCTCCTGTAGACGTCAATATGATGAAATACCAAAAAGTAGATGTAATGATAGTGCCACTCTCTGAAAGCGTGTCTTACTGCGCAGCAGAACATGTCAGACGATCAGTTCTACGAGCAAGCCAACATACTTTAATGGAAACCTTAATCATTATAGACGCCACACATTTGAGAAACATGGATTTCACGGTAGCCTCAAATCTGATATCAGTTATGAAGGATTTGGAGAAGAAGTCGCATCAAATCATTTTACTGAACTTTAATTTGGAGTTAAAAAACTTGTGCGTTGACATTGATCCTAAAAGCGAAGCCAAGTTTCAGTATGCAGTAGATGCGAAACAATTCGTAGATACAATGACGAAAGATTTATAAGACGTAATCTTGAGATTGCAGGACTGTGATATGATATTTGAAAGAAGATTGCATAAATGAGATAGCAAGATTGAAAATGTCAAGGAAGTGGCTGTGGCTGCAGCATCACATGCTTTGACGTGCTTAAGACGGTATTAACGATTAGATTAATATGTACGAGTATATTTATTGAGATGTGATATGGGTGCAGATTATAGAATTATTACATCATTGCTTATAAATGTAATTTATCACGATTTTCTCCATGATATGCCCATTTTCTTGTACTTAGAGGTACTTTTACATGAAGTGAAATGAAATTCGTGACACATTGGTGTCACGAATTTTTACTTGTTTTTGTAATAATGAACTTTTACATTAAAGTATTATGTTTTTGGAGTATTTTATTTAATTTCTACACCCTGATTTTTATACAATGACATAATCGCGGATATCTTAAAATATGGAAGATCATTGACTTTGCTGACAAATTACTTATTATTGAAATTAAAGTTAAAGTAATATAATTCTCATCAGAAAATTACACAAGTAACAGAAGCATAATAACCACATAAATTTCCGAACGCACGATTCTACAAACTTTACGAATTCGGAAACAAATCCGCAAGCCCAGCATATTTTGTCCGAAATGAAAAATTCCTTTATAAAAATTTCGTGCAGTTGCCAAGTAAAATACCGCAAAATGAATTTGTACAAAGTGTTTGCAAGAACGAAGCGGTGAAACGTATTAGTTCTGTGATCTCGTCTGTCCGATAAAGATATTGTGGTTGGATGGAAACCAAAAGTCTCTATGCTATTGTGCCATTTTGTATTGTTGTATTTTCTCTTTCACTCTAACAGACGAAATAATAGGAAATAGAATGACAGCTCGTATATTTTGTATAACTGTACAATAGGCGTGACGAAAGATTTTAAAATCCTCTTCCATAATGTGAGTACACATTTACTATTTACAAAAAAGCCTTTATTTCGGTAATAAACTTAAGTTTAACGAAGTTTGAAGCCATTTTCCACATATTTTTTCAACAGTGCCCGAAAACAGCTTGCTTGTGTCATGGCGTCGATTTGACGTCACGGCTAGTAAACATGTCATTGTCTCTATGCGTGATGAGCGGCGGATGACCTGAGTTCACTGAGGCGTGACGTCATACGCTGTGATTGTTGTTTCTGACAAGATGGCCGATTGCTGTATTTTAATGTTTTAATTTATTGAAAATCTTAATAATCTGTTATTTAAAAATAAAACTAAACATATGTTTTAAATTTTTTTAATCTGGCTAGTCCCCTGAAAGCATTGAATCGGCGATTTTTTGATACTGTCGTCATGCCTATTGTACATGAATGGATATAGACAAACAGATCGTCACAATCTTAATGTTGCTTCTTTGCGTTAACATATTTATGTGTGGATGTAGTTAATCACAACTACGTGTATGTGTCGACTTTACTGTAACCGTACAGTTGGAAAATAAGAATTCATTGCGTATAGATATACCTTTCTAAAGTTTTAATTATGTAGGTTCGAAACGGTAACTTTGATACCTCAAATTGATAGTGCATTTTAGTGCAACGATAGTGTGATGATATCCAAAAACCCTACTACAGCACCTGTGCGACGAGAGAAACAGGAAAAATTAACGAATTAAATCAGCTGGTTTTCTTAATGTAAGTAACTACTCTACTATACTATGTTTTAAAACTAAAAATAATATCGTAAACATAAAAACAATTAAAGACTACACTTTATGAGTACCGATAACTTCTGCAACAAAACCAAGGCCTACACACATGGGTTGAATTCACACCTCCGCAAAAAAAGGACTTCAATTACCCGTCTCAATTCTTACATATTAATTATTATTGTAAGATTTTATGACTTGTTTTAATTTACAGCTACCGACTGCAATCTCCTCAGCCTATCAATATCAAAAATCCACATGCTGCCAACATTTACTTTTGTTCACTGCACTCTTTATTACTACGATACTAGCCTTGACTTTGCCAAAACCAGAGTCTAGACGCAGAGCAAACGACCTCTCGTATATATTATGCAAATTATATGAATAAATAGTTTAAACATGAAAATAGGAGGAACGTATGAAAGATTTATGGGCTAGTAGTAAAATTTGTAGAGTAAATGTGAGGGTAGTAAATTATTTGAGAGTTGGAATTAGAAGCTTTTAGGGAAGTGTGGGCGGGATGCGGTGTGTAGGAAGAGTCTGGCTAACGAGAGTTGATACCGACAAAGCGCGGCAAATTTAAAAAATATTAGCATGGCAGCCCTAAACTGAAAAGGAAAGTTGGAACAACTCACTTTTTATAGTGAGTAGTGAGTATTTTATACTCGCACTCCACTCTTCAGAAGAGTTTAGTTCAGTTTAGGGCTGCCATGCTGATATTTATTTTAGTTTGCCGCGCTTTGTCAGTCTCAACTCTCGTTAGCCAGACTCTAGAGGGTTTGCTCAAGATGAGGTAAATGTGTTGAAAAATTAAGAGAATTATGAGCCAAGCTACTTATTCTTGTGCTAGAACCGTTTAGTAAACAACGATTTTCAACAAAAAAATTAAGTAATTGTTATTTCGGAGACATACTCAGTAAGTTTGTTATATTTTAATAATAGTTTTTGTTTGTAACTTGATTCGGGATAAATCTGTTTTATAAATAAAAATATTTCTTGACTTTTAATCTTCGCTTATTAGTCCAATTAGGCTTGATTATAATTAAATTAAAGAGCGCTTTTCTCAACCATTTCTTAAATAAATACGTAAAAACTTCGCTTTACCTCCAGATTTTCTACCAAACCTTGCCTAAAACATTTCTCGAGATAAACAATAGCGTCGGTTATTTTTATCTGCCACCGACAAAACAGGGGGTTATGATTTACCGGTCTATCGAGAGGCGGGGGAGAATAATGACTAACTTTTAGAAGTTTTCGTGTCAAGAAAAAAAAAAGAACTTATAAATACTACATTAATACAATGTACAGATAGGTATATGCAATTGCCTGTGTTCCTGTCTGTCTATCTATGTATTTTTTTGTTCCTTGTTTACCAAGACAATATAAATTTGAATAGCTGATCATGAGGATCATCATATTATTTAGTCGATTTGCTGAGAATTGCAGACTTGTAAAAGCTTGCGAATGATCTGAGCCCTCTTAAACTGAATAATATAATTTACTTTCAAATCATACAACCTTTCATATCCCGCGCTAGAGTTTTACTCTACGGGCCTTAACTTTATCACTTCTTAAAATTGTCCGTCTTGCTTTCGCACGTGACATTTTACGTCAGCAAGAAATTGTCAGAGCCTTTTAAGCAATTACTAACTTTCATCAGGCTTTATAAGTAGGATCCTTATTGTTGCATCTCGGCTCCATACTAATTGTGTTCAAGTTTGACCCGTATTCGGCGTATTTCCAGCACGACCACCGAAACCACATCGCAATAGAAAACAATGCCTCACACCCCCAGTATTGGCTGATTGAAATGTCAAGGTGCAGTTGATGTTGATTGGGGCTCGCGGACGAGGCGCCGGTGTGGCGAGAGCTTTATTGACAACGAGCCGCGAAGGGAGCTTCTCCTCAATTGAGTATGATAACAAGGAATTTCAAAAGATGTTTCAAGCAAAAACAATTTATTACATTGTCATCGGAGTTACACAAGTGCTTCAATTTTCAGCTCAATCGGACATCGGGAAGTGGTTCATAATTCAGTTGTAAGATTCGATCCAAAAAACAAAACTACGACAAACAGGGCAAGCGAAATAAAAACTTGTAAAAGATGGTTTGATAATGTTTTTTTAATAACTCTTTTTGACAATGTCAGAGGAAAGTGGAAACACAGAAAAACATTCAAACACAATCACAAACATTCAAACACAACAAAGGGCAGTCGAGATCTCTTTCACGATATATTTTTGTAGTACCCGTATAAGCTGGTTTGAATGAAGCTAAATCAATAGGTGTCTGACGTCTATGTGAAGAATAACAAAACTAATTGAAGTCGTAAGGCAGCCATTATAAACTTTAGCATCATAGGAAGCAATTTATCAAATATCTCATTTTTAAGCTTGTTTTGAAGTACTGGTACTTCACGGGGGTAATCTAGATTTTTTGTACCTGTAAGTAAGTAAATATTAGTACTTATTTCTATGTCACATTAACATGTGTAAAGATGGCCGACCTTGCTAACGCAAGGTCGGCCATCTTTTCCTTTCTCTTCTACTTCACTCTATCTTCAACATCAACTTTTCTAAATACCACCTTCCAAAAACCTTGTCTTTTTCTACCATCGCATCGTCCACAATTACCTCGTCCACGCTTCCCACATCGGCCGCCAGCCTACGGAAACATTGATTGACGCCCCGATACAAGCCCGCCGCCCGGCGCCGCTTTGTGCTTTGACACGTTGTAACAAGCTTTGAGGCACCTTTGTTGCGCTAGGTGACATTTCGTTTGATGTCGTGCGTGATCGATAAGGAGTTTCGAGTGTTGTGCAGAATGTGGTGTGGTGTGGCGCTGGGTGGTTTGATGTGAAATGTGGCGTTTAGACGTTGTGTTATAAATCACCCGTGAATATAATGGGCCTTGTTTAAAAACACTGATTAAAGTTAATCACTGCTAAAAATGCTCTGAAAACTCTCGCAGTACTGAAAAGTAAAGTGAAGAGTCCCAGCAAAATCAAGATGTTAAAATTATTTTAAGAACTGATTTAATTTTAGCAGAGTTTATAAGTAAGACTCAATATTGTATACATTACACAGGCTTGTGTGGTCGGTGGTCCGTTCCTACACAGTAAGCCTTCAGGGGCTGGTCATCTCCCCCAACCCTCAGTCTACCAACAACCCTTATTCCTGCGAGTGCGAAAAAAAGTCTTGTGGTCGTGGTCAATCATGGTATAGTTTTAAATAAAGTATAATGACACTATATAGTTAGTCTGCAGAAAGTGCTAGTTACACTATCCTTAAATCGTAGTGCTAGTCAAGTTTCGCCATAGTTATTATATTATGAAAGCTAACGTGGCTTTGAGACATTATATTTTAATAGCACGGGACAACAAATTCGTGAGTCAAGTTATTAGAATAAGACTACGACTACTTAACTACAGGTATTGTGTTATAAAGCTAGTAATTTACTATGAGTAATACGTAAACCTAATTCGAAGAGGTATACTACGGCGTAGCGCTAGTCGGGCTACGTCGTAGAGGTAAGCTACGTCGTAGAGTCAGACTACGTCGTAGACCAGTAATGAAAGTATTGAAAATAATAATAAAAAAACGACTAACAATATTTTTGTTCAGAAAATTCGATGATGCCTGGACCCACTCAACTCGGCAGATAAGTTAGTACGACTGCACAGTCCAGTGCTTTTACGATCATCTGATGGAACTGCCGGCTTTATGACAACAAAACCGGCGTGACGTCACGTCCGCGATGAAATATGGCGTCGGTGGCATATCCGGCGAGCACGTGGCCTCGATAATGGTACACCTTGCGTTTTATGGGTTTGTGGGGGTGGTAGGGGTAGGGATGTTGTGAGGCTGATGTATCGATGTTTCTAAATCAAGGTTTATTTGAAGGACAATATTATGTAATTTTATGTCAAAGCTAAATAATCAAAATTGTATGTCAGTGTGCGTCAAATCTTGTAACTGAATTTGAAATACTGCTCGATATCTGATTGTGGCGAAATTCGGTCTACTTGTGTATCTTTGATAACCATACAATGATATGAACCATATCCGTACCATGTCAGACCATGGTATCCATTCGTACTAGGGTTTCCAACCGGGAAATCCCGGTTCCAAAAGAACCGGGATTTCCCGGTTCTTTTGGGGTCAAAAAAGAACCGGGATTTTTAAATCTTTTCCCGGTTCTTTCGGGATTTTCGGTACCAGCTATTTCTTGTTTTCTGAAGGCGCAAAAGAGAATCTAACACGTAAATTACTGCGTTTTATTAACTAAAACTAACCGTTAAGTACTTTATTTACAGAAAATAACATAAATAAGCATAAAAATAATAGAATATCACAAATAAAAGCTAGTTTTAGTTAGTTAGCAACTTATCAGCTTTCAAATAATGTCTGTGAAGGTTTTATTAGTTGTGAAAGCTTAAAAAACGTATATCATTACATTATTATAATTTGAGTGGTTGCAGTCACACTTTCTAAAAAATCAATTAGATGACAGTAATGGATGGAAACTACACACTCCACACCAACCTGCCAAAGAGGAATGGGCGTCCGCAGACTCTATTGTCATTCTGTAGCTTGTCAAGTTGTCTGTTAGGTTACGGCAATGCTCGCTAACAGAACTGTCAGAATTGAGACAGAGAGCATTAAGGTATTGAGCTACAAAAAGCTGCCCGCAAGAAGGAGCTACGTGGCGCAACACAAGTGCGAGTAGAAGAGGTATATCAGCGATCCCAAGCCGTGCACTGCTAGTTTAGGGAGCTCGGCTGGTTTGGGTAAGCTGACAGTTGGAAGGCAGTACACAAAACACCCCAAGCGGGATGCCGGTGCAGGTCATATCACCACTACTTGGAATCAGAGGAGCTATGTCACCATTGATTTGGGTTATGGTGGTAGATCAACTCGCAGAACTCGTTAACAAAGAAGGTGTATTCACTGTAGCGTACGCTAATGATCTAATTGGTTTTTTATGTTATTGAGTGACGAGACGAGCAAATCGCTTGCCTGATGTTAAACGTCACGTTTGCCCATAACAGGGCTGCAGAAAGAATGCAAAAAGAATTAGAATGCAAAACCCTACGCGTCACAGTACTGCGCTCGTCACCCTGAGATATAAGATGTTTAATCTCCTTTTGCCCTGAAATTTCACTGTAAACAATGTCCTTCCAACTGAACTTCCACTTAGGAAGAAAACATCATTAGCGAAATAATTTTAGGTTTCTGCTACACCTGCACATACAGCAGGAGGCGATAGCTTCAGCCTTAAGGATCAAATCTACGAAATAGTGGAAAAGTATGGGTCCCATAACAAACCACTACAGAATAATCGACCGAGCATCGAGAATAAGTAATTTGTAAATATGTAACAAGTATGCGTTGATCATAGAGAACAACATCTTGGATAATATATATCTGGGTATATCATCTAGGTAGAATATATACACAGGCGAAGAATGAGGAGGATATAGGCTGCGGCTATTACTCGCTGAAGCTCAGACTCCAAGAGTCCGCTGAGAGTCACACATCACTTCAGACACTCAGACAAGTATAAAACGAATGACTACTGCGTGTAAGATTCACTTTTGCGCCATTGAAAAACAAAAAATAGCAAATACCAAAAAATCCGAAAGAACCGGGATTTCCCGGGATTTCCCGGTTCTTTGGAACAAAAGTACCGAAATCCCGGTTCTTAGAAACAGTACCGGTTCTGGAAACCCTAATTCGTACCATGGAGCTGGTCCGATAATGGAATCGGAAGATGGCCATAAGATTTTATACATGAAATACTCATTCATTATCGTAAAATAAAATTAAAAATCTGAAAGGTCGCCAAAAACCGAAAAAAAATTATAATAAAACGAATAATATCGATACTCGCCTATGAACCTCTATTTCGGGCCATTCCCATTGTTTTTCAGCCGCGCCATTTTTGTGGCAGCCCATTTGTTGTACGTTGCGCGGATTATGCAGAAACTGCGCTTTGTGTTTTGCTTTGCTTTGATCCAGTCAAAACCGACGTGTACAATTAATATTGAACTGGCTTAGCCCCGTGGTTTACACTTTACAGGAAAACATATTAATAAACAACCATGTTGCTAATTTGGTGAGTTTGGATGGGTTTTTTCGACAGTTTCGACTGCAACAAATGAAATTAAATGTGGCGATGAAAAATAGTACTTAGATGAATAAAAAAATAATAAGAAAAAATATAGTAATGGATGATGGTGATGTAAGGTACCTTATGTGTTATTCCAGGATCTATCTATATTCCAAAATCCATTAAATTCAGTGTAGTAGTTACGGAGACGACGGTGGCGTTGATCGCTTACCATCAGACGGCCCGTTTGCTTGTTTGCTACTTTGATTGCTAGTTATGACAACAAAACGATATGTGGTAACAAACATTCACACACGTTCCCAATCTATTGTATTTAGAATAAATTAGATTTCTAATAGTATACTCTTACTAATATAAATTACGTGTCACGTTGTTTGTCCGCTATAGACTCCTAAACTACTTAACCGATTTCAATCAAATTTGCACACCGGGTGCAGTTCGATCTAACTTAGAGATAGGATAGCTCACATCTCAATTTATAGTAAAAAAACATGAAAAAATAGAAAATTTAAAAATACTTAAACCATAATTTAACGCTTTGGACAATGTAAACTAATTTAATGTAACTTTTGACATTTGACATAGAATTGACGCAATGGCTTTTGACAGGACAACGTCTGTCGAGTCAGCTAGTAGTATAGTCCTAATATATATAAATCTCGTGTCACAATGTTTGTCCTCAATGGACTCCTAAACCACTTAACCGATATTATAATAAAATTCGCACACCATGTGCAGTTCGATCCAACTTGAGAGATAGGATAGTTTAAATCTCAAATTATAGTCGCAATTTTAATTTATTGCAAATTATATATATACTGATAATTTTTACTATAAATTGACAAGTTAGCATCAACATACTACGGTTGCTATAGTTACGCAATGGCTTTTGACAGGACAACGTCTGTCGAGTCAGCTAGTATATTATAAGAACTTTATAGTACCTACCTAATTGCCTATCTACGTGGAACAAAATCCATTGTTTCCAAACATCCCGTTAGCTTCTGAAAGTGAAAGCAAACAGGCGGCGTCTGCGTGTCTGAGACGGAACGGAATGGAACGGAAGCGGAAAGGGATCGATCGCTCAAGGTCGCAGGGATGAGGGCTAAATATAGAATACTGAGTTACAGCTCGAGCGGGAAGCTTTATGACTTTTGTTGAGAAAGTTTTGTTCTGACAAAAGAATAACATTTTACAAAGGGTTCATGGTACATTATGAACAATTTTTACAATCGGACAAACCCTGAAATCGCAAAATAAAATTAGCTGTAGCATTAGCATTTTGATGAGTATCATTGATTTTTTGCGACTTGAGGGTTGGTTCCATAGTAAAAGTTGTACTTAATGAGTCCTTTAGTCCTTTTTAACACGCTTTTATTATTACATAGTTTCACCTGTATGTATGTATGTATGTATGTAACCGACTCCTTTGAGCTCGATTTTGCCCTACTTTGAACGATCAGATTTAATTCAAACTTTGCACACCTGTCAAAGACCGTTGACAATGCGTGTTTTTTAGTTTTTTAAACTATTTTGGTTACTTATAACTCTGTACAAGTGTACATAGTACACTGTCTGCAGTCAAATTGTATGAGAAGTTTTATTGCGAATATCATCACTGCGAAAAGATATATAAAATGGTAAAGGACGTGATGACACGAGCCCTGTAAACTGTACTGGGTCACCCAGTACGGTTTACAGGGCTCGGTAATATATTACACCCAAAATATATTACACCCAGTCTGGGTGTAATATATTTTGACTTTACATCGATTTATAGTCAGAGCGCAAATCCGAGTATAGAGCGTCACTGTAGTCTGCAAGTAGCATTCCATAATATGAGGTTTTTAAGAGCACTGCCAATTACTGTCTTAGACCAAAGCCAAGGTAGGTATGGTCAGTCTTAGTGCAAAGCTCACAAATCGAGACAATGTATTAAAATATGGAAAAGCGTGGAATAGTTTTTCAAATTATTTTATGTTTTAAATATTGGCCTCACTTCTCTCTCTCACTCTCAATTGTCAAAATAGATCAGTTAAAATACCAAAAACCACTTTTTAATACTTTTCTGGCTTACTATTACAATCAAAGTTATTTTGCCTGACTTTCAAAGAAGCAAAAATCATTGCTTGCGTCTAGTCACCATAACTCTTCACTTTTATTACATTATTCGCACTTTCGAATCAAAAACACGTCTCAATATTTAAATATCGAACCATTTGTTATCCAGTGGCGCCACCTAGCCGGCAGCGAGGCAGTTCCGTCGTTGCCCATTTTACCCTATTTCTACCCCCATTTTTTATGCACCCCGTGATGCAAGAGTTCGCTTGATCCCGAATTATAGAGCGCGGGGGCTAAATTGGCGTTTTATTAAACAACCAGACGTAGGATATGGCATAGAAAATTGGAAGTTTCACGAGAGATATTGAAATAATAATGTAGTTGGAAAACGGTTTGGAAACTGCTGACTGTGTTTGCAGAATGGTGTTGAGTTTATGGCTTTATTTTTACTCGCTTGGATTTAAAGTTTGTTTGCTAGCCGAACTAACTAACTTTGTTGCTAGTCATCATAATTACTTAGTATTTGTCTCTTGCCAGACGTAGGGTTTTTAACTTGACGCGTTTTTTATTTATTTTTTTATTGGTAATAGATCTTTAGCCGTGAACTTGCTTGATGGTAACCGACTGTAATATCTGAATGAGAGTTGACAGCTCGAAATAACTTTATTTATTTTATTCTTTTATCGCGAATAAGTCTACGTTTGACCACCAACTCGCCTGTTGGTAAACGACGATGTGGCTGAAGATGAAGCACGCAGACTTGGAGGATACCTATTCATTCTGACCTTGAAAAGCCCAAGAGTATATATCTCTCAAAAGACAAGGAAGCCGGCAGACTGATCCATTTCTTGGCTGTACGAATTAGAAACGTAATTCTCTTTGTTATTACACTTTAATATAGCCCTCTAAATATTCTATACCTAATTTCCTTTCATCTTGTTCCATACCGCTGTGCATTTCCGTCTATTCATCAAAATCCTCAACATGATTCCAATTATCTGCTACACGAGCTGCTCGTCAATCCGGCGCCAATAGCGCTCGTAATCTCTAGAAGTGCCACTCTTGACTTATTGCCTTGCTTCCCCTATCGTCAATACACTTAGCAGGGAGCAGATAAATCAAGAACTAATGCAAATATGTCACTCGAAGCGTCTGAGTCGTTTATAATGGCCATTTTTGGCTCGTGGAGAAGAACTTTCATAGCTGATACTAAAATGAATCATATATTAATTGCTTTACTAGTATTATAAAGAAATAATGTTTGTGTATTTGCAAAGGATAATCACTGGAACTACTGGACTAATTAAAAAAATATTTTTATCAAAAAATAAAATAAAGTCTTTTTTCGATATCATTGGCGTTGTTTGGTGTAGCTGCGCCAAAAAAGTAAGTAAGTCACTGACTTGAGTTACTCACTAACTTGAGTCACTGAGTTTTTTTTGTAAGGCTGAAGTGTGAGCAGCATCGCTACAGGTACGAAGACCCGGGCATCAACTATCTAAGAGTTATTTTCTTAGCAACTTTACGGTAGTTTTTTAATCATAATTTTAAGTAAACACTTAAAAATTTGTAGACAGTTTAAAAAGCCCTATGATTTTAAATATGAATAGAAGTAACTTGCTAATGGCCAACACCCAGGCCGGACCGAAACCCAGCGCAATTTATAATGTATGGGCACTAAAGACCGTCTATCTACCATTCAGCGAGCACAAAAGGCCCGCTCGCATGCGCGGAAGGAACGCTTGTGACCGGAAGTGGACACAGAATCTTCAGTAGGTACTTGCAGAACAACTACTGGATAGTTTGAGAATAGCTATGCACGTTGCACACAAAATTGGTTGAACACTTGACATATTCTAGGCTTTTTGTCCTCTTTTTCTTCAGTTTTACGAACAACTGTTACTGTGAAACCCCTAAGGAACTAATCCTGATATCGCAAAAAGATAGCTGTCTAAAGTGACAGCTGTCACATTCAACGAAGTGTCAAATGTGAAATATGTTTTTTGTTAGTGATTTCGTCAACGGAACAGCTGTTTTTTGTATTTTTACTGTAAAAGTTGACCATAATGATAAGAGCAATGAAATTTTAGAACATGTGTCGACCCATTTTAACCCCTTTTCCTGATCTATTTTTTTAACCTTATAAATCTAGTACAATACATCCTACTCCCTAAGCATTCTCTGTGTCAGGAAACAAGCACGGAGATTTGGGCGGCGCCCTACACTCTTCCGTTACATTTGCATACGCGATGAGAATACGTGCACGTTCCGCCGCCCATTTGTCCGATTTAATTTTATTATCTATGTAGTTAGTTGAATTTAAAGTCTCTATCTTTTTCATTCAAAAAACAGTTTTGATTTTTGTTTTTTTATTCTATTTCATAGATACAACACCGGGATTCATTGTTTTTTATTCTTGATGTTTATGACTGCTGCTTGTTTATGTACTTACCGCAATCGTGTTACGAATAGGTATTTGTCAGAATAGCTTACCTGAAAGGAAATAAAAGAAAATGTTAGTTAATGCACACAATCTTTATTATTTAGTTTGTAACTACGAGTATATTCAGGGTTGGTCTAATAGTAAAAGTTATTAATAATAATCAGTACTGCCAGTCCTTTTCGGTTAAGTAAAAGTAAAAGTAATTGTAAAAGTTGTCCATAATTATGAGTGCTATGGACCTTTTTTGGCTTAGCTTACTTAGCACCCTTTCATTATAATATCCCTGTATTCCACTGTACTTAGCTTCAAGCTACAAATATCGGAGTTGTTTTCTTCCAGTGACCGATCTATCAAGACCGTCACATCGGTCCCGCTCCATTAGTCAGCAGATGCGGACGATCAGGAGCAGTCACATCAATTATGTATAGTTCGACCTGATTCTTTCACTGACGCACAGTTATACGGTGCCACAGATTAGATAATAGTTGCGGTACTGATAACGGAGAAGTTGGCTTGGATATTCTTTGAGATAACATTAAGTGGTGCTTTTTAACCTCCGACGTAAAAAGAGTTTTTTTATATTTTTAGTGTGCTATTTTGTAAGCGAAAGCGTCGCAAGAGGGGGTGATATAAGTTTTACCGCTTCGTGTGGGTGTCTGAAGCACTGTAGCTCTTGAACGGCTGAACTTATTTACAAGCGGTTTTTTTATTGGAATCAGGTTTTCTAGCGGTTCTTAAACAAATGTTTTATCAAAATCGGTACAGCAGTCTTAACGTTGGGGTTTTTTTTTAATTTTTAACAAGTAAATTGGTGCGTGTTACATTTTATTAAATTTATTTCTACTTTTCCTGGAGGTTAAATCCCTGATAACTTTTGTCGATAGTAATTCAATAATAATAAAACGGAAACGGAATTTTAATCAAAATTATTATTTATTTTTACTTAAGGATATAATTCTACGTTGCATTGAAAACCACTATAGCTTTTTCGTGATGCTCACATTCGCCTCTCGCAAAACCGCTGTAAATAAAAATTATAATGATAAGCTATCAATGAAATTGGTGTGGTATAATCGAATAACAAATTGTAATATTAAAATATGATAAGACATACAGGGTGTTCCTGAATATTCGTTTACGCCATCAAAGCTCAATTTGGCTGTCAACGTCCCATTACGAATGTATGGATCAACGTCCGCCCTTTGTGGCACAGCCTTAACTATAGGGTGTCCGAAAACTTTCGGGTATTGTTCAAAACGGATACGTAAAAATACACTTTTACAAATAATCTATGTAATGGTTAGTTTCACATAAATTCTACACAGGAGGTAAAATTTATTTGAAACTTTTACTTGGTCTGGAGTTAAATTAAGTTAAAAATTAAAGAATAATGAAATCAACAAATCTGCAAATCTTTAGAGATTATCAAAAATGTATCTCTCACTGAATTAGAAATGATGAACTGAAAAGATGTTCAATCATTTAATGAAATCATAGATCATTTTCGACTCAGTAACATCCACAAAAGATAATTATTATGTAGCATCCGATTGATTGATTATCCAACACTGGGACAAGCTTGCCTAATAATGATAAAAAGAACCATTGATTATATCTCCACGCAATGGGATGTAGGGCTGGATTAAAACGTCAAATATCATTTTTTTTTTTGTTTTATTATTTTATATATTATTTTAGTATAAATATTATTCAAGTAACAGCCTGTATATTAACACCTTTCAGCTGTAATCGCGTTGTACAGTAAATAAACAATGAGTCGCTCAACTCGTTAACTCGCGCCCGTTTCCCTATTCATACACTTTTAATACTTTCATTACTGTCTATACGTATTACGTTAGGTGAGTAATAGCTTTTTAAGCTACCCTTAAGCATAATTAAGAATGTGTAGCTTGGGCAAGTCAGATTGTGAAAGGGGACTTCCTAAGTTTCAGATAAATTGCTGTTTCATTCATGACACGTTTTATGACATTTATGGGAATTATGTAAAAAAATGACATTTAGTATGTAATAATAAAATTAGAATAACTTTTACTAATTTCAGAACATAGTAAGCTAGCAAAAACAAAACACACGTTAAAAACTGAATTCTTATCAATCCTCATGTTTAAATTAAAAAAAACACAATTGTAGTAACAGTTCAATTTAAAATTATACAAATAATAATGAAGACTAAAGTGTATTTTATAAAATACTAGCTGTTCCCTGCCACACTTCGTTGTGGATAAAAAAAAATAAAAACAATCCTTGATGCGTATTATATATCATGCTAAAATGTCAGCTCGATCGGTGCAGAACTTTTTGAGTTTTTGAAGCGTACATAAACCAACATAACATTTTTATATACCTCTATATATATAGACATGAAGACTAACTAATATAGCTATGACATGCACCTCACACTGAACACACTCACACACGTGCACTTACTTCTACTATCATTTATCCACATCGACAAATACCAAAATGTTTCCAAACTATCGCCTTCTCTTCAACTCTGAAAGTTTCCGTAATATCTGAAATTCCCATTTGTATATCAAAATGCAAGAGCAAACAAACTATAGGCACGGCTGAAATACTGCACAGTAACAGTATGGGTACGGACTGTGATGTTACTGATACAATGTTAACAACGTAATAAACTCTTTATTGTTCACACCAGAAATTACAGACAAAAAGGATCATAACACTTAAAACTAGTGCAACAAGTAGCGGCGTTATTGCTAAGAGCGATCTGTTCCAGGCAAGGTACAGGGTCGTACCACGATTTTACACTCTAAGTTAGGTTTGTCGCTAAGTCCTAATTATGTATTATAATACGACGAAACACGATAAAATTAAAATACAACACTTCAAATGTTATTAAATTACGTTATTCATGTCAGTGACTTTTATTCTGAATAAAGTCTCGACACGTAAAAATTGTATCTACAACCCATACTGTTCACAATAATTACGGTAAAACAAACAAGGCAAGCTCAGCGGAGGTGCGCTAGGCAACCAGACATTTGTCTGAGTCGCGGTTCGACCGCAACACGGACATTTCTCCTGGGACTTACCCGCGACATGCCGTGTTGTAATATTTTTCCGGCGCTTCGAGTTTTTCCCACTTTTTGTTGGCTTTTGTCGCGAAGACGAGGAAATATTAACGCCTAAGCTGATGTTTTGTTTGTCTTTTACAAATTTTTTAGTCTTTAATTTATTTCTTGTGGCTGAAATTTAGTATATTTGACTTGCGGTTGGCAACGGTTTAACTCATAAGTTTTGAGTATTTCGAAAAGTTTTCGGCTAGAAAACTTTTCTTTGTCTTAATCTACTCGTATTCTACTTTTACTATCGCAAAGAGTAAATCTGACTAACATTAATGCTACAGCGAGTGTGTTTATTACGCTTTAACGCCTTAACTGATTCAATCAATTTTCATAAAATTTTGCACACACGTTGTCAGGGTTAAATAAAAGGGACATAGGCCACCTTTCAACAAAGCACGTGTGAAACCCCGGGTAGCAGCTAATTCATATTAAATATTTGGTATATTTTAGGTTTTAGACTTATCAATTTACTCAATTTTGGTTTATGAAATTACCTTACTCTGTATCTCTTTTATGCTCTGTGAATCTGTGATAACACCACGAGCTCGAGTTTTTCTACGACAAAGAAAAATTAAATACCGTTCGTGTTCTAGGATAAATGAATTTATTACGTTGAAGGGACCGGCCCTTTACCACGAACTGTATGATTCACCATCATCTTCTAGCCCTTACCGAAGGGACACTTATAAATTACGAAGTGAGTTTACTCTGACTCATAATGACGAGCTAATGCAATGGATTTTATTGGTTTCACTTATCTTGATCTCATGAAAAAATAAAGTTAAATTAAAATATGTGACATACTCCGCATTCTATAGATATCTTTTCTATGTATCTTCTCTATTAGAAGATGTTATGAGTCATCATCAGCCTATTAATATTTGTCCACTGCGCTGTACATAAGCCTTTCCCAAGGAACGATCTCCTACTCGTACCTTACGGATCCATAGGCCACCGAGTAATCCTATGTAACTATAATGAAATGAATTCTAAAGTTATTTAACATAATAACTTGCAATGTATGTATGTATTTAACTATGTTTGTTCGGGTGGAATCTTGCAACTAAATTTTGAATCACTTTCTGATATCCGATTGGGCTGAAATTTGGGATACGTGCGTAACTTCGATGACAATATAATAAAAGCTTGTTTTTAAATTATTTTAAAAATAACTCATTGCTTGCAATTTTTGATGTATCCAATTAAGAGGTATCTATCAAAGTTAACAAATACCACGTCCGCAGTGAAGTCCTCAGAGCATGGCATCAAACTATTTGAAACCAGCAGCTCAAACTACTTAGTGGCTGCAGTCTAATGCCCAAGTCTGGTCCGTCGGCGCTGGCTGACTGCGGCCGGCTGGAATACTTTGTCAGGGATTTTGGGATTTATGGGATTTAGAATCGAATTGGCTGGATGTAATTGACCGAAGTGAGGTCGCAGAGTCGGAACAAAACAGCGTTTGTTACTTTGTATGTTTGTATTTGGAAGAGAGGTTTGTGATCAGCAGTCATGGGCGATTTCGGACTGATAATGACGAGGATGATGGTGAAATTTGTCCGACAAAAAAAAAATTATTTCATTATACGATCTTCATTTCAGTCCATCAATTTATGTAAAGGTAGATAGGGGTTTAGGCCTTAATATTCTGTGGTTTAGGTTACTTTTTGCTGTCGATATATTTATTTTTATTTTATTTTGCGGACGAGTTATACATTCCAATACAATGTCCGAAAATCGTTTTATTAAATTTATAGTGAAAAAGAAAGTAGTAAAAGTCGAACATGATCAAATACGCAAAAAAAACACCAAAACGTGTGAGACATTACAAAACGTCGACTTACTTGCTAACAGGACTAAATTACCAGGGATACGGATCCCGCGGGAAAATTGCCAGTTTCTACAGCTTAATTTGAAGTAAAACACGAAAACACCTGCGACTATCTGGAACCTTTGACGAGTGGCAACACTGCGCTATACATCAAAGGAGGCGAAACTCATTTGGAATCCAATCTAACGTTCTGTTTCCGGGGTTGCCAGTAAAATGTGGAAACTCGTTTTGTGGCAAATGAGCAAATAAATTGACATTTCAAAGTGGTAGTGTTAAGAAGAATAATTAACTTATTCGGAAGTCATTTGTTTATTTTTTGTGTAATTTAGTTAATAAAAAAATTGCTAATATTTGTGGTTTACAGACGTTTTGTTATGAACATCATACAGGACTGAATGCCAGCCTGGGCAAGCTCGTCACGCATGTAACCACTGCTTGAAAATGATCATCAAATGCGATTAAAACTATAGTACACTGGTATCTGACTCAATAATACGTGAGTAGTCCCATGTTTTTATAACAAAATGGCCTAAAGAAATTCGAAGGTCTATCTAAAATAAGTATCTTTCAAATTATATTGTTAAAAGTAGTAACACAAAAAGAAAATTAACAAGGGACCGTTTTCCGTGCCAAATGGCATATTAAAAATATTAAAAGAAAAAAATACATAAACGGGTAAGTGATGATAAACTAACTTATCAAAGAAAACGAGTCCCTGAAATGTAATGAAAACTTTTGTTTCGCAAAAATATTTTTTCAGACCGAAATATTACTATGAATAAGAAAACTCCTGACAAAATTAGCTTACAAAATAACTTTAAGTACTATTAAGATTTTTTCAGACTGCTAGTTTCAACTTCGGTTTTTGCCGTAAATTGTACTCAGATTTGTTTTTTACGCGGCCCTTGGGAACAATTGGGCGAGAATCAGAGACATTAGCCTGTTCTAAATTACTTCTAATTTCGACAAAATGGCTTTAGGTTTCTAGAAACTTCGTACTTGATTGTCTACTTTAGCAAAACACATAAAATTATAAATACAAGAGTAATTAACTAATTATGTTTGTTGCTGTCTGTTACTTATTTGCGACTAGCTGTTTGAATATTTGGCGAGAATATTGTGAACAAAAAAAGTATTTTATTGTTACGAACAAATAGCTAGTAAGAAGTATCGAAAACCTATAAGTATCTATGATCATATAAGAAATACCGACTAACTAATTTAAAAAGTATATTCGTATAGTCCGCGTCGTCCTGGTGTCAATTTTAAAGCGTAAAGGCTTTTGTACTCTAAAAAGCGGCTTACTATTATATTAAATCACGTGGCCGCAGCCCGATACGTTGGTCTGATCAGATTCGCACCGCTCTCGACACCTCGGTCTACGATGCTCTACTCTACACATTGATGAAGACAGGAAACGTTGGCGCAACATCGTGAGAGAGAAACTATCTGGAGGTGATGGTCACGACCCTCAGACATGAGGAGTACGATTTGAGGAGGAGGATTATATTAAACGTGTCGATCGACCCATGGTAGCGCTCAGTTGTAAAAACCACCCACGGTCACCCATCCTAAAACTGACCAAATCGTCCGTTGCTCAACATCGGTGATCGATTACGAACATCTAGTCAAGCTACGCTACTGGGCTGGCTTGTATGAGTTCAAAATTCTATGTGGCGCAGACCTGTTATGGGCAAACGTGACGTTTAACATCAGGCTAGCGATTAGCTCGTCTCGTCACTCAATAGCATAAAAAAAACTAGAGTTGACACTATTAGTATGTTATTGTATTTCAAGTGATTTATTTACGCTTATCAACATTCCATGTATTTCAACAAAAGTTACATTGTAAACACAATTACTTCGAGATAAGTGTCATTTCATTGCTCTTTGTCGCTCACCTGTCCATGTTCTCAGTAAAATGGGAATTTCTACTTTGTCGAAGTGAAGTAGAGTGCAAAATTGTTCAAAACGAGAAGGCAGTAAAGAGTATTTTACGGGTACATTCAAACGCAGTTTGATTACTTTGTTTAACTGTTTCGAGTAACTGTAAACTGTACGGTAATTATAATTAAATATACGGTAATTAACGGTATATGTTACAGGATACTTAAAAATACACGTAAAAATGCTTTTATTGCATTGTCATCGGAGTTACAAAGGTATACCAAATTTCAGCTCAATCGGACATCGGGGAGTGGTTTAAAATTGTATTGCAAGATGTCAAACAAACAAAAAACAACATACGTTTAAAGTTCAATAAAAGCTTATACAAATAAAAACTGAAAACAATCACTAAATCATTTTGTCATATCTAATTAGTAAGAACATAGGATTCACATGTTTCATTGAGTCGAATACTCCGACAATACTTTCGACCACTTTTCATATCAATATCGCAAAACCCCTTTCAACTGAAAAATAGCGTTATTCCACTATTCGCTGTCTGGCCCATGAATATCGCTAAAACATTTAAAAACCTGCCAAAAGCTCTTCCCATGAACAATGTACATTAAAGAGAGCTCAGCCTCGGAGGGAATGTGTTCAGTTGTACGAACTGTATGTAATTTTAATGCCTTGTACAACGCCGGAGATTTAATTTTGCGTAAAATGATTTGGCGTCAGTTTTAAGCTGTGGCGATTTGTAGTTAGCTTGTAAACTCGGAAAAAGTAAGATTAATTTTCTTGTATGTATAAGAAACAGTCCCCTTACAGAGTCCTTGTACCGACATTTAGTTTGTAATCACATGTATGTACTTCGCAATAAATATAATATGAAATAATATAAAATATGTATAGGGGCATACACCGAAGTCGGATTATATGATCGATGGGGCCATAGGTCCCGCACTGGCGTCTTGCAATGGGTGCAATGTGCGTTTGCACCTTTCCAACAACTTTTAGCGATGGTTCTTAGATATGTTTAATCTAAATCGGTTTAGACATTTCAACCTCGTAAGTTTAAAAAAAAAATATTTTTTAACTTAAGAGTATCTCTCATAACCAGCTAAGCCCATCCCCAAACAACAGTCTCTGATCGCACCTAGCTTGCGCCACTCCTCAAAACGAGCACATTTTCTGGTAACGCAAATGTTCTTACTCTAATAATGTTGTAATTAGGCTCTGAAATATGAAACGTTTGTGAAGCTCGCTTCGGAATACGTTTGTGGTGTTATTTATCGTTTGCGTACGGAAGTTCAAGTATGTGTGTCTTGTTAGGCTGGTTGGTTTACAAATATGATTTTGTTGCAAACAGAGCGGCATTTCATTGTCTAAAACAGTTTGAAACCTGTTACCTCGTTTATTTCATTGTTTGTTTTTAAATATCTGTTGCGGGGCTGGGTGTTAGTTGTCCTTGTCTTTGTGTGTTCCATGACATCCGTGACATAGGGAATCCTAACGGGGAGCTATTAGTATGTTATGTGAAATGTTATTATTGTCATCCGAGTAACATAAGTATACCAAATTACACCTCAATCGGAGATCGGGATAATGCTTTAAAATTCAGATTGTAAGACTCGACCTAACCAAACCAACTTATTATTTTTAGTATGTTTAAATTCGTCAAAATTGGCTTTATTGAAAATTTAAACGCCTTAAAAAGCTCTCAAAACATATCAAAAGCCGTATATGTACTATACAATTGCACATATGTACATGGCAACACACTAATACTTGTCTGTATGTTTGGTAATCCTTCACGCTGAAACAACTGGACGGAATTAGACGAATTGAAACTTGTTTGTTTGTTATACAGGGTTATTTCAAAAGCACCAGCAACCTCGCAGGTCTAGATACCTAACATCATAAACAACAACTTTTGCTATGGGACCAACTCGAAATTCGCGAAAAAAAAATCAGCTGTTCCATACATTTTGTCGAGTGTCATTGACATTTTTCTATGGAACAGCTGATTTTTTTTTCGCGAATTTCGAGTTGGTCCCATAGCAAAAGTTGTTATTTATGATGTTAGGTATCTAGACCTGCGAGGTTGCTGGTGTTTTTGAAATAACCCTGTATATTACTTTCACGCGTTAACTGCTCAACCGTAAATCATGAGTCTTTGCTACGTTTTCAGGGGCACAAAAAAGACCACAGACTATTTTTTATCATAATTATTGTAACAGTTTTTCATCACAGCGCAGATGAGTTCGCGGGGCGTAGCTAGTCTGCCCATTGGCCGTATGCAAATCGAATGAAGACATTCAAGAACACGTGTGGGTAGTCCGAGGTTGTCACGGTGGTCATTTGAGCCGGAGATCATTTCGTGAAGGTGTTAGCAACTGGCATTGATATGACCATAATGAGTTTGGGTGGGCTTTTACACAACTTTAAGTCGTTTAGAGTTTATTTTGTTGCAGATTTGGGTTGTCGTTTGGTAAAATTTATGTTTGTTCAAATTCAGATTATTTTTCAATAATTTTGCATGATTTAATTAAATTTTTCTGAAAGTTTTTTTTATGATCAACTGGCTAGGCATGTGGCCACAGTTTATCTGATGAGTGAGAAACTTATTTTTTACTGAACTTATATTAAGTTTTAATCTGTTTAACGATTATAAGAAAAGTGCATCAAACTGAAATTGTTTTTAATAAAAAAGTACGTCCTTAAACGTTTTTTATGCCTTATTTATTATGCAAAAACGGTTTTTATTCTCATTTATTATGCGAAATTGTCGTAAACGGTGCAGGGCGGCATCTGAGGACCGGTCAGTGACCGCTCAAGCGTTTGGGGTGACAAGAGGATGGACCATAAAATGGCGCATGTAATTTTTTTATTTTATTTCATACTACATACTATAACGAAAACACCTCTTTTCACGCCAGGATGGTATATATTTATAAAACACTTTATATATTACAATTATATTCACAGTAACAGTATTACATCGACGTCTGATCGAAACTAAAGCTAAAACCGAATTGCCTTTCACTTCTCAACATGCCACCTCGCCAAGTCTTATCCCCTCTACTTTACAATCGTTCTTCCTTTAGCGCTATTGCGTTTACTGGGCGGGGCGACATGTTTCCGGTAACCATTTTAATCAAACGACTGTTTATCAAATTAAATACCAAATGATATAAAATCGAGTAAATGACATTAAGGTGATTAAATTTATACTATACATAATTAAAAATCATGACACTCGGCCATCCGGCAACGTGATGCCTCCCGGCATTACCCACAAAATACACATAAAATATAAATTTAAAACATCTTTGAATAAATATTACATGGATATTCAGACTTTCTTAGTACAATAGACAATTTCAATGAAAATGATCGTTAAAACGAAATATAACTATGATTAATGACACAACATTGATAGTTCAGGTTAACATTTTAACAGTCTTGGTGTACTCAGAAAACACACATTAATTACAAGAATAATTTCTCTGAGTTAGGTATCTATTATAATTACAAATCATGACATTCGGCTTTATAACGATCTAGTTACTTGGATTCAACTATTTATATACAAGACTATTGTCGTCAAAAATTTAAAGAAGTAAGTATTTTCATTTACACATGTCTCTACCTTTTTTTTTTTTTGATACATTTATTTCAAGCAACTTTGAGAAAACAAACTTTCAACTGATATGGTATCTAGTATTCTAAACTAGTATCCCCATCAAAACGAATTTAAGAAGCTGAATCATAAAAATAAAAACAAAGATTATAATAGCTTAAAACAAAACGTAAAGTGTAAAATATAGAGACGCAAAAATAGTAGGCCTTGTAAAAGAGCAAATCCTATGGACACAATTTTAACTAAATGCAACGAAACAAGTTAAAACTGTAATTATATTACACTATTACATAGTATACTAGTGTTAAATACTGTAAAACATAAATCTATCGAAATGAATAATTTGTTTATATTTATTTATTCAAGTAACCTATATTGCAGCACGAAATATCATTTATCTGTATTATTTAAATTATTAATGAAGTAATAGAATATTATATAAGAACCACCTTGTAATAAAGGAAGAATATTATATAATAACCACAATATACATATACATGTTGAAGCTAGATATTTCACAAAGATAGGCTAGAATTTAGCAATAACACAGCATGGATGAAAACCAAAAATGATTCAGGAATAAACTAATTACCATTTTATCAGATATCTCAAAATATTAAAGAAAGTTTTCATCAGTAAAAACTTAGTGATTGAAATAAGGGTTTCCGCAAAGATAAAAAACACAACGTTTGCTATCTTCAAAGTGTTAAACCATGTTTGGGAAGATCTGATTAATATTAAAGAACTGATATTTCTCCATGAGTTTTGATTGAATCTTACATAAAACATTACACCAAATGCTCTCAGCTAATGGTATAGGTACGCGAAACCTTATTAATATTGGTAAAATTATATCTGCAGAATAGAATCACTGCCCATACAACAAGAGCATTATGCCACCATATTTGAATATTCATATTCATTTTATTTGAACTAATAGTACCTATACGTCAAATATAAAATTGTATAAAGTTTTAATGTTAAATTTTTAAAACATATTATCTTTTTAGATAAAACATAACGTTCAGCTGAACTTAATAACTTAGCTAAATAAAAACAAAGCTAGCACCGTACTTAAGATAGTTACAGATTGGTTACAATTACAATATATCGATTGGACAGGAACTATACGGAACATTAACCTCATTTTATTTCAAAAGTAAGTATAACTCTTAACATCAGTATTTAAAACACCGTAAACAAACCTAATTTGTAGGTTAGCATTAGCTATAGATACGTATTTCAATTTATTTTTCTTTTACTCAAATCTAAAAGTCACTATTAGTACCTCTTGATTACTCCCTTTGATTTACCCTCTAGCAACATTTAATACGAGTGCCAGGCAACATCGTGATCGTGAGTGCGTCACGCTTGTTATCATTGAAAATAAAACTATAGTCCTATCCGACTTAACAGTTCGCAAGTTCGTGTTTATCTTAAAAAATGTGTGAAATCAAAACCACATTTGTTCTCATGGTAAAAAAAGTAGTAAGTAGTGTAGTAGTAGTAATAATCTTAGCAAGTAATATTACATAAACCCCAACAAAAAGCATCTTAGCGACAAAACATCTTGGTTCTTAGCGTATCAAATGAAATTATTGCTCTTACCAATTACATACATGATTTACTAACAATAATCATAACCAACCTTGTATCATATTTACCGATGATACCACTAAAATTTAAATTTACATTTTAAACACTGGAGAAAACTGAAGTAAAATTGATCTACTCGTAAATAACGTAGCTGATCTAAATAATAATAAAAACGTTTATTTAAACCGAAAAAACTATCATGAGGGTTCATGAAATTGTTACGTAACTATAAGTATTAAAACAAGAGTGTTCTTTCAAAAATTGAGCCGTAGGCGAAGTTCCTAATAGTATCACACGAGTGTTTTAGCAGTCATGCGCAGTTTCATATACTACTTTATCTACTTTCATATCATTAAATTCCTTAATAAAAACAAAGCTAGCACTGCACTTCAGATAGTTACAGAGTCGTCACAATCTTTGATTTAAACGGTGATTTTTTTTTCTAATAGCATTAATTAGGGCTTTAACTTACTTTTTTAAATTTAAACTTTTGATTTACATTGTAACAACATTTAATTATAGTGCCAAGCAAGACGAGGCTGTGAGTGCACCACGTTTATTATTTATCACTAAGAAAACAAAAACACCAAATGTGAGTACAACTTTAGACCTAGTACTTAAGGTAATTCGAGGCTATACATGGTCATGGCTCACCCAATTACCTTTGAATATCCACATCCACATTAAGAGGACATTTAATAGTACTCCGAGGTGCACTTTTTAACGTTATCCAATACAGTGTATGTAAAATGTATCATGTTTTTGAAATTTATCTACAAATAATAATATAATTTTACCAAACACGAAAATTGTAAGAACATGCATGTTGTAACACTCGACAACCAGCATTAAAATATACAATCATCGAACAAACTCAAAACAAGCGCAATGGTACGCGGCTTTTTGACAAAATACCCTCATAAAGAGAATAACGTAGGTTAACTCGTTTGACGCAGTTAGCAGTATCAAAACAGTTTACTGTGTCGATGATAAAACATAATCACAACACAACATAAATGCATGGAATGGGTAACTTGAAAAATTAAAATTATAAATTTTACTACTTAGTGAGCGTGAAGACGATCTCTTGAAAAATTTAATTTAAACCATGTTTTCACATACAAGGTAATCTCGTCTATGATATTAATGAAGCTTATCCAAAACGAAGGTAAGGTATTCAATTGACGTCAAATCTACTTGTAAACATCAGAAATACATGAAATGAATCGAATTAAGAAGAATAGTAACAAATTCTTTTTCTTAATAAAAGAACTACGTTTAACTTGAGATTATGTTCTTATTTTTATATTGATCTCCATTTACCTACATAGTTTTCAAAATGATTTCATTATTAAGATCGAAAGCACTGAATCTCAAAACAGACCTGCCTTAGTCTATTCAGGGTTCACACCCAAATAACATCATGAAATGAAATGATCCTAAAATTATCCACTACACGACAGTCTATCCAAAATAAGAAGTATCTTTTGAAGTTTAACACCTTTCATGGTGCTCTAACTTTGCACACGCGTGCTTACATTTTTTTTTTTTTTGACCTTTGAGGTAAGACCATGGAGAATAATAAAACCGTTTTTATTAAATCGCAATGTAGTAGAATTACAAATCATCATTTATTTATTTTATTTTAGGTTACCCTTTAATATAAAATTTACAAAAATAATTAAATCAATTTGACTAATAAATTATATTACTTTCTTAACGTTGTTTTTAAAGTTACGTTGCCTATGTTTTCCTTTTTTTTTTTTTGTGAAGTGCACATTCGAATTTAATTGTGAATGAAATATTGGGAAAATTCCAGTATTAGTCGTCGCAGCAATTATTATTATTATACATATTGGAAAATTAAGTTTGAAGTTACTTAAAGTACTTACCTATATATTAAGTATGTATTTTATAGAACGCCGTTTTACACGGGATGTCAGTAATCATTTCAACAAAAACATTTAAAACAAGAATCATAATATTGCTAAAACCTTAATCGGTTACCAAACATTAGGAATCGATATCTTTTAATAATCGAATATTGGCACAAACATTTTTTTTTTTTATCTTCGTTTTAATAAGTCAAAATACATCTCTATTGGATTAGATGTTATAACTATTCATCAAGTTTCTCAATTATTATAATTACATATGCGAGTCAAGTTGAATTGAAATCCTACGACCCAAAAATAACAACGATTTTGCTGTCCCGTTTCGATTATAAATCGATTTTAGTTTCTAGGCTTGCGAGATGGCGCTACTAGAAAAGTTAGATCGCGCAAGCAAGTTATTCACTCAAATCTCAAACAGTACGGTGACACGTCTTTTAATGACTGGGTAAATTCTAACCTAAAATGGAGTTTCAGTTTAGAGTCTTATTTAAGAAAAGCAACTCTCAGAAATGCTTGAATGTATAAATATACTCTGATATATTACTATGCTCTTGCATAACACCCCGTGTATAATATGTGTACTTTTTATACCTTCATCAAAGTTTAAAGCATTATAAACACGTCAAATTCAAAAATAGGAAAAAAAATGTTTTGAAATATGAAAGAAGTGTGTTAACTCGTGATTTGAAAAGAACCAAATATTATTCACCAATATCATTAATTAGCTATTCGGGTAAAATGATTAAAAATTAATGTCAATATTAACTGAATTAGCGTGTTTTTATATGATAACGTTATATAAAAGAAGACCAATCCACTGAAAGATATCAATAGAAATAATGTAAAATTATCAAAATCATTTTAGGTACATTTCAGAAGTATGGAAAAAAAAGTACCCTCCAAAATTTAAGTAGGAACTCCCGTAAAATAGCACAACCATCAAAATATTTTATTATAATTGTTATCTTTTTGCTAAATAGCATAAACCATTATATTATGTAGTTTGACTGTGACTGAAATAAATTATTGATGCAAATATCGATTTGTAACGTGTTAACTGTAAAACAGTAACATAACCACCGAATTCGGATAACATAGCGTAAGTTACGGTAATTCTGTATAGAATTTTATAACAGCCTTAATTTATAGAAAATTTGTTTGATACTTTCCGGGTCTATCAAAGTCTTTCCAGGTACAGCGCTGGAACAGCATGGAGAAGAGGAAGGTCTCTTCTTTATAACCCCCTTCGTTTTCTGCCGATGCCTAGGCAGCATATCACGAGCAGTACCGTCTACGGTGAACTTCATTGACACCAGTCAACACCCTGGAATGTATACATTGTCTCCGGCAGAATACATTCACAAACTAACAGTTAACATTGGGGGGGGGGGGGGGGGGGGGAAAGGTTCATTTTTAGTTCGGCAAACAATAAACTAAAAGCATATTATAACCTTTTCAATTAAATATTTAAAGTTCATTGAAATAAAACAAACTTAATCATACATGACTCACTCACATCGCATCACATCCAACAGAAAGCATATTCTGTTCAACTATGCAGTGAAATATAACAATTCACTTAACATCTAGCGGAAATACATATATCCGCGCCATTAAAAAGGGACATCTAATGTTTACTTAATTTTCAGTGAGAAACATATTTATGCACTAGTACATAATTTTTGTACAATTTCTGTGTAAACAAAATTAATAAAATCGTTAACTTCGTAATGATATTAATATATTGTAATAAAAAAAATAATTTGAAAATTTTGAAGAAAATGAATAAATAAGTGATTAATAATGAAAAGTTTAAAAGAAATAAAATTACTTCTTATGTTCGGCAAATACAGATATATTTTTTTTAATAATATAAACTTTATAAATAATGGCAAAAAAATTGTTTCAATCTCGCACAAAAGTGGCGGTTTTTGGGAATAGCAGCCTTAACTAGTGAATCTAACGATCCACTTAACATTCATCGGGAAGCATACCCGTAACAAACCAGTGAGTGAGTTAACCAACAGTCCGACTTTACTCAAAAATTAAATCTTCGCTCGTATATCTCGAAGATATACTTTCAACATAATTATAATAAAGTCAACTATAAACATATGAAAGCCTTTTCTCTTTCTCTTTCTAAAATGTAGGTAGATATAAATTAAACGAAAACAAAACGGTATTCTATAAATACTGCTCAGCTATTTTAACGACTTCGCGCGAAAATATATCGTTTTCCAAATTCAAATATACGTATACACAATGGGCAAGTACCAAAACGTATCATGTGCTATTAAAAAGTAGGCCTAACCTACCCTCTTCCGAGTGGATGTTTTATGAAAATGCGCGCCATAGTACTGCCAAGGAGTAGCCTAGGCCAAGTACCTACGCGCACCTGCATTTACCTACTTTTAATTAAAATCACATTATCAAAAATTACCCTTATTGAAAACGGTACGTGAATTTTACCACCCACCCAATGCATATACGCACATTACATTTATTAATTTCTATACAATAACTTAATTTTAAGCACAAATACCTTGGTAACAGTAAGATGAAAAGAGAAAGAGAAAACAAAATCTTAACACAATAACAAGATTAGCATACCTTCATTTTTTTGGTGTATCCTGCACATCGTCTGCGTTTAGCTCTCCATGCTGCTGCTCGTGGTGATCTCGCTACAGGGGGAGCTCCCTGAGCTCGGTTAGCTTGTGGAGCAACGGCGTTCACACGTCTGCTGCTTTTTTAACATCATGTTTTAACATTTTCTTTTCTTCGTTTGCGGCTTGGCGTGAGTTTTTTAACACTTCTGAGGTATAACGAAAACACCTCTTTTCACGCCAGGATGGTATATATTTATAAAACACTTTATATATTACAATTATATTCACAGTAACAGTATTACATCGACGTCTGATCGAAACTAAAGCTAAAACCGAATTGCCTTTCACTTCTCAACATGCCACCTCGCCAAGTCTTATCCCCTCTACTTTACAATCGTTCTTCCTTTAGCGCTATTGCGTTTACTGGGCGGGGCGACATGTTTCCGGTAACCATTTTAATCAAACGACTGTTTATCAAATTAAATACCAAATGATATAAAATCGAGTAAATGACATTAAGGTGATTAAATTTATACTATACATAATTAAAAATCATGACAATACAATATAAATAAAATGAGTTTTATAAAAATTATGGAATATTATTTTGTAAGGTATTAGGGTTTTTATTTTTTGTTAAAATACTTACAATGTAAATTAAGTTTGATTTAAATGATAAAGCTAAAAATGAGGCTAAGAACACCAAATTGTAACTAGTATTTGTCTATTTTTTGCCTTCCAAATTCTTACTACCATTTATTTTGTTATAAAATAGCACGAGTACCTAAGTAGAAAATATTTTCGCTCACAACTCCGTAGCAAGCTAGGCAAGTTCATGGCTTTGATTTTTCAACTGGGATTTTCAACAATCTGGGATTTTTCCTACACACAAAATTTAATATTTTCCATTCAGCTTTTTTTTTGTTTTTGACTAACGAAACAAACAAAATGCTTGCTGATGTTTAATTCATGTTTACCCATAACAGGACTGCGCCACCCAGATTTTTCAACTCTTAGAATTCAAGACCCTGCGTGGTACGGCACTGCGCTCGTCACCCTGAGTACTTTCGTACTTTTCAACCCGGAAAAACATACAGCTCCTGTAGAATACCGAGTTCACAAGTGTGTGCGTTGAGAAACAATAGAGCCCCGCCATTTTAGCGGCCCGCCGAAGGGCTGTAATCCCAATATTAATTTATATCGGTCCTCCTGTTTGCGGTCAGCTCGCGCCCAGGTGCGAGTAATGCCTTACAAACGACCTGACCGGCGTGACAAGCGGCCCAGCTGGCTTTACAACCTAATGGATTATGTCAAGTAAAAAAAACATAGATACATTTTTTTTATTTAACACATTTTTTTTTAATTGTAATATATGTATAATCCTACTGTAAAACGGGGAAATAATGGCATTTTTTTATGCCAGATGTGGCTAACAAGGAAATGAGCCACCTGGTAGTGGTCGCCGTCGCCTATGCATACCCGTGTAGCACCGTAGGTGTCACAGATACGTTGCCGACCTTTTGAGACTAACAGCCCTTTTGAAGAATCCAAATACTATAGTTTGTTTTTAACTGGTTTAAAATACGTGAAGCGTGGGCCACACTCAGCTATCGGGAAATTCTGATTGTATATTTAATATGATACTAAATTTGTTTGGTCCGTCAAAAACCATAAAAAACAGATGGTTGCGACTGACAGGCAAAAGACCGAAAAGGAAACCCAAATTAAAGGAAAGTGTTCACAGCAGTAGCAGCATTTAGGCATGCAGCCAGTTGTATCACTATTTAAACTTTACTATTCTGTAGTTTATAATTTCTGGTGTAAACGACAAAGGGTTTATCTATCATTTTGGGCCTGATGACGAACATACTATACTGGCTATAATTTTGCATAGAAAGACGTTTACTTCTTGGAGTTACAGGGTATTTTCGTAGCCTATTTTCTTGTCTTGAAAAGTGGCATAGCTCATACGAGTACACCGTTATCAGCTACTTTAACATGCATTACCTGTCCCCATTTTTGCACCACAATAAATATTATACGCGTTCACCTCTAATTAAGGCGTATGTAATCATGGTGCTATGATTAAAACAGGTATCGCTGTGACACCCCCTTAATTAAGGAGCGCCGTATCGACAGGGGAGCTCTTTGCTTGAATAAAAGATGGTACGTGTGTGCAGGATTAACCTCGCTTTGGAACGTTTATATACGTGAAGCAGGATTAGTTTCCATATGTACAAAATTAAATAGATAGAGCATACTTATTTCTTGGTCGAGCCTAACATCATTGGAGAAACGAAGGCGCAAAGACTTCGGTGGGCCGGTCACCTACTTAGAATGGGGGAGGATCGTAGTGTCAAGAAGGCGTATCTTGGAGTTTTAAGTGGCCGCCGACCCGTCGGCCGGCCCAGATACCGCTGGATTGACGCCGTGCGATCCGACCTGCGCGAACTCCAAGCCGACGACTGGCATGAGACAGCGCTAGATCGAGGTCAATGGCGTTCTCTGGTGTCGGAGGCCAAGACCCACTTTGGGTCGCTGCGCCAGAAGAGACTCGTACCAACAAATACTTACTTACTTAGTAAGTAAGTATTTGTTGGTACGAGTCTAAGTCCGTATGTGAGGCTGTGATAGCCGTCCTCTGGCTGTCTATAGCTAGCTTTGTAGCTTAGCTTTGCTAAGAGTTCGTGGAACAGCCCCAAGTTCCGATCTGACCATATGAAGTCATAGGAATTTATCATTAACACTTCATATCAGAGCTTAGTAAGCCTTTTCAATTATAATATCAAATTAATTTATTTCCTTTAGGATCCTAATCTTTCTTTAGAAGTTTAGATTATGGCAATTCTGGGAATTTGGAACAAATATAATTATTGCGTAGTAAGTCAATCGTTTTACTAACTTTTGAAATAATAATTATTGTCTACACTACTAGCCGCTACGAGTAAAGCTATAATTTCGCTTTTTGACTCATATGCTAAAAACTCGTGAACAGTTCCTTTTGAAACAATAGTTAATTCATATCAACGTCCCTTAAGGTACAGAATAAATTCAGAATAATTACTATTGACACTCCCAAACATGGACATTTTCAACGATATTGTTCAAAAGTTAATTACAGTCTTGTACATTATTTGCATAAATATTTATTGCCAGTTGACATGAAAGTACAAATGAACAATGCTTAAAAGTTGAGTGAACTGATAAGGGAAGTAAAATAACTAGGAAATTAGGTGCTTGTGAAGTTCGTTGTTATTTGTAGTACAGACAAGTTGGGCTATTGACTTAGCTTAATTTAGTCGAAGATGGTAAACATCTCGTTTTATTTGTAAAGCTGCCGGAATAAACCATTTGGTGACTTCTAAACTTTTATATTGAATTCATTGAAATTATATTTTTTTACACATTTGTTTACGATATGATTGAGCTAAAGTTTTAGCTCTGAAATTATGTTAACTCAATAAATCATAGGTAGTCTCTAAAAATAGGGTACAAGAACATGAGAAAAAAAAACGGTTCGTACTTACGTAACAAACTCTTTCAATTTCTCCAAAAATACTACTACTATATTAATTTTATTTTACATTCGTATTCTTATAAAACATAGCTTTATTAAAAATCTAAATTATATTTGGGTAACGGGAGCTATTCAACATCATCATCAGCCCGCTATCGCCCTTTGCTGAGCAAATAAGAGATTAAACATCTTATATCTCAGGGTGACGAGCGCAGTGCTGTGCCGCGCAAGGTCTTGAATTCTAAGAATTCAAAATTCTTGGTGGCACAGACCTGTTTATGGGCAAACGTGACGTTTAACATCAGGCGAGCGATTTGCTCGTCTCGTCTCTCAATATAATAAAAAAAAAAAAAAAATAGGCCTCTTTTCTAGTACGCCACTCATCCCGATCCATTGCCAATCCAGTCCAGGTTCTAACCGCGATTTTCACAAGAGTTAAACAAGCACCTAACTGTTCAATACAACCATACCCTGAAACGCAAGTTACCCCAAACATTACTCGTACAAAGACGAAACGTCAAATGACCCAACGGACCCGTGTTTCATTTACAAAATTAATTTTCCCAGATTCTGTATAAGTATGACGGAGCACATTGCTGGCGACATCATATTTCGTCCAATGCCTTGTTGCTGGTTTCGTTGATGAAGCCCATTTGACCTTTATGGGGCAGGGGGTTTTAAGGGGGTTTGGGTTATTAATAACTGGAATGAGTGACCACGGTGTCGCTGTTTTGTTTTAATTTTGGTATTTTGAAGCTAAGGTTAACAAGGTTGGTATGACTTTTATTATACGTACAGTTCGTCAACTTCTAATTAGCGTGGTGAAAAATGGTACCAGGGATATATAGGTCAAGTAAGGTAAATGGCGCTTTTGGTTCTGGTAACAATTTAACTTATATTTTAAATGTCATATTTGACTATTATTTTATTTGACTTATATTTTTAAGCTATTGCATAGATTTTATCGCGGGCCTTGAGCGTGGAATGCAGAAATTCCGTTCCAAAAAAACCTGACACCCCCACCGAAGTCAAATAATAGTTCAATGGAGGCGCCACTATTGCACTTCCAAAACAAAAATGACAGTCTTTCTTACAAAAAAATAGTTCCTTAATTTGTCCACCTATTACAGAAAAGTATGCTGGCTGGAATAATAAAAAAGTAATCTAATTTGACATTCGGTAGCTTTTTAATGGGGACTGGCTGGCAAGGTTTCAGTATATTGGGATAGGGCGGGGCCTAACGTGTTTGCAATTAAATTTGGAATAATTTATTTAAGTATGCATGACTTTAATTAAGGAACCTTCTTCATTATTGGCTCGTAAGATATTTCTTCACATAGAGAAGGCAGCGTGGTAGAGAAATCTCTAGGTTGAATTTTGCTACTTTTCAGGAGAGAAAAAATACTGTCTTACTTTTTACTCATTTGCAGTACAATCAGTATTTTTAAACTATTGCATAGCTTCTATCTTCTTCTATCTATTTGCAAAAAATATGCTATGCAATAGCTTTACCGCGGCAGTCCTCGAGTGCCACACGTCTTTTTATTTTTGGTTGTAGTAATAAATTTAAGAGTTCGTCTGTCTGCCGATCTGGAGACCAAATAGAGCTTATTTCCAAAAATTCCAATGTAAATTAATGTTATTGACGGCAATAAATGATAATGTAAGTCTCCGGGGATCACAGGAACCCTTCAGTGCTCGGTCACGCTCATTTACCTCGTAATTATGCTTAGTAAATACCTACGAATACACGCTGGTAAACAAGTGCGTGGTACGTGCATTTTCATTCTTAATACATATTCTTATTCGATCATTGACGAAAAATTGAGAATTATTTTGTTCTTGGAAGAGAGAAGCGTTATAAAACTACAGCTCTGTATCAGGACATTATTATTTTCTTAACTTTTATAAATCGAGTTACAAGTGGTAAAATGTGAAGTAATTCCGTGTTAGACTTGTTTCCAACTTGGACTATACTATCACTGATACTACATATCTGTATTTAGCTAAATGAAAATATTATTTGAGACTTGTGGCGCTCAATCGCTAATATTTTTTTAAATCAAAATGTCATTTCCCACGTCTCAACACACCACAACCTCTCCCTGCACCCCGAATCTTAAAGTTCTAATGTTTTGATTTCTAACGACGAAACATGTCTAATATCTCGACATTACCCTTCCCACCCTACACATACACTCCTACCGCTTAAATTTAACCCTCACCCCATACAAATAAAGGTGTTATGGACTGCAAAAGGTAACTTTGTCATGAGGACTTAAAGGTATTCTAAAGATATTTTAAATGGAAAAGTTTCCTTTGAAACGTGAAAGGAAATGTTATTAATTAAAATTCAGTTTTCTTATTTGCTGAGCATTCTGCGCTGCTTGTTTCTAATGGAGATGGGGAAATAATATTTAAGGCTAGGAAACGACAAGCTTAATGGAAAAGTTACGTATGTTTGTACTTTAGTTAACCTTCTATTTTAAAATGAAGAGGGAAATCAGTTTTTTCTTTCGTTATAAAGTTTTGCAACTTGAAGCTAAATAACGTAGTAAATAAAATTTACTTTATTGAAAATCCTTTTTATGAGTATAAGTTCGTCTGAAAGCATTCTATCTTTATCCGATTGTCCAAAAAGAAGAGTTTTACACACGCTAAAATTGTTAAGTACGTACGTCGTACGTCCGTGGAGTAATTTTATTTAATCGGTCAAAAAAAACAACACCAGAACTTAGAACCTCCCTTTTAATTTTGAAGTCGGTCAAAACCATTCCAATTCAAAGACAACATAAATCAGACTTCCAATGAAATCATCCGAATCTTGGCTTGAAATATACCATCATAAGTCAGTGGTCGAGGGTCAGGATCCCATCACCCCGTGACGTATGACGTCATATCCTGGGAGTAACGAGGGCATCAGTCATGGCTTGATTATTGCTTGAAAGGCTGGTGTTTAGATATTGTGACGTACGCAGTAAGCAGTTGCCGAAACCGCACAGAAGCTACTTTAGTTTCGCCGGGTCCGGGGGGTTGTATTTCATCACACAAATTTCATCACCTATCAGTAAGAAACCCTATATTTTTATTGTGTACTTATTTAAAAACACTAGAAATTTTATTCCAATCTTCCAGCGTCCCCCTACTTATATTAGTTTTAAAAATAATTTTGTTACCAATAATAATGAGGCGTATAAAAACTGCACCACGCTTGAGGGTATTTGTTAAAACATGCACAGTTTTAGTTCTTCGTTATTAAATTAAAATATTGAAGTAAATGTCTCTTTTTACAGTCTCCCCTTTTATCTATACTTAAATCAAAGAGAAGCGAAGACTGTCTGTCATCTGAATTTTTAACATACTTCACATGTTTTCAAAAACTCTACATAAAAAGTATATTCATAGCTTCGCACTATATTATGCTAAAATATAATTTTTAGTTCACATTTTTCCTAAAAATGCAAGCAAAGCCACTCGTAAAACTAAGTCTCCAAATAAACAAGTGCACAAGACGTCTGGGGCACTAATTTATTCAAAAACCTACGTTTCATATTCAAAGGCGTCTAGATGCAAATCTAGACTGTTTACGATTCTACGAGAGAACCAGGGAACATCTGGTAAGTTTATTTCTTGTGAAATAAGCTGCTTGAACGGTTTTTGTGTTAAGTAGTTTGAGTACAGATGTATCTTAGTCTGAGGTTTTTACTGATGTAAAAAGCAGCCTGAAGAAGCATGAAAGTTCCAATACCAATAATCTTTTTTTTACTGCTAGAAGTCAATCCACCAATCCGGACTTGGCCAGCGTGGTGGAATATAGCCTGATCACCCTTCGAGGGTAGACCTGTATCCCAGCAGTGGGAGGATTGAAGGTTGAGAATAATTGTTACTGCTTGGCTAGGTGTTGACCACAGTTTGCAACAGACCACACTACAGGTCGGTACACTACACTACAGTAAAATCTTAGATGGCTAACACATTTTGCCCTAAAAGAAAACTGTGTGATTGACACACTTTTTTACTCTAAGAAAACTTCCTTTTTTTCTTTGGATTTGAAATTTTCCAAACTATTCATTGAAATAATTCTCAGAAAACTCTCCCAATCCAATCACAACCATTGAATATTTTCCTTGTGGTCAACCCAAGCTTTCGTCCGAAAAATGCCCTTCTCCGAAGCCATTTCAGGCCAGGTGGGGACAGACAGTATTTAACACAGAATAATATAAGACAGATTAACAACTTTACAAAACTGTCACATCCGTCCAAGATGTCATACCGAAAACATTTGACATTTTAATAAAGGTGCATTTTCAGGCCCTCAAACATACTTAAACAACTCAGCATTGGTTCAATTGTTTTCTATTATAATTTCTTCTAGAAAGATATGGCGCGAAAATACAACAAAAAAAAAAGGTAAATTGAAAATCGGAATAGACAGAATTGAATTGAATTATTATATAGTAGAGGGTTGTACCTATCAGTACAATAGAGTGCACTAATGTAAAGACGATGGATTACGTCTTACGATGACGTCTTTGTATGTTCTTAAATGTGACTGTGACGTCAAAATTGTCTAAATGGCTTAGCTGGTTTTGGATTGCAAGGTTTTATTGGATCGTTTTAGTATTCGAGATGTCATGCATGGACCACTTTTTGCAATATGTTCATTTTGTAATGTGTTTCTTATTCTTCTTGGATTTGTCTCTCTGTTATTGTCTTTATTCAGCTAGTATTTATGTATTTAGGCTCGCCACACAATGAGAGCTTTGATGTTGGAAATAGCGAGCGAGTGCCGGCGAGTGCTCCGAGTGGTTTTATTGCGGTGAGCTGTTGTCTGCAGTTCAAGTGTAAGTGAAGTTACTGTTGCTTTATCTATTATTTTGGTAGTGTGTAATGAAGAAGGCCTTGTTTGGACGTATTTAATATCTATACATGTATGTATGTAGTGTTAATTTTATAATAATCAATTGCAAAGCGGGTTACGTAATTAATATGGTTTGATGACAAACAAAAACACAGATTATATTCAGATAGAAATTGTGTAAATTAATTAATTTAATTAACTGAAAATAGCGAAGTATTTAAGAATTGTTTTAGTTTATCAAAATTGAACTAGTAAGTTTTGGAAAAATAAAACTAATAGGTAAAATTAACATACTACGTTTGTTTACAAATTATTAAAATCTTCATTCCAGCTCTAAAACGTTTTTGTTTTTTGTTTTTCTTCAAATTCAACTAGATGAATTTGGTTCAAAATTCCCAAGAACAACAAATAAAATAACATGAATTGTGCATTAGTGAACGTATTCATAAACGAGGACCCTTGATTCCCTTTAATGTGTTACGAATAAGAAACAATTACAAGACAAGGGATTGGGCCGTGCTTAAGATTGCAGTTGACAAGAAACTCGTTTACCTACACGGTCTAATAATCGCGGCTGCAGTTTTTGAAAACGAAACGTTTAAAGTAACTCTAGAAAAAAGTTGAATAAAATAAGTACTATTTGATCAGTAGGTAATTGTCTAAAAACGGCTTTTTTTATTGTTAATTTGACAAGAAAAACCTTTGGCAAATCTACTCAATTGTTCCAAGGACCAAGCTAAACTAGTTCTAAAATGTGTTTTATAGTGCAACTAATACTAACTAAAATTTTTCATATCCACTAAAAACCCTTCAGAAACCCTTCAAAAGTTTCAGAGGGCTTTTACTCCCAATTTACTGAAAAAAAATGTTTTCTCATTCCTCTATTATGAAATAACGCAGCGTCGAATCCACCCAGTGCGTGAACCAAACAGAAGGGACAGACAGACATAAAGATCCTTGTCTCGGTAATAAGGGTGTCGGGTCATCAGATGGCTCTTCTGTAATTGAATCCCCCAACTTTGATTAGTTTATACCAGTTACAGTCATAGTGATACCAGATACTGATAATGTCACTTGTTTGGTATATTTCTCTATTTGCATACGTTTAAAAAGTTTATTAAAATGTGGAATGACGAAACTACTGACATATACTTAAGACATTTTAGATGTCAGTAGATGAAGCAAGCAGTAATGTGCAAACATTACTGTGTTCCGGTTGGAAGGGCATTGTTTCCAGTGAAATTACAGGGCAAGTGGGAGATTAAACAACTTATATCTCAGGGTGACGAGCGCAGTGCTGTGCCGCGCAGGGTCTTGAATTCTGCGAGTTCAAAATTCTGGGTGGCGCAGACCAGTGGGCCTAGCACAACTTTGACGTAAAAATACGTAGCGAGTATTCGATAGAAAAGTGTACGCAATTTACACCCGTCAGGAGCACACTTGACAGTCGTAAATGGCGTACACTTTTCTATCGAAAACTCGCTACGTAGTTTTACGTCAAAGTTGTGCTAGCCACACTGTTATGGGCAAACGTGACGTTTAATATCAGGCGAGCGATTTGCTCGTCTCGTCACTCAATTACATAAAAAAAAAAGAAAAATGAAACGATGATAATTTTTTGAAACCATTGATGTTAGTAAAGTTTTCTAATTAGTATTATACATATTGTGATAACACAAACTACTGGTTAACCTGATAAGTTATCAGTTATCAGGTTACCATGTCAATCAATTAAAAAAAAAAAACAATATTCAACATCATCAATCATCATCATAATCAACCATTTTCCACCCACTTGCTGAGTATAGGGTGGTATAGGTTTCCTATTCCGCGATCATCTTTTTCTCATTGAAAATAAATACTATAAAACATCTTTTTTGACAATTAAGTTTCATATATTTATCAAAAAACATAAACCCACTAAAATTGTATAAAATTACTGAAAAAAAACTTAAAATACATCTGAAGCAAACCAAAACTGAAATTCATGTAAAACGCCGCCATCATATATGAAGTAAAATCATACTAACAACATGATAAACGCAGGCAGGTGTTGCCATATCACAGCAAAATGTAACGGACATGTGAATATTTGGGTGAGGAATGGCATCCTGGAACGCATCCAAGAATACTGTATAAACTGCATTTACATGATATGAAGTAGCTTTCAAAATTGAACTCTACGTTTTGTAAGAAAAGTCATAAAATCAAATGAAGTCTTAATTGAGTTTGAAAACCGATACGAGCAAAACTGAACTCCAGTTTACTTTTCATAGAGTTCACTACAACATTTCAGTTATGGAGGTATTTACGTAATTTCTGAAGGTATCCGATCTCTTTTCAATGAAATTTAGTAAAAATCAACTTACACTCGTCCAGTTTTATTTTATATAAGGTCTCAAACTATTTTAGCTGAAACGTCCAAAATTATTAAAATTAATTAACTTAATTAATTAAGACGTTCATAAAGCTCATTACTTTAATTTTATCGAATGACCAATGAGTTGTTTCGCAATTGAAACCATTCAAAATTGGAACCAAGTATGCATCAACCAATCACGTCGGTCTCGAGCATTCCGCGCGCGTCCTTTGATGCGCGTGCGCCTCTCGGCTAATTAGGCAAGAGATTGATTCATTTGCCGGGTTCCCTGCGTTAGTTACGGGCTATATCGGGTGAGCAATGGCAGGATTGTGGGATAACATGTGGGCAGTTAAGAAGATTGAACAGATAATGACGTTTGAGATCATTTAGGTGATTGGACAGAGCTTGTAGCAATCTCTCTTTTAGGTCCTGGAATGTAAAAGACAACGCTAGTTAAGAGTATTTTAATTTCGTTTCAGATATTTTGGGTAGCGTTAAAATTTTTGAGAACTAAAAATTAATCTGTCTGCTTTACCTATGAAGTGTAAAAATACGTGGCGAGCCTTATTTGTATGCTTATATACCAAGTAATACTTTACTATTGACCATTAAGTATCTTTTTAGATCGTTGCTCTAGAGACTAGACACGCGGTTTGGCTTACACACGCGAAATCCATGATTAAATATTAGACAGATAAACACAATTAATAGTCGTAAACATATTAAACATAAATATCTATTCTCATAAAACTAAAGCTAACCATATTCTAAAACAAAACAACTTACAGCGTTCATATGCGTCTGCGTATGAATACAAGACAACAAATCGCACGGAACACTGCAAGCGCGGCACGACAAATCGACGACCGACGACCGACAACCAGCGCTTCAGACAGGAACTTTAATTAGTGTTTATTTACAATGTCGCGGCTCAATTTAGAGATCAAGTTGTAAATAAGACACATTGCAGACTCGCGGTTCAAGATGGCGTGGAATGTGGTTTCTGATGGTGAACGTAATGTGGCAATGTTCGCTCGGAAAAGGTTGATGAGTATGTTGATTGATCATCTTGTGATCCGCTTGTGATTTTGACTAGCTTGGATTTTAAAAATGCCTGAATAGCTTCCCGTGGAATAAATAACCCGTATTATTAACGTACGAAAATTTAAGTTTACCTTACAATTTCAAGAAGCAGAGACCTTTATCAGTGTAGTAGGACATGAGTAGTAAAATTGTAATAATCCAGCAAATTAAATCAAAAAGCTCTCAGACAAAGAAAAAAGTTTAAACTAACAAAATATCATCACCTACACAATAATCTGGGTGCTTTTAAGTCATGAGTGAATTAATCTCCTTTAGGCAAGCATGCTCCATCGTAGACCGCATCATTGCTTACCATCAGGTAAGATGGCGGCCAAACGCAACAATATCACTGAATAGTAAAATTATTACCAAATGGAGACTAATTTACCTATTTAGTTTAATGCCTTGAAATAGTATCCCTTACCATGTTTAGTATACCAAGTTCTCTTTAGACAAAGTTCAAACACAGACAGTTTGCGAACTGGCATCACAGTCACTGTTTATCGAGACAGACCCTGGGGCAGCTGGTGGTGTAAATAGAGAGTGCACACTACCACTTTTAGTAACATGTCTACATACTAGAAACCCTGTTAAATGAGTATGTTAATCCATAGTTACTCTATACGCTTATTCTAAGTGCAAAAGCTTGAATTTCTGTCAATAAGCATGATATTTTTCAGTCAGCAGTAAGTACCTATAGTAAGTAAATTTTTCAAACAGTGAAACGATGAACACTTTTGTAAATTAAAGAGACTTCTTAAAAAATGAGTTGAACTGTATTAATTGTAATAATATGTAATTTTGTTTGTATATTTGTCAGCGTCATTTCCTATAGAGCCAACATTTTTAGATTGTAGATTTCAGAATCTACAATCATAATCATCATATTCATCTATCTACAAAGTCATTAAATTAGACTTTGTATCTGAAATACTGTTTGTTTTGATTTTACTACATTTAATTTTATATCATTGTCTTAAACATCTGAGTACAATTCATTATTTCAAAAACTTTGTTCTAGCCACCAAATATTTGCGTTTTACACGAACCTCACAGACAAATACTCGATAAATCGCCCCCACGTGCTGTTCCTCCAGCACACTGACTACACTACATCTGAAGTACAACGCAGACGATATACGACGCAAGTTTGGATATCCACCCATTTGCACGAATACGCTCACATGAAGAAGTTTCCAGAGATTAACGGACTTGCTCGAGTTGAAGATACGCCTTGTTTTATGGCTAACTAGCTGCGTCTCTTGGGCTGAACGTGTGCCGAGACGCAGGTGACGCAGGACCTCGCAGCGTAGGGCAGAGCAGATTGTGTAATGCATGAACGTACTGAGAGCTGCGTACTGCGGGGTAGGCACGTGCAGGCCGGACATGTGTCTGTCCTGCTCTGCGCCCTATGTCTGTCCCGCCTGCTCTCTGCCTTGCAAAATATTTTCCATGCTGTGCTGCGTTACCTATGTCTTAGAAAACGCTTATATTTGCCCAAAATTTCTTGCAGCTTCATTGTGGGGACTTTCCATTCTAGGCTAATTTCAAAAAATCATGCATTGCCATTACAAAAGTTTGCATAAGTTCCGTTCTAAAAAATATCAATTTAAACTACAAACATCCCCGTTATAACCGTACCGGGATTTAGTAAAAAATATTGGGAAAGTGCTAGTACAGTTTTGCCGGCAATCAGGCACTCCCCAAGGAATTTGCGATGATTTTGCCCTCCATCCTCTGAGGAAAACGAGGTAAGTACCTCTATCTATCAGATTAGAGATAATATATTATCTCAAACAGTGATTAATAATGGCTGTTTAGGATTTAGTTATTGTGGTTGATATTCTGGAGGGGAAAAGCTTTTTTGATGTCATATAAAATATATACGTATTTTGGATCACAAAATAAATGACCCATTTTTCGGACATGTTTTATTTGTCAATAGGGCAGTGTAAATGATTAATATTCAAATTGCATTTCTATAAACGTTCGATAACAAACAAAGTATATTGGAAAAAGTTATAATATGGATTGATTTCCGCCCATCAAAAAAGGGGTTGGTTGGACTGTATTTTAAGGATTCAAATTTAATTGAATAATCCTTTTCGATAAGGACATAGAACAACAATATTTACGCACCTTTAGGGCTACAGCTAATTGCCTAAAGTATGTCTATGTTAGGTACTCTTCCTACGACAAGAAAATTAAAATAAAGCGTTTTAAATAAAAAAAAGTTTTGTATTATTTAAATTATGGTGTCCAGGAGGTGTTTTTACAAAATTAAACCTTATAATAACCAAAGTTTACGTTATCAGACTTATTTATTTTATAATTGAAAAAGTTACTATCGTAAAGAAAAAGGTATCCTTTTTACAAAATCTGTGTCTACAGATTCAGCGTCATTTTGATTGAAATACTGGTCTTGATATAGCAACAAGTCCTATTTATTATTTTTCAATTTATACCTACGATACTTATTAGTTGCCTACATTACTTTTCGCTTCTGTACCATCTCATATTCTTTGAAACCGGAATTCCTCGTCTGGTTTAGGGTGTAGGGAGAGCTTTAATTAATAGAAGCCAAATATTGACAAGTGTCGAACGGTTAAGGGGAGGTTACCTCTAACAAATTGGTCTGGGAGTCAATTAGTATTGCAACTATTTTTTTATTCGAATACAGTATTTCAATTTGTGGTTGTTTAGTTAGTTTTTATATATGAGTGCTTTTATTTTGTTTCGTTTTTTTACAAGCTGTTTCTATATAAATAGGCTTGTATTTGCCGCCACCTTGCCTAATTGAGTTTCAACCTTAATAATAGCGGATGCTAAAGCAGTTTATATTGTGTCCTTGTCTCTCCCATGTCCATTTCAATAAGATAGACAAGGTGAGGTGACAGAGATAATATCCATCGCCGAAAAATAAGGTTGTAAGTAGGTAGTAGTAGTATTTAGTTCTGATCATATCTAGATGACTGACTGATATGGCACGAGAAGAAAGAGACCTATATTACACCCAGCAGCGGGAAAGAGAAGGCCGGATGATAATGATTTATTGAATCACCCTATCGGTTGCTTTGTTTTTCATAATAAGAGGCAATTTTAGATAGACATAAAATAATCAAAAATAAAAAAAATACAATGAAAACCTTTTTTTAAGTACTCTTCTAAATGACGTAACGCCTACCCTTAACCCTTCAGCAGTTTCAGGTATAGAAACAATCAGTCCATTGTAAAGCCGGCGTCACAACATAATTGCTTCAATCTAAAAGGTAATATTTAACATCGCCCTTAGGATATTTTACAACAAGCAGTAACTCAACGACAGTAAAGACGCGTAAAAGTATTTTATTCCCTGCAAGCTTAGTATCGGCCGTGGACTAATTTTCTTTCCACAGTATTTATCCCTCGAGAATGAGAATGAGAATAAAATGGTTATCCATTTCCATATTGTAACTTTGTCATATCTATCTACGCGTGGATAAAAACTGGAAAGACAATTTGTCCTCGGCTCGTGCTAAGCCTGCAGGAAGATATAAAGTTTATTTCCAATGGTGTTGTTTCTCACTTCTTGTTCACTTAACCTTAACCTTAATTAAGGTGGAGTGACCTTGAATAATATATTTACCCCCCTCTTTTGTCCTTTTCGAGCGAGTTTAAAATACAAAAGAGAAAAAAAGAGTAAACACAAGCGTGCTCCATCCTAGACCGCATCGTTGCTTACCATCAGGGGAGATGGCGGTCAAACGCATATAACAACATCGATATATTATTTAAATTCATATAGATTACTGCAAATTGCAAGTAACTATGTTAGTTTCGATTTAAAGCCCTCGTTGAAATTTCAACTGACCAACCACCCTTACTGTCACGTCTACAGTACGTCAGCAGCGCGTTGATGCCAGGATTACCCCCTCGCTGCACCCCAAGATTCACTCGGAGAGCAAACGAAAAATTCAATCAGTTCTGTGAAATCCTTTAAAAGGTTTCAGCGAGCGTTGACAGATTGTCTTCGATAAAGCACCTACAGTACACTTGCGACTGTTTGAGCCAATTCTGTTGTTTAACTTTCAGAAGATTATTTACTGTTCTGAATTGTTTGTCATTGAAAATTTTGGGAAGTTTTGAGAATATTCAATTTTTTTGTATTTTTAAACAAATCGGTATCCAATATCAATATTGATTGAGACAAATTGATAGAGATTGTTTTCTGCTTTTTTTTTGACTTAAGATAACAACAGACAAACACACACACACACACAGACACACACAGACGGACAGGCAGACAAACTTGTCTGCCTGTCCGTCTGTTACCAGGCTGTATCTTATGAACCGTGATAGTTGTTTTAGTAGACAGTTGTTTTAACAGATGACGTACTTATTTCTGTTGCCGCTATAACAACAAATACTAAAATACAGAATGAAATATAAATACTTAAAAAGGCTCTCATACAACAAACGTGTTTTTTTTTTGCTTTTTTTATAAATAATGGTACAGAACCCTTCGTCCGTGAGTCCGACCCGCACTTGGTCGGTTTTTCTCAGTAAGTAAACAACTACAAAGGACAATAACCGCATCTCACCTTGATGAGCTTGTTCTGCAGCTTGGTGACGGCCATGCGCTCGCGCTGGGTGCGCCGCTTCTCTTCTTCCAGCTGGGCTTCCAGCTGCTTGATCCTCTTCTCCAGAAGTTCCTGAAACAATCACAATGAACTTAATTAATTTTATGTGAAAACGAGAAACTTTTATTTTAATATTAACACGGGACTATGGGTAAACAAGTTAGTTTTCATAAATTCATACAGAAGATAATATAATGCCTTACCTACCTAATACATATATAGGTTACCTTATATTTATATTTTTTTAGTATGGGCTGATACTCTAAATTTTAATACAAAGTATATTGGGAGTTAAGTCTCACACATTTTTTTACAGGTATCTAGTAAACAGAGGTCGGAAGCTAGAGTAGGTATTTGGTTTCCTTTTATGGCGCGTCTCCTGCCTTTCACTATGAAGTCGCTTTCACCAAGAATTGTCTGCATCACTTTTACAATAAGGTGCTAAAATTTGCTTCATGGTGGTCAAATTACAATAAGCAAGTTAAACCGTTAAACTCCCACTGTTAACGGCGTTTACTCACAAAAACGGTCGTTAAACGACGCCATTTTGTGTTTTAATTATTTTTCTTCAGCCCTAATTCTTAAGTTATGGGTATTTTCTTGATTTTGCGCGGAATTAACGATCTTAGGGGCTGCACTCGGCAGTTATAATGCTCTTGGTTATTTGTTTTTGCTTTATTACTCGATCAATAGCCGAAAACTTGGTAAATGAAGCTTTCTAAAGCGCTTTTCATCATCATCAACTTTACAATTGCGAATGGTTTTTATAACATTGGTTGGGTTGACATTGTAGGCTCAGGTTCTTCGCGGTTATTGTTATAGAGAGCCATGGCAGAGGCTTTCGCGTGACTTAAAAAAACTCTAATGACTGCTATAGACTTTCGCTTTTTTTAAATCCAGTTTAGGTCTAAAGTTAGTTTTAGAATTTTCAAGCATCCTAGTAAACCAAAATTAAAAATAAAGATGTGTGTGTGCAAGGAGTGGTGGCGTTACGGTGAACTAACATTCAGATTTATGGCAACTCAAGTCCTATGTAACTTCTTGTTTTGTACAGACACTTAGTAAATTGGTATACGAGTAGGTATCCATCAAGATAACTAGTATAGTACTGTAATGTCACTGATACACGAAAAATATACCTAAAATACATAAAGCATTGCCAGCTTCCATTAAACCTGTATAAATAGGTAAATACACGGTAGAAAGCGCCGGTATCACGGCACAAAGCTAACCGGAAGTGACGTCGTTTATCCACAGTCATTAGCCGGAAGTACCCCTGCAGGCGGTATTTGAAATATGCCGGATGAAGCATGATTCTGACTCGCTTCAGTAGTCGATAGACAGTAGTTATTATTTTATCGAGTAGAAGAGATCAAAAGAGCGGGAAATAATCATTGACCTTTTTACTTTTTTATCAATAAACAAATACAGTACAATATTAAACATACAAAATATAAAGAAATAATAAATGACAACATTTACAACGGATTAGAAGAATTTAATTCAACAAAGCATAATATATAGATTAAGAAAAAAAATAGCACAAACATAATGGCGAGCAAGTTTTTTCCATGTACATGTGCACTATTGCAGAACGTTCATTTCTAAAAGTTCACCTTGATAGTTCAGGCACTTGCGGGAAGTCGTACATGCGCAAAATTTTCTCTAAGTTACACTTTATTTTATTATAAGACGCACAAGTACACTGTGTTCTTGCAAAAGAATCTAACAGATTAGCTGAAAACATTTTCTTGTAGAGCTTTACCACTTACAAAAGAGGCTGCGCTACCCTTTTACTATTATACAAGAATAGTATTTTGTTTAGTTTTAAGATATACGAGCACATTAGGTATTTAGCCTATGAAAGATAAACTGTTTTATACCACGGTTACACGTAAATTAAATAGTCAAGGTTTATTTTATGTGTCTTAAACTTGTATTTGTATTTATACTGATGTACATAAATGCTTTTAATACCTTCATATTTACCGTTCTATACATATTATACCTGGTATTATTTACCCCGGAAAAACCGGAGCAACTCCCTGCCTAATTTCTACATTAAAATTATTTTATGTGTCTTAAACTTGTATTTTGTATTTATTCTGATGTACATAAATGCTCTTAGTACCTTCATATTTACCGTTCTATACATATTATACCTGTATTATTTACCCCGGAAAAACCGGAGCAACTCCCTACCTAATTTCCACATTAAAATAGAGCATCGCACACAGACATTAACATTACTATTCGTTTTAATGTGCCATAAATAATAGAAATTCTGCCTACTTCCGGTCCAAAGGCTCATTTGCAAAGGGCGCCCGTTTCCGAACGAAATCTCTCGAACAATAGAACGTGCCCTTAAAAATTATACTAATGTGTGTAAGATAATGGAACTAAACTTAACTGAGTTAGAGTTCATTGTTGTTTGGGAGGCGGTGCTGCCATTTGAATGAGTAAGAACAATGGAAGATGAGACATGTTTCTCGTATAGATATACTCGTAGGGTCTTATATACAGCGCTCTTCTGGGTGTGACAACTTGTACTAAGTACATTGCTATGAGTTTATTTCAGTCGCTAGACGCTTCGCCGTTCGCACCGCGCGAATATTCACATCGGCGAATGTCCCGTGACCAGGCCCTTAGTCTGTAAGAATTAAAAAATATAATCTTTTACAGTTTACAGTTACTGAGAATACTGTTTGCTTGATGATAAACGCTACGGTTGACCGTAAAAATGAAATTCTAAATTCCGTTTATCACAAAATTCAGTGCGACAACGACACAGAACTGCGCCTGTCGTCTTGAAATATATTTCACAAAAATATCACTTCATTTATTTTCAATTACATTGGACAACTATCCAATCCATGAACTATAGAAGCAAAAGGCTTTTAGTTATCTAAAAACAATTACAGTTATCATTTTTGGAGAAACAAAATTGCTAAGTATATGAGTAAATATATTACATCTAGCAACCTATCTGTATGTCACTACGTTCCAAATCTCCGAGCCGAGAGTCTATAATATAGACAATATGTATACAACAATATATCTAACCTTTTGTCTCACCATTAGCTGAATGAAGCCTGCTATAGTTGTAATTATGGACGTCGTAGGTAAGCATGTCTTCATAGGGGTGTTAAATCTCTCGGAAAGATCGCGAAATTAATGATATTCGCTGCTGAAGCGGAAACTGGGACTGTTATGGCTTTGACGAGACTAGGAAAGGGAAGAAATACCATTGATTGTTAAGCTGTGTTTTATGACATTTCTTAAATTTTTCTATTTTTTTCAAGACAAGATTTACAATTTATAGTGAACACGCTATTTATTACACTAAAAAATCATAACGGCTGTGCCTTGTTTTTAAGGTTAATACAGCACCTTTTATCTATAAATGTATGTTGTTTCGACTAAATTATGTGAAATGAAACTTCATCTTATGATGACTGTAACGTGAAGTTTGAATCAACAAAAAGTCGATACAACATAAATACATATATAGGTATGTATAGTAACTAGCTGGTTGTTAATCCTATAAAGGTTGTTTTTTCAGTGCATCTGTTAAAAAAATTAAAAACAGATAAAGCAAAAAAAAAAAACCTGCGAAAAACATACATATATTCAAAAAAATCTTTCCCACCTTTCTCGCCCAAGCACCCTAAAAGGCCTTTGTTTTAGATCCGTCACCAGCTGTCAGCTGCACGATCATTAGCAAGACAAAACGGTCTCCGATCTGAGCAAATGCTTCGACAGGCCATCTCTCATGGCGATACCATCGGGAAAACTGCGGGTCGACTGGTTTGCAGGAAAACGGGCTGGAGTTATTGGTAGAGGAAATGAGGTGTTGGGAAGTACGAAGTGCTTGCTAATGGGACAAGATAGTTTTATGCTGGTTTTTTAAAGGTCGGTCTAGACTCTAACTAGACTATACACTCTAAGTATACCTATAGAGTGTAGTCATTTAGGGTAAGGCCTGTTTGTAAAAGCATGATTAAAGTCATAATAAATTTTTAAAAAAGTGAATTTTTGTAAGCAGAGTGGCTGGGGTTGATTTTCAGTGTTATACTACTTCAAGTTTTCTATTAGCAACGTGATTGTGTCCATTAAATATAATTGTTTGATATTGAATTATCATTTAGTGTCAAATGAACAAAAGATTAAGTTAATATGACAAGAAAGAAATTGGTTCGATTTCAAGAAGCACTGTAGACTGGCAACAATCTCCGGAAACACAGGTGGATTCACTATCCAGGACTTGTATCCCAATAATTCACAAGACCCACTCCCGCCCGCCCCGGGCGAGTTGTCGCCGCCCTGCATCATTTCTCACGCGCCCGATAAATTCGTTTTCCGCCCTTGTCGAGATGTCAACTCGAAAGAATCGCTTCATTCTATGTGCGTTCACAGTACTCGTAGGTAGAGATTTTTGAAAAAGGACAGAAATTGCTGAAAAACGAACTGCATGAAGAGAGGTTGAAGAAGCCCTTGAAATTACAGATCTAGCATTGATTTTTATTATGATCTGGCTTTGCTTTGATACTTCAAAGTTTCCACTTAATCTGAGACGGTCTAAAACAACGATACGTGCACAAACTTTTCCCAATCAATTTATTCACCAATTCAAATAGTCAAACGTCGGCCTGTAATAAAAATAATGATTTGCTACATTTATCATGGTTTTAGTAATGTTGGATGTCGCCAAAAGTCCCCAAAATGTGTACTCCCACTGCAAAGGTCTAAGTGTCCCATTGTGCAGTTGTATCGAACCTTCTTCATTGTCCCTGCGACCATTTGTCTTGGAGGCTGTATTGTTGATGTAATTATTTATGGTGCTCCAGGTATGTACTATATGTATCTACATAATATATTTGCAAGTCAATAGGTACTCGTATTAGGACATTCTATTATGTTTATTATTGCGTTGAAGAGAGGAGAGAGAGGGGTAGTCGTTTGAGGGAAGACCAAGAACGGTGACCTGCGGTGGACGAAATCGGAACCACCAGTAAAATATTTTCTTAGTTTTAAAATAATTAAATTCAAAGGTCGATAAGTTGACAGAATATACGTAGATAAAGGTACTGCGTAAAGGTTTTGTTGTGGCCGGTTGTGTGTTGGAGGCAAAAGTTGGCCTTGAGTACTCCGTCCATAATTTTTAAGCAGTCCGGGTGCATAAAATCGAAGAAAAAATACCGGAAATAAAATACTCTTCTTACTTGCACACACATATGAATATACAACACGCACACATGAATAATAGAATAACATGAAACCCAAATTAACATCCATCTAATTCCATTCATTTACTGCCTCAACTTAAATAGATACATCTTGAATACGTTATGAATTGTCAAACACATACCGTGACCGTGCTCAGGTCCCGAGTGGGGTATACCCTGGACAATGAGTCGAGATTAACCCCGCGAATTAAATGGAGACCCCTGAAACCTTAGTAGATGAAGGAGTGTGGTCTGAGTTAGGAACTGGTAGAGATGTCAGTGACACACAGATTCTGACAACACTAAATCCAGATCCAGATTTTGACACATGGATGATGGACGATGGAGATGGTCCAAATTATAACAGTCGGCAGTTTTTTTTATTTTTTTTATTAAGTTTATTAAACACCACAGACTCCACGGTCCGTGAGTTTTACTATTACAATTGAATTTATTAACATTTACAATTTTTTACAACTTAATTTACTTTAGGCAGTGCGACAAGAAGAGTTATTTATAAAATTAAATATTTACAACTACAAAAGAATTGTGTGTTTGCCTCGAGCAGACCAGCGACCCGCAAGCAGCACCCGGTCACGAGCGTGACGCATGTGCCAGCCATCGCCCTCCTCAACCATATTTGAGGGAAGAGAACGACCCGGCACATGACGCCGCTGCAAGAAGGAGCCTTCGATGGTGAGCATGAATGCTCGGGGCATACACACAATCCTCACATTTTAACGCTATGATTACATTTTTTTTTTATTTTTACACATTTACCAAGTCCTATTAATCAGTTATCGCCTCCTCTCGGCCTAGGGCCTCCACCACCGCCGCGTTCCGATCTTTGATTGTTCAGTCGGCAGTTATTAGGGTTCTGAACCTTCTTCGGGGAAAAACCTTTAAAGCAAGACTTTGGTGTCTGTATGCCACAGCCAATTATATCAAGAACTGTAAACTACCTTATAATGCTAACCACTATATATTCGAAGAAGTAGGTCTCTACCTGAATATTGAGTCTCGAAATGGAGACCTAAAATATCATTATGAAAACCATTTTGATATGACATTTTTTTGTTTTTTGTCGTCTTACGTTCCGTGTATTTATTTATAACAAAAATGGAAGATGAGTTTTAGAGTAAAGAGCATTTGTAAATGCTGAAAATTGTAAATGATTTTAGACTAAGTATACTAACGCTCTGCCTAAAATGACACTAAACTAGATTCCGAGCATAGTGTAATGCATTAGAAGAGGCATAAGTCCAGCAGCGAGAAAACAAAGACTGCAATCGTTGCCTACGTCCCATTGCCGCCAGCCCGCTACCTCCTCTACCTCAGCCCACCACATCCTGACTCCAACCTCCCTCTTTCATCCATCATTAGCGGACAATGGCTAATCTAACGTGCAGGGCACTTCATCACGACGAGATGGGATCTCATAATTAACGCTACGGCAATATGTTCGGTAGTTATCGGCCGCGGGGTGTTATCAGTGAGAAAGATTAGGGACATATTTGTTACTGTTTGACAGTTGACTGTGACACATGGGAGTTGTTTGTTGCAGTTGTTTTCAAAATCTGAGTGAATTTGGGCAGACGTGTTTTATCATAGACCTCAAATATGCAGTAATATGCATATGAAAAGTCCGTAACATCATGTACGGATTTTCATACCGCTGGATTTTCGGTAAAGGTATTCCAAGCAGTGGGATTAAAAGATTAAGACGCCTAAATCACAATGAAAACCGGTGTATTTTGATACCTCAACAATATAATACTTTCCAAAATATCAAACGCTTCTAATCTGTTGAAATAGTGTAAAAAAATGAGTACAAAATTTATTATTTTACTATTTCAAAGTCTACCAGTTTCTACTTTACAGCCTTCGTATGTTTCATTAAACATTTAAAACAGTAAAACCGTAGTTAAATTCTAAAATTCGCCACGGAACAATTAACTAGCGTTTTCTCTTCCTGTTTTCTACTTTTTACTTTTCTTCCGTTTGCCGGCGCCGTAATCGCTTAGCAGCCGTTTAGTTTTATTTAGTTGTGAGTTAAATGAAAATTAAAGTTAATTTAGTGAGCTTAATTGAATGTCGCGTGCATGTAGCGAGTAATGCTTACTTTTCTATTTCTGTTTGGGTAAAGTTTTTAGGAGCATATTGGTGTTAGCGTTTTTAAATAAACAAAACATAAAGACGTTTTCAGACCATGTCGCAAATAAAACTGTCAGCGGATACAGTAGTAAGGTAATTACGTATTTTATTTACAGTAACAATTTATTTATTTATTTTAGTGTTACCATTTTTCTGTTTTTGGTAAGAGGCAAATTAATAAGTTCTGGCGTTCAGAGATTTTACAAAAACTCTACAGTTTTTGGTTCTACTTTCTATTTCTATATATCCAAACAGGTCAAAACAAAGAAAAAAGCTTCCAAAACCCCTTTTCAGCGATCTCTCTATTCTAAATAGGCCTTTGTCCTCAGGTCGTTCCGTCGACAACTGATTGATGAAGTTTCATTTGAGAACACTCTCGGCCAATTTGCAGCTGAGATGGGTCAAGGGGCTGGAGGTAGCTTTCGATGTTTTTGTATTGTTAAAAATGTGCGAAGTTGTGAGAGCAAGAGTTTTATGTTGCCGGATATGCGAGAAACAAAAAACAAAAAAAAATAAGTGAATGTACTAAATTAGTTTAAAGTAAATGTAGAGTAACATAAAAAGTAATGTACTAGAGAATACACATCAAAAAAAAGTCTTAAATACTTGGAAATGTCATATTTTATTATTTGTTTTGAGTAAGAACTTCTTCTTTTGTTTGTAATGTATCTATATAATTAAAAGTTCAAACATCTACATTATGTTTAGTTATACTATATGTTAGATGTATATTCATTTGCAGTGTATTTAGAATGTTTTAACTACAATTGACAACGTAGGATGTTCGCATTTCCTAATTTGTAAAATGATCGTTGCTACAACAGCAAAGTAGAATCATTAGGATCATTTAACCCAAATTGGTATCATTGCCTTTTGGAGCACTCGTCTCGAACAAGTAGGTATCTACATACCTATTATATAGTGATAGACGCCATCAGGCGGCCTAAAAACTCTGACACCAGGGCTCAGCTACTCGGCCCAAACGAGCTCACTTACTTTAAAAAGCTTTTATTTAACTTGCAATGTATGTATGTAATGTATGTTTGTTCGGGTGGAATCTTGCAACTCAATTTTGAACCGCTTCTCGATGTCCGATGACTCTGACGACAGTGCAAAAAAAGTTTGCTATTAAAAATATTTTTAAATATACTTTTTTTTATTATAAAATAAGTAGCAAACAAGCGACGGGCCACCCTGATGGTACCTAAGTGGTCACCGCTGCCTTTGAATGACCTCAATATCCAAGGCATTGAGACACAGCGTTCAAGCAAACCACAAGAAAGAGAGAAACAAATCCATATTCTAAGCTTCGTCACAATTATCATCTACTCGTACGTCGGACAAAAACGGTGGAAAATTATTTATACACAAGGCTTGCGTGTTGGAAATATTAGGTTTATTTAGTTGTCTGGTACAAATATTAAGTACCTAACTGTCCACTAAGGACCACTCAAGCGTTTCCGGCATAACTTTAGTCCCTAAGCATATTTCATCTAACAAAAACACAATTTTCACTAAAAAAATCACTAAATTTCACGCCTCACCACACGTGACAAGCTCCTAACAAAAATGAACAAAATCCTCAGCAAGACAACAACCCGTGTAAAGCAGCTCAAAGCGGCCATTTGTTCAGAGTTCAGGTGCACGTGTTCTGATAAATGTGCCTCTATCACGGGAACGGTGTTCTTATTTCGGGGAAATGGGGTCTGAGGTCGGGGAAGTGGGGCTCTGAGGTCGGGGAGTGGGGGTGGATGTAAGTGTGATGTGTTGGTGAGCTATCGGTTTAGTTTCTTTTAAATCTTAACTAGCTGTAGCTCGTGGTTTACCGCTCTTTTTAAACCACTCCCGAATGAAGGCGAACAAAATAAAGGAAATTTAAATCGGTCAAACCATTATCGAGTTTTTGTGAGATTAGCGCACGGCAAGTGATAAATATGGTGAAGGTTAATTTCTCAAAACGGTATGAAATGGTTATGTTTTTGCAGTCTACACGAATTATATCCTACTTACTCGTATACAGGGTAATTCATAAAGGGTATGCTTAGCCGAAACGGGCTCATAGTACTCATCATTATGAACAACTTTTGCTATGAGACCAACCGGAAATTCGCGAAAAAAAAAATCAGCTGTTCCATAGAAAAATGTCAATGACACTCGATATAATGTATGGAACAGCTGATTTTTTTTTCGTGAATTTCGAGTTGGTCCTATAGTAAAAGTTGTTCATAATTATGTGTACTATGAGCTTTTTTCGGCTTAGCATACCCTTTACGAATAACCCCGTATAAGTAGTATTGGTAATGTAAAATCGGTATTATTTTTAAAAGACTAAAACATTTTTAGTACCTAAGTACTAAGTATGCATGGGAGAAAACGACGGAAAACGGCAGTGGTTGAAAAACGGTTGATTATAATGATCAAGTAGGTTTTTTTTTTTTTTTTATGTAAATGAGTGACGAGACGAGCAAATCGCTCGCCTGATGTTAAACGTCACGTTTGCCCATAACAGGTCTGCGTCACCCAGAATTTTGAACTCGCAGAATTCAAGACCCTGCGCGCAGCACTGCTCTCGTCACCCTGAGATTTAAGTTGTTTAATCTATTTGCCCTGTAATTTCACTGGAAACAATAAAAAGAAAGAAAGTTTAAGAAAAGTAAACTGTTTAAAAATCTGATTGTTTTCAGAACTCGCCTTTATGTAACTCCCATTGCTATAGCTGTTATTATAGCTATTAAACGAGACGTACTTTTTGCTATTCATCTTACAAACACACTAACAACACATTCACAACATTTATGTATCTCTAAAAATATTACAAAAACAAAAAAGAAACACTTAACACTTGTCATTGAGACATAAAAACCAAAAATTTACAAACACTTTACTTTTTCAAACTAACAATGAAAAGCAATAATTTGTTCTACATTTTAAAACATTAAAAACACAACTAAACATAGAATTGAGCTCAATATCAGCTAAAATCACTAATTAAACTATGATAGGAACAATAGTCACTGCACTATTCATTCTAAACATGTTGTATTATTATAATAGTTGAGAATAATAGTGTTTATGATGGATATCATAATATTGAGAGCTGGGACGATTGTTTTGACGGTATGCGCTCGCGACTGACTGAACGGAGCGACTTCTTCAATTATGGAGTCTAGAGTGGGCGTTGTCAGAGAATACTTATATTTTTTTAAATTATAACTTTCTAAAATTTACAATAACTTAGCTAGAAATAGACTAACTTTATTATGTGAGTTGGTGAGATGGTCAGATTGGTCCGATTTAGGAAAGTAAAAAACAATTACTATTAACTAGTATAAATGCGAAAGTTTGATGTGCGTCTGTAAATGTTTGATAACACGTATCTCCGTAACTATTAAACTGATTTTGATGAAATTTAAAGTGAAGATAGTTTAGGAATTTGAATAACACATATGTACTTATTTCAACACTATCTACTGTTTATATCATAGCACGGGTGAAATCGCAGGACGTTACTGCAATTCCTCAAGATATTATGTAGGTGCTAATGTACCTAGTTTGAAGATTTGTGCTCTACCGGACGTAATTCTTTAATTACCGTCAGCCTATATCAACTTACTGCAGAGTTTAGGTCTCCTCTCCCTTGTGCCATTTTTCCCTGTCTCGGGCCAATCTCATCCACGCATGACCCAATAAATAAATTTTGAATTCGATTCGTCTCTACCTCGAGCTACTCTACGCTCTCTCGTTACATAACAGACCGTTGATGCGTCTCGTCCAATAAGAGTTACTATTGTAAACGAACTATCACAAATTGCTGACCCGATCGTAATTCCAGAGTCAACTCGTATCAGTGCACTCCGCGTCCACAGCTGCGGACTAGTCTGTTGTCTGTTGCTACACTCGGAGTTTGTTGGAATGAAATGTTTTACGGCCATGAGCTTGTCTGTGGCGTTTTATCGATATAAATTCTGGGTGTAAAAGATTAGAATAGAATAGCACCTTTCATTCAAAAAGAAAAAATAATTGAAATGTGAAATTATATGCATATTTCACATTTCAATTATCGTCATATAATAATTATTATTTCTGCTCCTATTTGGACTAAAACACTTATATACAGCAGGTATTATTATTATTATAACATTCCTATACAAGGTTATGTGGAAAGGATATGCTTAGCCGCAAAGTGCCAAAAAGCTGTTTAACGGAAACCTGTAATTGGCTTGTGAAAAAGGTTTAAACAGATTTATAAGTAACACCCTTACCTCTTACTACGTCGTCATATTTCTTTATATAAAGCTTAAACTTAAGCACTGCGCAAAGTTCTGTCTTGATCGCACGTGACATTTCACGTCAGTGAGAAACTGTTAGCAAGCAGTGATTACCTTTAGACAGTTTTAAAAGAAAGGTCCTACATATTATATGCATACTGAAAAGATTTAAAACTTTAAAATTACATACATAAAGCCGTACATAAAAGAAAGTGTTTTCAATTTTAAAACTAATTACAATGTATCAAAAAACTCGTACTAATCTAGACACAGACAACCGAATTATGCGTATCGCGACTCAAAGCCAGATAGCGGCCGTGGCAGTGCACACAGTGTGGGCACTTCAAAGAAACGAAAATAGTCAAAACCGCATCATCGACTAAAATCAGTTTCGGCCTTTATCTTTGTCGTTTGCTACGCAATCGCGATGTTTTTAGTTATCACAATGTTAAAGTTAAAACTTATGTGATTTTTTTACTACGTACGTCTGGCTGCGAAAACTCGTCACGCTTGCAATAACTTCTAGAAAAAGATCACTGAATGTGATCGAAACTATAGTCGAAGTACGTGAATAATAGATACTCGTAGGTACGCGAGTGCTCCCCTGTTACCTAAGTGTTACAAAATTGTCACATTACACTGGTTTTATTGTAATTTATTGTAATCAATAACTTTACATACATCTCTGCTATGTCTTTACCTAACTAACGTTTAGATAATTATAAAACTAACTTTTACAAGCTAAACAGCCAAATAAACGACAAATTGAGCTTATGAGTTCTTGGCGTCACTAGCGCATACTGTAAGTACGTTCCAGCTTTTAGCAGGGCACTGCATCAAAGGGCACATCCATTACTAAATTTGTTTTTCCATTACACAAATTGGGTGCACAAGGGGTTACGTTTTGAATGCGTACCCACATACTGTGTGCGTATATATTATAGTAGGTCTACCTTTTATTAGGCAGAAAGCTATAGCCAAAAATGATGTCGTTTCAAACGAATCTCAGAGTTGAACTCATTTATCTGTCTTTTTAATAGTTATCTATAACCCAGGATGCTTTAAAAAGACGATAAAGAAATACTTTATACATATTCGAACACTATTCTATTGTTATTTTTTTATATCGGAGCTTTTCAATACTTAAGACTGAAGTCAAACGCATGCCAAGTCTGAAGTAGAAATATAACCACGGTAAAAATGATCACCGGTTTTTCTCCAAAACCGTAACAACCTATTAAATGGACGTTAAAACAGAAAAACTGTTCATAAAAATTAAAACCTTACGGTACCTTCCCGATAACAGTTTCTGGACATGAACATAAAAAAATGTAGTAACTTTGTAAAATTTGGGACGTTTGTGTTACCTATGCTAATAGCGCTGGTATCTAATAAAAATAAAAAAGTATTTAAAATATGGTAAAGTATAAAGAATCAATAAAGTAGAAACAGGTCACACGAGTGCCACATCATCTTTTTAACCGACTTCCAAAAAGGAGACCGCTCTCAATTCGACTGTGTGTTGCTTTTTTTTCTGGTGACATCTGGATGGTGTTTACCGATAACCTCTCAAAGTGACGTAAGTAATTCTTAACTTTTCATCAAATAATGCTCTTTTCTTGAAGCAAGTAAACCCTCATGCAGCCGCTAGTCACACAACCCCATAAAAAGCGACCAGCTGATATTGTCAACACGCTGCACCGCTGGCGGCTCGCCAGGGCCAGCTTGTATGAAATTAATTAGTAGTCGGGGGCCAGGTGGATGCTGTATATCAATGGAGCTGCGTTCAGGAGGCTATGGAAATTATGAAGCAAAACGAGACATGGATATGAGTTATACAGCTTTTATCATGATTCTTCTACTTATACAATCGATATACTTCGATAGATATAATCTGTGTGTCTTCAAGTCGCGAGTGAATCGGTTTCTTCTAGGCGCGCGTGCTGCATCGTAGACCGCGTCGTTGCTTACCATCAGGCGAGACGGTGGTCATAAAGCAAACCTATAACAGGATTTACAAAACGTATACATCATCACCATCATTTTTAGCTAATAGTTATACAGTTCTGAGCATACAAACATATAAAAGATATGTACACATACCTACTCAATAGTAAAACATTTACGAAATTTTCAAACCTCCTGTAATGCTAGGAGCTTTCCATCAAAGAGAAATTCAGCTATCTCTACCGAATTTTGGCCGTATTTATTTAGAATTGTAATCCTAATGACGACGTAAATTTACCTACACCGATAAATCAACAAATCGGACAAATAATTTTATTCTAAAGGAAAATTGCAAAATAGCAGTTGAAACTATGTAGTTTTGCACTGCTTACAAAATCTTTTTTAGTTAAACTGTTTATTAGATTCAGTCATTAAATTTTGGTACATTACGGCATTCCTTCCCAACATGAAGGTACTACTACCAAGAACATTCAAACATCAACCCAACAACAAGCTCGCAAAAAAATGCACCATTGAATACAAATTGATGGATCATGCCCCATCTATGCCCATACCTCATTTTTATCTCCAATTAGCTGCGCCATCAGTCACCGGTATCAGGCCGCCTCAAGCCTAATCAATATTTTAATCAAGCCGCATGACAAACTGCTCGATACATAAAGGGCGCAATCTGTTAAATGACAGTTGTCTGCGTGATTGATCGCCTTTGCATCGCAAAAATCGCTGATGGATTATTCAAAGTGATTCAAAGCCTATGCAGGGGGCGGGTGATATCATTTTGATGTTTGCGGGATAGGTTTTGATGTGAAAGAGATAGTAATGGAGTAAGATAATTTTATTGGAGGAAGCAGAAATAAGTCTGCGCAAAACGAATTGGTACAACCTCCTAGATTAACTTATACAGGGTTAAAAGGAAAGGATATGTTAAGCCGAAAAGGAGTCAATAGTACTCATTATGAACAACTTTTACAATAGGACTAATTCGGAAATCGAGAAAAAATATCAGCTGTCTCATAGAAAAATGTCAATGACACTCGACATAACGTATGGAACAGCTGATTACATTTTTGCAATTTCAGAATTAATCCCATAGTAAAAGTTGTTCAAAATAATGAGTAGCTTAGAATTATAACTCTGTATAGAGAGAGGTACTACATTCCACAAAAAAATAAAACACAAACGCATCGTAAACAGCAGACTATCAGCAACTTGAAATTCATATTCTCCTCATAAACTGAAGTCGTTGACTTCCTCAAATCAATAACCGCGAAGACGAAGCCTCCATTTGGCATCCACCGCTCAAGGAATCTCATTTGATTACACGATAGAAAGAAATCCAGCTTTGGAACCAAATGAATAGGAACCGTGATAGCCATCTTTATGGCGCTAGTGTGGAACTGTGCCAAGCGTGCACAATTACATCCGGGAAAAGTTTTGACAGAACCGGAGGAAGGAGCGAGTTTTTAGGAGCTCGACTGACAACATATTATAGTAAAAGAAAATAAAACAAACTTTAAAAAAATACGACTTTAAAAATTACCTACTTGGATGATATTTTTTCCAGTTATTTAGTTCTAAAACTCCAACTACTGAATCGATTTGATTGAAGGTATTTCTTAAGAGATCAACCTGATAGTATTTAATGAAATATTTTCTTAACGAAAGAATTAAAAAGGCATAAAAAAGGTTACGTATATTTGTGACGAAGAAACATTAAATGAAAACGTGAGGCATGTTCAAGCATGATAAAGTTCAATATTTAAAAAAATACTACACATCACACACGAAAACTCTGCAAAAAGGTCGCTTAAACCCCTGCCTTGGCCTAAATACGGCCCTGGCTATGGGTGTGGACAGAGCACTGCAGAGTTTGTGGCACTTAATCAAGTGGGAAGGACTGATTGGATGCGGTCTTGTAAAAGTTTCGTAAGATGCCCCAAAGTTTAGGTTTTACCACCAACCATTGAACTTTGCAGAGCTTAATGGAATTGGGTTCAGTTTGGTAGTACCTAATTCAAATGCACTTACCGTCCCTATCTCTTCTAATCGTATATTCTACTCTTCAAGTCGTATTTCTTTTACAGGGTTGTAAGGAAAGGGTATGGTAAGCCAGAAAGGGCTTTTACTCATCATTATGAACAACATACTGTAAAAAAATCAGCTGCTCCATACATTTTGTCTAGTGTCATTAACATTTTTCTTTGGAACTGCGGATTGTATTTTTTGCAAATCCAGGTTGGTAGCATAGTAAAAGCTGTTCATAATGACAAGTACTGCAAGCCCTTTTCGGCTTAGCATACCCTTTCCATAAAACCCTATATATCAGCCTACACAATACTATAATAGATTCAAACATCTTGAGAAGTGAAACAAGAGCGATGTTCGTATAAACGAAGGGCAAGGTAACATATGAGCCACTTAAGCTAATGTTCGAGAGGGTTCTAAATAGGAAGATAGGAAGTTGTCATTACCTGTGAGAATCGTAAGTGGGATGTTATGAGACGCGATAAACAACGGGAAGTGGAGGTAGTTTATCAAAAACGCTGCTTTTGTGCCGTCGTCGGCTGGTATTTCCTTTTATTTCATTGACACAGGACCGGATAGATGGCGCCCTGAAGAGGAGGCCATATCCTCAGCAGTGGATGAAAAATGGTTGATGTTGATTTCAATACGTACTCGTAGTTTAACGCTGTTAAGTGTAACAACTGGTGGCCAGGTCATTGAGAGAGATTTCTTCCAGGCAAGCTAAGAGCGACACTTTAGGCCACTCCTGGGTAAACACTTCTTATAGGTACTAACGATAAAGGCAACTCTGATCACTTAAAACACCATGATTGTGATGTAATTCGTGAAACAACAGCAAAGGCAAAACAACTGTAAAGATACATAGTCATGGAAACTTTTATTCATTAATACTTTGAAATATTAATTTGAGCCCTTATTAAGGCTATGTACATAATTATTATAATAGTAGTAAGCATTTTAAATACGTGGCAACATTCTATAAGGAATTTTCACCAAGGTACGCCATTGAGCTTGCAGTGAACCGTTTCTAAATGGTGAAAATGGTGTTCGTAGAGACGACTGATCCTTTGGAAGCTACTGACTTGCAACTACCAACTCTAAGATTTTCAGGAGGTTGGTGCATGTTACATTTAACACGTTTGGCTTGAGCAGTTCCCAAGACTTCGGTGGTGACAGTCTGTTGGCTGATATCGTCACTCTTCGTCACCATATCCAGGACCACGTACATTGCAAATATCATGAGGATCAGCAGGAACACTTTTTGGTGGTTTGCTTCTAGATGCCAGATGAGTAGAGAGATGGGGTGCATTAGGCTGGAGAGCCAGGCGTGGCACTGGTCTCCGACGAGGACGGTTTCCATTGCTCCTGGTACTGGGACTGGGAAATGTACGGTGGAATAAAGGAGTAGCGGAATATATCCTTCAAGGTATCCATTTTTGGTGCAACTCGAAATTCTGTAACTACCAAGTATTGTGACAACCTGACTTGTGTTTGTTCATTTGTTTGTTTAAAACATAGAGTAGTACTGTATTGGTTTAAAAGTTAATCATTTGATGGAGAGGCTTTAGTTTTGTAAAAGTAAAGAGGTTTGATAGGTTTCTGTTTGATCGCCACCTCGTCTGATGGTAAGCAAATGATTCACTTGCGACTTGAAGACACCCAAATTCTATCAACTAGATTGTATTGCAGTGGGGGTTATTAGGCAATAATATGTAGAATAATGTAGATACATTTATTTACACATATTTTTACATTTATTAGCTATTATGCGAGACAAAAAAAATAACAAAAAAAAAAATAAATAAACCTAGGGATCTTCATTGACCTAAAAAAAGCGTTTGACACAGTCAGCCATAAAAAGCTTCTAGCGAAGTTAAAGAGCATAGGATTAATTGGCTCGGCCTTCAAGATTTTTCAATCGTATCTTTTAAACCGGTATCAGATTACCAAAATAGACGGAATCGAGAGCTTACCCCAAATGATTACTTATGGCGTTCCCCAAGGTTCTATTCTCGGGCCTCTGCTGTTTCTTATCTACATTAACGATATACACACAATTGGATTGTATGGCGATATAACTCTATATGCCGATGACACTAGTCTCTTTTACGCTGGTACCTCCATAGTTCACATTATAGATAAAGCGCAACATGATCTTGACCTACTAAACACTTGGCTGCAATCTAACTTACTTACTATTAATACATCTAAAACAAATTATATCATATTCGCTGCTAAAAATAAAAAAATTACCAATTTCAATCCATTGACCATCAGTGGCAAAATAATAAACGGAATTAATAAAGAAAAGTATTTAGGCTTAATTCTGGATAGTCAACTCACTTGGAAACCACATTTAGAATATATTAGAAGCAAGCTTACTTCATTAACGGGGACGCTTCGTGGCATGGCACGATGTCTTCCTAAAAGAGTACGATATACGATCTACAATTCGATGGTTAAACCTCACATAGATTACTTGATCGAAGTTTGGGGAACAGCGGCTAAAACAAATTTGGAAATTTTACAAACAGGCCAAAATAAAATCATAAAAGCTCTATTTCGATATGACTACCTAACGCCTACTACTAAAATTTACGCAGAAACTAAACTTATGAATATACCTCAAATATACAAATATAATACATGTATTTTAATAAGGAAAGTTCTTACAAAAGACATACATACTCAACTAACATTTACAAAAAAGATAAATGTACAAAAAATTTTAACGAGACAAGCCAATAATATATGCTTAGCTAAAAAACCTAGAACAAACTACGGACTAAAAAATATTATGTTTGAGGGAGCTTATCTATACAATAAATTACCAAAAGAAATTAAACAATCGAAGTCACTATATGTTTTTAAAAAACTATTAAAGCTACACGTATTAAAGGATTTTTCATTTGTAAATATTAATAACTAGCCTACGCTAGTTACACACTAACCTGCACAATAATTTCATTCATATGCCATCCATATTTCTTTTCCTTATCACTTCAAATATTAGTTAAATTTGTTTATATTGTTTAAAACTTTAAATCTTCTAACTGGGCTCACTGCCAATGTGACGCCACCTTTAGCGCGTCGCTCGCGAGTCGCCTATTGTTCTCCGGGCGCAGCACGTAAACACCGGACTGAGTTCTGGCAAATATTTAACTACCTCACAAAAAAAAAAAAAAAAAGTTCATTTTACTATTTTTAAGTCCGTTGTGCTTAGCAGCACTAGCATTGTATACAACGTAAAATGTAATCTCAATAAGCTAATCACTGTATTATTATGAGATTAATAAAATTCTTTAACCACAAAAAATGGCAAGTAGACCAAAGCGTTCGTCTAATAAGGGATAGACAAACTCTTTATAGTCACTTAGTTGACAGAGATGAATTGTGGCCAGCAAAAAAAAAAGCAAATAGGGAGACCTCCTTAGAGTACATAATGCAATTTAGACCATGGAGGTAATCAATGGCCAGACATGGACATGAATGAGAAAGCACACTATTGCTAGAGAAAATAAAACGAATAAATAAAATCGAAATAAAACCTTATGCACACCTAAGCTGAAAATGAATTTCAAAAAATTGCACAGTGTATTGCCAACTTTTATTCCAACAACTTTATTTATATTATACTTGAATTTACACAAACAAAGCTCGGTGTTTTCTATGGAGTGCAGAAAGTACTTCCCCTTGACGTCCAGACGGCACGTAAAGTGGCTGTGGCTACGCTATTAATATTAATAAAGGAGTCATGGCTGGAATATACTCGTAGCTAGAATCTATGCGTTCAATAGTCGATGTTGGTTTAACGAGAAATATCGGTGTAGGGTTGGGAAGACTATTAGTGATAGAACTTTATCGAATATGATTTAAAAACTTATGAACGCAAAATTTTTAAATTACTTAAAGTACTGTCTAAGATTTCACAAACTGCTTAATTACTAACTTGAACTTAAACTTGAAGACAATCAATCACAGTATAAAATAGACTACGATAGATTGTACACAAAACTCACAAGGTTTACTCTATCCAACAGAAAGTAAGAGAAGGTACGAGTGAAATCGCACATACACTAGAAAACATAGTAGGTTAGTAATAATAGTGAGAAAAAAACTACCTTCATGGATTTTATTTTAAAAGAAAAAGAGACATTGTAACACCTCGTAAGCTCAGTTATCCTACAGCACTAGGCAAGTGGAAAGCACCCACATATCGGAAACCGCTTTGCATACATATCTGAGTGGAGCCGCGATTTTGCTAATGCGGCGGTAAAGTTTGACTTTTTGCCGGTCTGGTCAAATGTTTATAATGACACTAAGTGGGATATGGAACGGCTGAAGATAATATATGGTAATTGGAGGAGTGTCTGCTCTGGAAGCTTGTAGACGTCGGTAGAGATAAATGGTGGGGAAACGTGTCTGTGATCAGGATATTCGAGAATGTACTAGAATTAAATGGGCAGTTGATTTCGTTATTCAGACACGGCACGTTATCTGTAGCTTTTGTATAAACACTTCAGATGTTACTGATGTTACATTCAAAACTAAACCTCAAATGATAAGAAGAAATGAAAAGAAGTATGTAATAATACGCTTAATTGCACGTCTGTGGGCTGTGTATTAATAATTTGTTTCTGTCACGTATGTAGATAATAACAAAAAAAAAAATTGCAAAAACAAAATTACTTTCATTAAAATACAATTCAGATGCTTTTTAATTTTCCAAAATTAACCGACACAGCACACTGATATTGACTTGATTTAGTTGTTATCTATTCATTACAAAACTATTACAATAGACTTAAGTTCTTATCCTCAAATCCTTAGCCATAAACTTTCAGATGCCCTTTTAGCAATCGTAAAAAATATAATCAACCAATCAAAAAACCCTAAGGCCCCAATAAAGCTTTAAACCCCCCAGAATTCTTCTCTCACACCACAATTAATAGAAGGTAATCTTAATTTAAATTCATTAGAATATTCTCGACCAATTTATATCTGGAATCTGTGCTATTAATTCAGTTTACAGACCTAATTTGCATGTCTGTAATGGAAGGAACGGGAATCTAGCTTCCTGGAGAGTCTGGAGTCTGGAGTGCCAGCGTAACTAATATTTCCGCCCTCTCCTTTGAAAGCGGTATTTTAGGTACCTACGTAGCTTTTCACTGAAGTATCAAGCGTTACTTTACGTATCTACTTACCTATGTAACTTCTCACTGTGATATTCAAGTAATTGCTCTCTTAGTGTAGCTTGACTAGGTGTTCGTAACTAATCGTAAAGTTAAGCAACGGACGACACGGTCAGACTACGGATGGGTGACCGCGGGTTGCATTAAGGTACAACTGAGTGTTACCGTGGGTCAGATGACATGTTAAATTAATTATAGACCCCGATTGTCTTATAACAACGACCGAATCATGCAGGCTGCAGGATGCCTAAAACATGACACTAGAACTACCCACTTGATCTTACACGAACTTACTTTTATCATAATAATGTAGATAATTATTTTCTAACAATTACTTACTATTCTACGATACGAACACTTACGAGTCTAGAAGTAAACTACTACTATAATTGTTTCTTGAACTCAGCAAAAGCGAAAATAAGCAGTAGGTACCTTAACTCTTCTTTGAACTTACCCAACCTTACTTCTTTGACAAACATTACGCATTCAAAATAAGTCGATCTCAAAATTATCTTAAAAGCTTTCCTCTCAAATCGTGCCAGCCTCGAGTAACATCATCAAAAAATGATTGTCCTTAAATCTTTAAACAATCTGAAAGGTTCTTCGGTAGCTTTGGAAAACAATTTAGGTGCGACTAAAGACGCATTAAGGTGCATCAAACCAATTATTTTGTTCCCTCTGAGGGATAAGTGGAAACGAGGAAACATTGGGGAAGAGACTGTGGAGACAAAAATGTCATGGACGGGTGGGTTTCTATACGATTGAGCGCCCGACGTGGGGTCTCTTGTAGAATATTTCTGTAGACATTATTACGGTAACAATGAAGGTACTTCCTGCTTTAAAAAGCTGTTCAGCTTACTTTTTTAAAAATTAAATAAGTGGCAAACAAGCGATAGGCCACCGCAAATACTGGGCTATAAGTAAAGGGGAGCTAAGAGAGATTTTACCTCTATATTAGTACTTACTCATCATTATGAACTTTATGTGAAAAAAATCAGCTGTTCCATAAAAAATGTCAACGAATCTGCAAAATGTATGGAAAAGCAGATTTTGTTGGTCCTTTAGTAAAAGTTGTTCATAATAACAAGTACCTACTAAGAGCCAATTTCGGCATAGCATACCCTTTCCTTATAACCCTGTATTTGAGCACTCTATTCAAGTATTCATACTTCGTTTCGTCCATTTACTTGGTTTTTTTGGTGAAAATCATCATTTTCGGTGTTGAATAACTCACTAATTTTCATCACGGTTGTTCTTGCTAATTTAGTTAGCGGTGTGCATATGAAATCGATACTTAATCTTAACCATAACTTTAGGTAAGTATACCTAGGGCTTTAGGTATGTAGGTACCTACCTAGACAAATATTATTCCCTAAAGCTTTTATTCTCGTCGAGTTAAACAGCGGACCCGTCATTTGCATGAACCGTTACAAAACAAATGTGAACTTTGAAGGCATTTTTGACGAGGGTCGCCCCACGGCACTAAGTTTCCGTTGATTTGTTCAAATTGAAATCCCAAACTAAAGTTAACACTAAACTCTGGGCAGATATTTGTTGGGTAGAAATGAAAACATTTTGGTGTCGAAAAGGCATAGAAATATTTTTATACTAAATCTTTGTTAGAAATATAAAAAAATAATATATACTAAAATTTAAATTAAAATTCTTGTTAAATAAGGAAATTATTTATCTACATTTTCGCCGAAATACTTACATACTCCCCGACACAGGATTTATTCCTAGTCCCGGAGCTATGAGTGTGAAACGTATACTTACTAATTTTTTTTTTTTTTTTTTTGTTAAATATTGTTTGGTTAAAATAAAATAATTCAATTTTCATCGTAACAAAATGTTTCTTGAGACCAACCAAAACTTACTATAACTAATAATTTAAAATAGCGCCACCTACCTTGTCACCGTCGAACTTCTCTGAGGGCTCGTCGTATATTCGAGCTTCACGTTTTTCCCGCGATCCGCGGCGTACCAGTAGCGGGGTCTGTGGCGGCGACGCTAGCGCCAAACTATTCCTCGCACTGCCAGGTGGCGATTTTATAAATTCTATTTTTCCACCTTCGACGCAAATGTTTGGCGTCAGCGGATACATCGGCGACATTGCCACGTTAGTATTTGCCAAATGATTATAATGATTTTCTTCTATTGGCAAAGATTTTGGCTTATTCTTTTTGCGGTACGTCGAGTCGTACGCTAACATCTGAGTTTTGTCTTCAGGGTGAACTTGCCGGACCTTCCCGGGTGGTCGGTCAGGTGGTTCTGGCGATACATTTCCGTCTGTACCCGGACTTTCGTCTCTTTCGTTGTTGGATATCCTGTAACAATGAAAACCACTGTTATTTAAGAATATTTTGTCATAATAACTTGAAAAAAAAGCTAGTTGAAAGGTTTGCTTGGTAAACACTGATTTTTTTAGTTCAACAAAGTTTCGTTAGATGGCGCCACTTCTGTTGAGCACGCTGAAAAACACTTTAAAGTGTTTTTTCTATGTTAAAAATTAAAAAATAAAACAAAAATTGATACCATTACATTGCTAAAAGTAGTAAAAAATTATTTAGAACGCAAAAAGACAAATATCTTTACAAATTTTCAAGTTATTAGCAAAAGTTCTGAATCGCGCAAACGATATTTTTTCCGGCGCGCGCCTTGTATAGCTCCAAGTTCTCCTAGCTGTTGGAAGTGCGTCTACTAGTGTGATGTTACAAAACTGTTCATGATCACTAGCGTTTTAGTTAGAAGGTCTAGCAGCACGTGACGTCACGCGCTCGTTGCTCGGCAACGCTCCTTGTAACGTGCGCCGCGGACGATCGCCCGCGCGGCTGCGACGTTCTCGCAGCGCACATTCCTTGGGCTGTGCCTTCATTGAACCTCGCGGTTTTAGTTAACTTGTTAGCTTAGCTCCGGTTAAATTCGTGCACTTCCATTACCATGGCGGCGAGTTAACTCTCGAATGCCAGCTTTTTGTTGGTGCATTAACCAAAATCAGAGTTTTAGGTCTTTCCTATCCGAATAAAACTTGTAGAAAACTAAATTACGATAATTTTGTTTAAGTTCTTTAATTTACTACAGAATTCAATAGGTCACAGAGAATAGGTAGGATGTATAATTGTATATTTTAGGTCTGCGTGCTTCATCTTCGACCAGATCGTCACATAATATCAGGCGAGCTGGTGGACAAACGCGGACTTTATCGCGATAAAAATAAATATAGGAACAAAAAAATATGACGGTAATTTTGCTATAATTAAAACGGGAATATTCACGTAAAAAATAAGTCGATAATCAAGGTAGTTGCCATAGTATATGCTATGACGGTAATTTGTATAAGTTCTTAATTTCCTACGGAATTCAAAAAACCAGGTTTCTTTATTAATTTATTTTCATCAGGTCATTACACTTTATCAGAATGACCGACAAGGCTGCAGTATCTTTATGACCGACAAGACTGATTGATGGTTGGCAAATGACGGTCAAGTCGTCAAGATTATCAAGTTATTTTAAGCTCTAAGGTAGACAGTATAATCAGTGTGGGATCTCGGCTACCTACTGGTTTTTTTCTTATCAGTTTTTACCGACCAGTAGGAAAGTAAGAAAATATTTGTAAAACGCGCTAAGTTTACATGTTACATGGGTAGAATTGGAATCTTTTACAAAACAAACTGTGTTGCCTGGAAATATCATTTTTAGTCTTAGAACCACAATTATTATTGCACTATAGTAAAAGTTGTTCATAATGATGAGTAAGTACTAAGTATGAGCGCTTTTCTACTTAGCATACCCTTTATGAAAAACCCTGTATAAATACCTCACTTAATGCAGCACCAATTTATCTAAAACGACCCAAATGTCGTAAGATCCATTCGAAACGTCTTCCAAAATGAGGCGTCTGTTTTATAAACAGTTTAAAATCATGTCGTATATCTGCTTCACATCACACGTTGCTGAAATTGATGCAGTTGTAAGGTGTGATGTGTAGTGAGAGCTATAAAAAACACACTCACAAAAACTAAACCTCCAAACCAAAATCAAATTAATCTAGGTACTGTAGTTTTTATAGTGTAAAATTTTCACTCTTTCGGTCTATTATTCATTTTATAAATGACCGAGCGAGCGAAGCGTCTCTGCAACAACTGGCAAATTTGATTTTATCTCTCTATTTGTTGGTACTCGTATAGGCAGTATTTGTTAACGAATCTTGACGAAATTTTGTGTAAAAGTTCTTCAATTTATTATTTTTTTGTCGTCGTCGATTTTTGTTTCGGGAGTTATTTCTCTTCAAAAGGAGAAAGCCGCGGTGCCATTTGCAACCGATTTTGGTATCAAATATTTGACAGAAACATTTGGTACTAGATCCTAAATTTCCGATAGCATCGCCTACACTACACCACCAGCCTAACTTACTCAGTGGACCGCGTAATGACTCTCAGCTTCCACTAAAATCTGCCTATTAATATATTCCATCTAATTTACCGTTTAAATTAACATGTCACATCACAACCGCATTAAATATTTATTAAAATTATGAAACTTACATTAGCTCATAGGTAATGAAATGGGTTATTTCATGTGTCAAATAAAGAGGAAAAAATATGGCCGCGTATTCCGTGAACGTATTTATGGGATTGGTTTATCTTTAGTTTGCTTTATATTATTTGTTGATAGAGTTTTAATTGGAGGTTATTTATTGAAAGTAATTTCAGGTAAGGAAATGCATTTTGAAGTTTTACCATTATTTTGAGATAAGACAAGAAATAAATTAGTTAGGTTTACTTTAATGAATTTTCTTGTTTAATGGTCCGTTGAATACTTGAAGGTAATGATAATTTTTCTCTAATGTAGGTAATTATGCTAATTTTATAATTACTAAGCAAAAACATAAATAATTCATAAACTTAAGCTATGTTATTTTCAAAAATCTGATAACAATGCCACGGGTCTTATTACCTTTAGGTACTAAAGTTTTCCGTCAACAAAGTCTATTGACCCTGTAGTTGACGATAGTTATTGAAACCCTTTATAATTTTGATAAGATACTTTATTATAAGTATAAAATAAATCAAATATAATATTGTGTAATAAAGATTACGTTTACATATTCTTCCAATTCTACATTCATCATATTGACATTAAGTAATTAATACATATTTATAAAGTAGGTACCTACCTAGGTACTAGAAAGTTTAAGTTTCCTGTTAGTGGATTTCATAAAACTTTTCTAAGAACGTAGGTAATAAAACTAATAATTGCCAAAAAAGGTACAAAATCCTAAAAATACTTTGAAAGCAACTATATTATTAACTCGAACTATCTCCGTAAACTCGAGACTCATCAGCGCTCATTTGTTTGCAACAAACTTTATTTAGTCCACTTCTAAAAACGCCCAAGGAAGGAAGTCAAACGACTGTCGAAAACGACACAACTCAACATATATTAACGCTAAAATAGCCTTTAATCTGTAAGGGTTAAGGTAAGGTTTGGAGTTGAATAGGAAATCGTTAGAACAGCTTCAGTTTTCAGGGCAATATTTTCGTCACTTTGCTTTGACTTCTTTCTTTTTGGCGTTGTTTAGGTTAGAGTACGAAGTGCTGTGACTTGAGATACTTATTTGAACAATTTAGTACTTATTTAGTATATTTTTAAATGCACTAAAATATAGGTTCGTGGTTGTTTTTAGTGTAATTGTGTTGTAAAACCACGACGGCGACGGTGATCGCTTACCATCAGACGGCCCGTATGCGAGTGTGCATGATAAAAACAATGAGTATTCAAGGATAGTCAGAAAGGGTACGTAATCTCGGTACGTCATAAGGGTCTTTTCATGTCTATACCTATTATAACACCAAGCCTAAAATCTTGAAAAATACACTGCCATACACAAGGGTCATTGACACTCGACTTAATTTACCTGTATTTTACGAAATTAGCATGTAAAATGATAAAATCCCATAGTATTACTAGTTCATTATCTAGCATTTTGTCTCAAGTCCACAGCTTAACCGAGTGCAGGAGACACGGGTGACAGATAAAGCGGTCGGCAGTGACTTCAAAGGGAGCGCCTCGCTGACTCCTGCCGCCTGAGATCCGTCACAAATACGCCTCGAATGGCTGAATGGTGACTGTCTATTGAGTAATGCTGCGTAAGATGATGCAGTGCAGTGGGGGTTTCGGGGCGGGGTGACGCGACGGAGACGCTGGTTTGAAGGGTTCGTATGAGACAATCAGGGTAGCATTGAAAGTTTCAATTTGAAACTCCTATGGGCAAACATGGTAACATTTTTTTTAACGATGGTAGGCTTGCGTTTGACCGGCCTCTTGGCGGATGGTAAGCAAAGCGGTCTACGATGATGGCGTACTTGCCTAGAAACCGATTCATTCGCGACTTGAAGACACCCATTTTGACATTTCGATTTGGAGACCATGATTTTCTCCTAGGCTCTAATCTACACTCTTTCTTCTTACAGTTTATTTTACTAAAATGTGAGTATTTCCATATAAGAAAATCGAAACCTCATGTGAAGTCTGCGATAATGTTTTGGATGAAAAAACTTTCTTGCTTTCTAAAAATATTATGATCATGAAAACATTTTGACTTGTTTAAGGATCTAAAAGAGTGGAATAGTTTTTAATTCGGATGAATAACTTTTTAAGAAACAAAGAATTTCTTCAACTACTTGTTAGTAATAACACGTCGAGATATTTAAAAGAAATCACTGAAATCCACTTCAAAAAACAAAATTCTCAAGCAATTTAAAAATTGCTGAAGTCCAGAAATAGTTTAAAAGGATGTAAAGATATATTTAGCACAACTCCGTCCTACATCGTCATCAACTTCATTATTATGCATCAGTCCGCCGCCATTAGGCTATTCAGAGCGCAACCAGTTCGAGCAGGTATTACGGTAATTAGACGTCTGGGCACTGAGTGGTCACATCCCTTCATAATGTTGTGAACTGCCGCACATTAGAAACTGGTCGCACCCTGCGCGGCGGTTTTACGCAGAGGAATCATTCATTCGTCCAGCCGTTTTACTTAGTCTTAAGATTGAGAGTAAGAAACATACAAATATTTAAGCATATAAACTTTTTCACATTTTTAATACCTATTTGAATAGGTCTCATCAAAACGGGAAACAATAATTTACTAATTACTTTTTTTTATCTAACCTAGGTATGCTGTCCCACTGCTGGGCAAAGGTCTCCCCCATTTTATTACAGTTCTGGCGGTCTTAGGCCAGCGCCGTCCAGTTACGAGTGCCTAATTACTTATAAAATTGATATTCAAAAAAAATTAAAAGAATGTTAATTTTATTATTTATCAAATGCAAAATTGCTATTCTTCATTATTCCTCGATGATAGTTTTTTATTGCCCAAAATATAAAAACTGTTAACCTCAACACGATTCCAATATCAATTCTATCAATTGGCTTCATTGACTTCGAAATAGATGCGAATTTTTCAATTGGCATAAATTGAGAATTCATTATTCTATCTAGTCCAGGCTCTAGATAATGCAAACATTGTAAGTAGTAGGTATTGATCACAGATCATATATACGGTAGACAGCTCGTACTTTCTCTTCACAAACGCCAAAATATATCGGCTTACAAAACTATTACGCCGAAAACAGTTTAAACTCGTTGAGTGGATCACCTAGGTATTATTAAAAATGAAAAGTCACCCAATCCTAGGAATAAATAGAATTTAAAAATTTTTAACCGTTCGTGGGCCTCAACCTCATGCTGCACTTAGCACGGGTCAGCGTGGTTCATTATACAATAGAGGTATACATGGTTTAAAAATACCTAATTGTTTTGAAAACGCAATCATCTCGTTACATAATCTATTGTGTAATTGAAAAAAGTCTCAGATGCCTCAAAGAGCAGTCTTACATTGTTATTAAAATGTTCTGTTACGGTACTCGAGATAAATACAAGGTAGCAGTCGCCACCTGTCAGGCAGCACTGATGATGGCCGATAACGATCTAATGAGCGATCTGATGCTTAGCTGATCTCTGTTATTATACAGGATGACTTGTTAGACACATAGGGCCTTTTTAAAGCCTGTAAAGTTAATAATTGCTTAAAGTTCTACGACGAGAAGTTGTCAGAGCATTTTAAGCAGTGACTAACTTTAAGCAGGTTTTATAATAAAACCCCTTTTGTATTTATTCTTTGATCCTTTCCTGATTGGTCAAATAACGTACGTTACGTAAAGTTAGGTATTCACGTCGAATGGAATACCTACATGTAAAAAGGCGAGATGCAACTTTATAAATAGTTATAAGCAAGAATTTAAGAGTATAGATATAATATATGAATATGACGTAGTCTTTTTGTACGGAACCTCTAAATATAGAGTGACCAATCACCACCTGTCGGGTGATGGTGTAAAGATAACGACGTAATGAGCTGATCACTGTTATTACCGCGGTAAGTGCTCACTGGCGGGCGGCGGGCGGCGGGCGGCGGGCGGCGGGCGACGGGCGGCGGGCGGCGGGCGGCGGGCGGCGGGCGGCGGGCGGCGGGCGGCGGGCGGTTAGCTTTTCAACTCATTTTTTTAGTTTTGGACAAAAAGTTAAATGTATTTGGAGTTATTGTTTTCGAATTCCTTGACATCCTACAAAAGTATAATATTAAATTAAAAATTTAATAAGCCCCCAACGTTGAAACGGCTGAAGCGATTCTCATCAAACATAGCTAAGAACACTCCCGACTAATTCAACTTTCAAACAAAATAATTATTTTTACTAAAAACAAAAACCGACTCCAAAAGACCGACTACTGAGTTATTCATCTATTTGTCGCGCACGTACTTAATGCAAATTTAAGACTTATATGGTTTTCTCATGAATACCATTATCAGAACTGGACTAAATTGAAATGGGACCAAATGGGAAGCGTCAGCTTTCTAATAAAAAAAGAATCATCAAAATCGATTCACCCAGTCAAAAGTTATGAGGTAACAAACATAAAAAAAAACATACAGTCGAATTGATAACCTCCTCCTTTTTTGAAGTCGGTTAAAAACAAAATCAACATCCGTTCGTAAGCTACGACGCCACAGACAGACACACACACTGCTTAAAATTATTCGTCTTGAGCCCCTTTCGGCTTAGCATACCCTTTCCTTAAAACCCGATAACTCAGTTTTAAAAGTTTTGTCACATCAGTTCAAGGTAAAAGGGTTGACAGTTAGTTAAGCAAATTATTTGAAGGGCTTTTTGTTAAATTCTTCGTAGATATCTGATAGGTATAGAAAATCAACCTAAGTACCTACCTTCTACGCAACAGCCATTTATTATAATCTTTTTATTCGATGCCAATCAAAATAACACGTGATTAGGGCTAATCACCGGCATTCAGTCGCAGCGGGTTGCGCAACTCGGCACAATCGGGGATTTACTGTTAGGGCCGGAGAGTGACCTTTCGAGGTATCAAGGTGTAACAAGCCGACAAGAGGAAATATTGAGAAAATAAGTATTAATGGGTATTTATTTATTTTTGGGTTGCTTTTAAAAGGAAAGAGGATTTCTAGAAAAGGTTGGTTAAATTTTAACCTTAATGGAGCTTTCACGTTTTCATACAAAAGCATTTCACTGCGCAACAGAAAGGTAAGAATGGCTGTGGATGATGATGATGTTATACTATTATGATAACCATAGTTTTCCTTAGCTAAAAGTAGTATAATATTCTACTAATGATAATAATAATGTCAAAGTTTTGATGTTTGTTCCTTCTTCATCATCATCATCCACAGCCTTCTCTCTCCCACAGCTGGGTATAGGCATCTCTCCCTTTATACCATAAAACTTAACTCCCTTTTTTTCTGTTTGTTCCTTAATGACGCAAAAATGGCTGAATCAAATAGGGTAAAATTTGGCATGGAGGTAACATTATACCCCCGACTAGATTAAGATATAGTAGTCTGTCTTTTATCCCGAAACATTTCCCATAGCATAGCGAGAGAAACCGCGGCTTGCTGCATGTCTAGCTGTAATTCTCGTCTGATAACACCGTTTAAATTCCATCATGTTGTCTTATTATAAATCAGGATACGAATAAGGCGTGAATCACGCGATCTAGGTTACCTAGTCTATTTTAGGGCCTAGCTCGCTATATAGCTGCTGGGGGCGGACCTAGGTCGGGGGCAAGGGCTATAAAAAGACCTGTGTGTTTTGTGTGACCTGTGAGACTTACCTCTCATCCAAATGTTGCCTGGAAGCTTAGCTTAGCTTTCAGCGATAAAACTGCCTTTTATGCCTTTTCTTCTGTATTTTACTCGTACTATGTTTGTGATTTCCTTTTTGCGGTTTCAATTAAGAGTTATTGTTTTATTTTGTACATAGCTGCTACAATTCTGTTAAGTTGTGTTTTATTTGGTTTGAGATTTCGTTTTACTTTGAAAATAAATCAATATCGCTTATTTTTTAATAATTCACTATACAAAAGCCAATAAAATAATCTTAATTCTGATTTTTGAAGTGTTCATTATAGCTTAGAAATATCCCAAGATATATTTGTATTCAACCACAGATATCGTACTTACTTCTCCTAGTTTTAATTTCTACTGTCACCTACCAATCAAGATTTTATCCTTTCGTATCAAAGTATATTTGTAGTTGTGTATTGTTATTCATAAGTTTGTATATATTCAGAAGTCTTGCCCCTGTAACTTTGGGTTCGTCCCTGACCCCTAACCGCTAGGAACGTTGGCTTACGACCTAAATAAAGACTGTTATTAAAATGCATTTTAAGTCAGCCTGGATAATTTGTAGTATTATCACAGTCCTAATAATTACTTGTAAATCATTCAATATTATCTGCACTGCTTACTTTATATAATTGAGTATTGTGGTTAGATTGTAGTCAAACAATTTTGTGCATAAAAGTGGCTTAGTCTGACTTTTTGCCTAGACTGTATTCTTTGTTATTCAAAAGAAATGATCTAATCAAAGTTTGTTAAAAAAGTAGAGTCCATTGAGAAACGATATCTTTGAAACTAACATAAGATCTTGTGATAAAATCGTGTGATAAACGCAGAATCTAAGGAACATATTACGGAATCTTACTTACTTTTCACAGATGATGTATCTCTGTTGCCGCTATAACAACAAATACTAAAAACAGAATAAAATAAATATTTAAGGGGGCTTTCACTCAAAAAACGTTTTTTTGCCGTTTTATAGATAATGGTACCACTACGTGCGCGAGTCCGTCTCGCACTTGGCCAGTTTTTTGCAAGTGTAATTATGCAATAAGACCACCCATGCTATTAAACTGCAACCTGTCATTGTGTGGTCCCAGACTTGTAACCGGAAATGAAGGCGCGATTAGCTACAGTTGCATAACTTGTGGTCGATGAGATGAGTGGTCAGTGGTCGGCCACATCCTCGCGATAGTTATTAAAAGGGATCGAGAGCAATTAGCTAATCTAACTCATGTTTAGAAGGTTTGAGAGGTCGATGGTAGCCATGAGTTGGCGTCAAGGAGTAGCTCTTTGTGTGAACTTTAAAATTTTTGCTTTGAGCTTTCAAAAGCTTACATAGTTCATTTATTTTCGATATTAAAGTATGACAGTGTCTATCCGTCGCACAGAAGCGTGCATCTTGCTTATGAATACGTTAAGCTGTTTAGGAATGTTTTTTTTATGCCCTGGGTGGTAGACAAAGAAACGGGCCGCCTGATGATAAGCGGTCACGCCTATGGATACCTGTAACACTGGAGGCGTCACAGATACGCTGCCAACCTTTTTTATATAGGGTTATTCATAAAGGGTATGCTAAGAGAAAGGCTCATAGTACTCATCATTATGAACAACTTTTACTATGGGACAAACTCGAAATTCGCGAAAAAAAAATCAGCTGTTCCATAGAAAAATGTCAATGACACTCGACAAAATGTATGGAACAGCTGATTTTTTTTTTCGCGAATTTCGGGTTGGTCCCATAGTAAAAGTTGTTCATAATAATGAGTACTATGAGCCCTTTTCGGCTTAGCATACCCTTTATGAATAACCCTGTATTTACGTTCTGAAAGACGTTATTGTTAAACATTATCGCTTATCGATTAGTATCAAAGAAATCTAGTCTAAAAATAAATGGTGTAGAATACTTTTCAGCAACAAAAATGGAAAAACTGGTTACATAACGGGTAAATCGCATCAGAAGCGGGCAATTATAAATAGGTACTTCAAGTACTCAGGTATTCCTTAGCATTATTTTATTGGTTCACTTTAAAAATAAAATCACTGCACCGTTTCAAGGAACTTGCAGCGTCTCAGATTTCAGTTCACAGATTAGTGCTGGTGTAATTGAGACCGGCTACAAATTATTGCACGGGCTGTTTTGCGAAGCCTTATACATTACAAGGTTTGTTAAAAATATTTGGCCCCTTTGTAGAGAAATTTACCCCTGGAAAAAAAAAGTTGACAGAAGGATTCCTGTTGTGACTTGCATATTTTATTGTAAAGATGACTTTCGAAACCACAGACATTTAGGTATCTAAAGTTGTAAGAAACCTAATCTAATAGATTGTACTCGTATCCCAGAAAAAGGTGTCAAAAAAGTATATATATGTACTATAGGTAAAACTTCGAACTTCGGTAAAACTACACACTCACACACAAACAAATACCCACACAATCATACACACAGAAAACCAATAATATCAGGCGCGGCACGCTGCGACCCGCAATGCGAGACAAGGATTAGTCGCGCGCGTCTCTCTTACACACAATCACTCCTTGAAAAAGATCACCAGAAATCTTCAAATCTATAGCTACAAGATTTATACCGCTTTATACTAAACTAGCAACCTGCCCCGGCTTTGCACGGGTATAAAATATAGCCTATGTTACTTTGGGATAATGTAGCAATCTAATGGTGAAAGAATTTTTGAAATTGGTCTAGTAGTTTTTGTGTTTCTTCAACACAAACATACAAAAATACAAATCTTTCTTCTTTATAATAATAGTTTAGACAAAACGTGTTCAATCCTCGTTAGTCTACATAGAAAACCAAGCCTAATTGTTAGTTATCTATCTAGAACCCGAGAACAACGAGAACAATGAAACCAACAGCATGTCCATTGTCGAACTCCTAAATAGTGATAAAATCAGAGAGAGCAGAATATAATTGAGTAACGTGCTATATTTATATTTATTGCCTAACCTTTCACTGAGGAATCACTTTCTTTTACTGCCAGTAATTATGATAAGGCCACGCTTTCTCTAGATTGAAATAATTGAAAGTATATTCTGAAATAAGCTATATTATATGAGTTAAGACTTCTACTGAAAGGCGAAGATCAAATAGCTGTAAGTTAATCTTACTAATATTATAAAGGTGAAAGTATGTATCGGTTTCTTCTAGGCGCGCGTGCTCCATCGTCGACCGCATCGTTGCTTACCATCAGGCGAGATGACGCATGACGGTCAAACGCAAGCCTATTATTAATAAAAAAAATGTTTGTTTGTTACTAATGAACGCTGAAACGGCTGAACAGATTTACACGACAGATTACAGATACAAGAAATTTCGAATGAAGTTCGTTCATGGTCTGGATTAACACATAGATCACTCTTTATCCCGAAAAACGCGGGTGTAACCGCGGGGCGCAGCTAGTTATGAACATTAACAAAGATGATCGGTATTGTGGCAATTATCACATGATATCACATACAAAAAAATGAGCTGTTCCATAGAAAAATGTCAACGACACTCGGATAAAATGTATGGAACAGCTGAATTTTTCACAATTTCGAGGTTGGTCCCATGTCCCATAGTAAAAGTTGTTCATAATGATACTATGACCATTTCAGCTCAGCATACCATTTCCTTATAACCCTGTATTTTTACAAGCACTTGTATTTATGAAAGACTTGTGATATTGAAACAACAGGACTCGGTTCAATGCCCTCCTTGCTCTATACAGGGTGTTCTCAGCAATTGCTATTTGCATCTAAAGATAAAAACATAATGAACGTTATGAATCAGTCTTAATTCATAATTAGAATGAGAAACAGGGTTATACAGAACTGCTACGGTTAGCATTAAGGGAGTTGTTTTGCTCGTTATCATTTAATTATCAACCACTTTTTTAACGGTATTAACTCTAAAATCGCAAAAATAAATGGTAGATATTCAATTACAATATTACTGAGTGTCACTATCCTACTTTTTCGGAATAAGTTTTTCTCACGACTTCTAAAGTTGTTAGTATAGTTTTCCAATGTTCATATTGCTAAGTACAATTACTAATCTACTGCTTAGTATAGCAGTTCTGTCTCACCCTGCCCATATATATTGGCTTAAAAGGCGCATTTGTTTCTCTAATTATTATTGATGGCTAAGAATTTTTATAAATTGATTCTTGTGTTGCTTATCTCAGTTTCTTTGTGGGTGGTTTGATGCTTGTAATAAAAATATATTGATATATTTATCTTTTCAATACTACAATATATTAATACTACAATTATAATTATGTTATATACCCTGCTGTTTTACCCGTGAATTATGAGATTTCCCACATTTTCTGTGTTCTAGTTCAAACTACCTCTTAGCAAAATCTCATTACAATCGGTTCAGCCATTTATTTGGAAAAAGTAACAAGCAGGCAGATAATTCTATTCATCTCAACTTTACTTTACATTCACACATTTTGAATAAAAAAATGCAAAAGCAAAAGGTGATTTAAATAATCGTCCAATTTCAACCGATTATTTAAATTCAACCTTAATTATTATTTCAAAATGGTTTCAAATTAACATCTTTCGCAAGAAATTAAATTCCGTGCCAACTAAAACAAACGATTATCAAAAACACCATCTAAATCGATTCAAATTAATCGACTTACTGCCTTGACCTATAAAAACTTCTTGTAATCCCATGTCAAATAAACTGCAATAAATAGTACCATTTTATTTGCTAAACGTGTCATAGATCAACAATACAGATACGAGTACGAAAACTCACGAATCGAATTACCTATTCAACGTATTAAAGTAATAAACAAAAAAAATTACACGCCAATAAATAATTCTCACGCCCGAATTGGTATTCGACAAACTTATATCACAAGCTCAATAAATGAGAAAACTAAAAAATTGCTTGAAGTCTATCAGATATTCGAAAGAAATTCGTTAGTGGCTCCTCGATTCGACTCAACGGATAAGTTGGTTTTAAAAAGGCGGAAGGCAAAGAGTACCGCCGCGATGCGATCAGAGGCGTCACTCGTTTGACCTACAAGTCCTGCAACAGTTCACGCAACCTGCCGTACAAGGCGCGGCGCTCGACAATGCCAACTTTTAAGGACAGAAGTACGGAATTATCGATAAACCGGTACAATAGGTATTATAGTGAGTTGTTTTAGTAGGTAATTGAAATTAATCTTTACATTATAATAAAACTTCAAAATGAAGAAAAAAAGTTGTTTTGTAAAAGATGACATAATTTTTAACACGCTTTTATTAGTTTCACCTGTATGTATGTAACCGACTCCTTTGAGCTCGATTTTGCCCTACTTTGAACGATCAGATTTAATTCAAACTTTGCACACCTGTCAAAGACCGAACACAATGCGTGTTTTTTAGTTTTTTTAAACTATTTTGGTTATTTTTATTGTTTGTGGTGTTCGAAGTTAATCAATTTAATCCCTATGTCAATTACACCTAAGTTCAGTAGATTATCCCTGACCACATTTAACTTTATCTTTTGTAAATAATCAAACGTGTTTAATGAAACGTTTTGTTCACGTTAAAAGCAAAGCGTTGATTACGGTCCACTGAAAGGGTACAATACCGTTATTTGCTATTTTGTACCGGTTTAATCCCACCGGGCCTTCCCAATAAGGCGATCACCCGTCGGATAAAACATACCCATCAAATTAAATCGTTGATCAGATGACATTCTGACAAGACGTTGTTTCTTTATCTTTAGCTTGCTATTGTGTTGGTATCTTTATTTGAAGTGATAGCTATTGTGGTGTCTGGGAGAAAGCATGCGAATTCGTGAGTCGGGCTTGAATGTCAGATTTTAATCAGGGTTTTAAAAAAACTGCCGGAATTGACTCAATATGTTGATTAGAATTCAGAAAAAGCAGGCTTTTGAAATTAGCTTGGTTTGACATGAAATCAAAAATGACAACGTAATTTTATTTGGGTTTTAGGTTTAAATGTGTTTGTGGTTGAGAAATGAGGAGCTGTAGATTTTAAATATTTTTGAATGTATTTAGCTAAACGTTGAAATTAGTTAAATGTGCATGCCTTGTTAATAACACCCAATTTGCAAACTACAAAATAACGTTGTTACTCAAATTATTACCTTCGTACGTTCCAAGGTAAGTTTACCTATGTATTTAACAATTTAAGTACCTACCAGTTTAACCGTTTTAAATTAGTGGGTCAAACTTTGCCTTTGAAGATATGGCTGCTTATTTTATTTGTCACAGCGTTGCTTCTGTGAAGCAACATTCCTTTAGCTCTTAAAAAACACTTTTCTGTACTTTTCCAAGTATTCCTCGTTACTTAATTTAAATTCAAGTAGTCCATTAAAAAGCAACATAGCAACATACTCACAGTTCTATTTTGCATTCAGTAGTGCATGTGTTCCGTTTATAAACAGAAAGAGATAAGTGTAGTAACAGCTTGTTTGGATTCCGTACAGGTGCAGTTTGAAAGAGTTAGTTTTGTTTATCTGAAGGTAGCGATCGAGTCTGATGGTGCAATCACAAACATTGAGAGTATAGTAGCTAAGGTTCATAGTAAACGTTCCCGGATCAATCGCCAGGGCATATTCTAGTAGCGATTGAAATATTATTTCGGTCACTGTCGCTCTTATTAGAATTGTCATGAAATGAGACAATGACATGAAATGAGAGTGATGAAGATAATCTAGAACGCCCAAAAATGGGGTACAGTACATGTGCAGACACGAGTTTCGGATGTATCGCCAGTGCACTCACGCTTGCCATTGGTCTGAGACTCGTGTCCGTGAGCAATGTCCATGTGTGCGTTGCTCGAGCACGTTTACTCTGAAGTCTGAACCTTAACTTCTGTACTCTCCATGTTTTGTGGTGCAATTGCTGAGTACCAACTATTTAACTGTTGCAGTTAGCTAAAGTGAATTGAATTGTAGTGTGGGCTGTACGTCTATTTATGGTTATAGTCTTTGTAGTGTATTACTTTGTATTAGAGAATCTATTTTGGTTATTCAATTACGTTTGGAGGCTTGTCAACTCCATTGATCCAATGTTGTTCTGAATTAAGAGATTATACTTACAGCATTAAAAAATAGACACGTAGAAATAATTGGACTTTCTGGGAATCGGACGTTGTTTGGCATTGAATCAAAAATGAAAAACCTAAGAACGAACGAAGCGTACCTAAAGATAGACAAAAAGCATGTAACAGAGACAGTAATAGACAAACTGATGACATGCCCAAGTATTAGAAGAGACCTATGTGTAGAGTAGACCAATCGCAAAGAATCAACGACTACTTCCTACTTCATTCGTAAAAAAACTGAATGAATTTGGAATAAGAGGCATAGACACTAGACACCCAGCTTATAATCTGGATTAACACAAAGGTTACTTTATCCGAAAAAATCAAAGGTTCAGTTCAAAAAGCGGATGAAGCATCAGAGCGCAGCTAGTGTAGAAAACAAAATATTCGCCTAAAATTTGTAATAATCGTTTCCATTTCATTGATTGTGTAATATCACTCTACAGGATCAAAACTCCCAAGACGTTTTGAGAACGCCACATTCTCCGAAACCATTAAACTGTGGTCAGAGATAACAAAGCCAAGCTTTCCCAAGCCTCAAAGGGTAACAGGACACCATGGCAGGTCCAAGAAAACAGACCGCAACACCTGTTGCCGTTGTTCGAAAAATGAAACATAATTATGCTTTGACTTTGAATTTAATTTGTGATGTCGATTCAGTGATGTGGTTTGCTTATGTTGGCTGTTCTTTTGACTATTGGTGCCTAATTTTATGGTTCGTTCTAAACTTTTGAGTCAAGCTTTCTAATGTGTGGTTTGTTTGAATCACACATATTAAAATACGCTAGCTTATTCCTTGACAACAGATAATAATAATTTGTGTCCTCACTCACATTGAAGTGGACGTGGGAGTGAAGAGGACCGAAACAATAACAATTCACAACATAGATTCTGGCTGTTGACATTTTTTCTCAGGTCAAATCGGTCAATTACGTATCTTTTAATTTGCGATAAAAAAAACAATAAACAGTCGAATTTAGAACCGTTTCTTTTTTAAAATCGGTTAAAAACAAAATTAAGGAGTAAGTTCTTTATTTATTTTATTTTAAGCGTCGTGCATATCTAAGTTACTTACAAAGTTTAGCTAAAGAGCTACGCGTGCTAAAATCTCGCTCAGCCTCGCATTTGCAATATCTTTACTTTTAACCCTTAAGAGGGCGATAAGAGGACCATTAGGGCCTGTCACATTATTTATCACCGCTCCACGGTTAAGATAACATGAGTGGCTGCTTAAATACGACTCATAAATCGATTGCAGTGTTGCTTTTATGGTAAAAAGTGTCTCGTTATTTTAGGAGAAAATACCAGTACTTTAAAAGGAATAATATTGGTATTGGGTAATTGATAGATTGAATCCAAAAAATCATTATCTGTGCATGTTTTTTAACTATTTGTTATTATTAATTAAATTAAATTGTTTGCAGTTTTTAAAATTAATTAAATATCAAATAAGTAGCCAAATAAACCAGTTATAATTAAACTGGTGCGCATAAGCTCTTAATGACAAACAAAACTTACATTATATAATAATGTATAATATATTTTATAAAAAAAGTACCCGCAACCGACGAGCTTGTATGAAAACACTTATGAAAGTAGAAGAAGCGAAAGACATATGTCAGGATCGTAGCAAGTGGAGGGATGTAGTCTCTGCCTACCCCAATGGGAAAGAGGCGTGATAATATGTATGTATGTATGTATATTTTATAAAACCGAATAACCGTTTATTCCTGGCTATTTCGAGAATTGTGCTACTCGTAATAATCGATTGAAACACGCGAGAGCTACGATGTAAAAATATTTAAATTCTATAAATAGCCGCCTGAGATGCATCCAAGGACAACGAACTGTGTGAAATTTGTTGCTCACAACAATACAATACCCATTAGGTACGTGTCTCACTAAATATTATGCAGATGGGTATGTTAATTGCTGTGACAAGTCCTTGATTTTGACAGTTTATACCTTGTTTATTCTTTAACAACAATCGAGGGTTAACCACTTAGCCTTTATTAACTTACTTAGATATTACTTACTTACATTTTATTTTATAAAAATCAAAACTTACCAAAAGCTTAGCCAAAACGGGTGAATGTTTCATGGATCCTCTTATTCCTATAAATCTTTTTATAAATTACAACAATAAGCTTTCCTTAGCAAAATTTTTTTCATCGGGTTTTTTTAAAAGCAAAAAACATTACTGTTATTTTTTTTGCATCAGACAAAAAATTACAACAAGATCACTGATCACTGTATCAATTCCCTAGGTAAACAATCCCGTAATAAATTGACTGTCACATCTACAAAAATGCATTTGTTGCTCTATGACGGCGCGCGTGCGCCGCGGCGCCAGTAACGTCACTCCGTACTTTATCGAGTGCATTCCGGGCAGCTTGTTTATTTATCCTACTCAATCTATGTAAGTCGGCTTAATATTGTTTTATAGCAGACTATTTGGCAAGAAAACTAAATAATTTGGCATGAATTTGGAGGACAATTTATTTAGTTGTAAGAGGGTTGTTCTGCTCAGTGTGTTTGGTCGTTTTGACGATCTTAACCCGCCATTTGTGACGTCGATGTAAATTACAACTTCTGTGACCCCGGTCTCACGGACCGGGATTTTCAACCAAAGATTTTTCCTAAGTTCACTGCACATGGTGAATTTAATTTATAAGGTATGAAAAATACATGTTTTTTGGCCAATAAAACATCAGTATCATATTAATCACAGCTCGTTTATTAGGCTTCCTACAAATTAACTTAATTTACTAAAATCAGCCATGGTTATTACCACATTTTTTTTAAAGTTATATAAAATTAACAATTCTTAATTTATATAGCTCTATCAGTCTTTCCCAGTCGTATGACATAATAGACTTTAAAAAAAAAAAACAAAAATAGTACTGCTTCTAACTAAAAAAATTAAAATAATCACTCTTCAATTCTTAGGTTTCAAACTCTTCGTCAACGGCCAAACAGCATCCGCAGATAGGCACTACGTGCTCCAGACACAAATATTTTTTGCATTTGTGGCTAGCTTCACTGTCCGATGATGTCTGCGATCTGTCGTCATCAGAATTAAATGCTTCTTGTAGAAGAGCTTCGAGACGACGCTGTTCAGTTTCGTAAGACATGCTGAAACAGGATTTCATTTTATTACACTTATGTCTAACAAACAGGTAGGTGTTTTTGTAAATTTTCGGTAGTATAATGAAAAAAACTTTCTGATCTCATATTAACACAATGAATAATACAGAAAAATTAAACATGTTCATCTAAAAGAGAGAAAATAAAAAATACAGATTTGTTTGATTGACTTACGTGGTTTGTGATGCTGGTCTCACGGACCGGGTTGAAGCCAAAACTCCGGGACGTGCGCAGGCGTCGCTGCCGCGCGATAGACAAAACGGTGGGGGGCGTAAAATAAGGCAGCTACTCGAAATCACAACACAATTCGATGGCGGGTTAAAAAGTTATTCGATGTTTTCAATCCACCCGGTCTCACAGACAGGTACGTCACAAATGGCGGGTTAATGAAAATGTGTTACTAATTAAGTTATTTCGTTTGAGGTTTTAACGCATTTTAGATTCTGACATTGTTCCGTTCCGACTTATAATTATTAGTTAACATACATTGCCACAGCTATTAAACTAATCGATTATTGAGATTTTCGTAACGAATGATAAAAAGTTTTAGATGCCCAAGTTCGTTTAATATAATCTAGTGCTAAAAATGCTAAGTATGTGTTGTACCTATTTTCTATGTAAGTACAAGATAAAATAAAATGATAATTAAATATGTACTTTCAAAAAGTCCTTTAAGTTTACAAGTTATTTAGTAGTACGAAACAAGAAAAAAAGTAAAAATTTCAAAAGGCTTCACTCGTGATAATCCCAGGATTTAACGATACACGATATGAACGATACTCACATCAAAATCGGTCCAGGCGTTCAGATTTATGGTGGTGAAATCCAGTACCCACACACAATACATTTAAATGAGCTCTAAAAACATAAAAAACGGACTCGCGCACTAAGGGTTCCGTACCATTATCTATAAAAACGGCAAAAAAATCACGTTTGTTGTATGGGAAATCCCTTAAATATTTATTTTATTCTGTTTTTTAGTATTTGTTGTTATAGCGGCCACAGAAATAACATACATCATATGTAAAAAAAAATAACTGTCCTAACTATCACGGTCCATGAGATACAGCAAGCACCCTTTGTGTACGGAACCCTAAAACACATATTTTTGGACAGTCGTGTAAAAATACCCCAACCTCGTTATAATTTTATTAGCAACTTTCTTAAGTTGGAAACTGATTCGATGTCTTTGGTGCAATGCCTTTTGGACCGGCTACCGAGGGCTGTTTCTTACACATTTTGATCTTTATTGGTTCTTTAAATATCTATTGGTAGGTTTTGAGGCTCGTTTTTCGGATGATTGTTGATGATAAGTAAATGCATACTTAGAAGTGAAGAAGTTTGCTGAATTCATTTAACAGTAGCGTTATCTGATTGGCATTATTTTTTTTTAAGTTTTCGCATTTCACTTTTTTTCATAATTAAGTGGATACATTATCTGATCAACTTTTATAGGATACACAGTCTGTTGCGAAAATTTAGCTAAATATTATGGTCTAGGTATAATTTCTTTACACCTACTTTGACCCAATGCTATGATTACCAAACTCGTGCTAAAAATTATGTCAAAATAGAAAAATCGAAGTAAAAATTAAGGTTTACAGAAAACGACCTACATTTTTATTAAAAGTTTTACGCCAAAACATGACCTCTGAAGTGGGTTTCATTCGGCAATGTCCGCCATGTCGCCAATTAATGTCATCCGAAGTGTTAGGTAAACCAACATCCTGTGAATACTAAAGGGGTTTACTCGAAATTGATTAGAATTATACATATTACCTATATTTGTCGAATGTTATCAGTTTATCGGTACTTTATTTAGCGATATTGTTTATTTTTTTTAGTTTTGCCATTTTTACATAAATGCACGTTTTGTCTTATCGATAACATACATTCTCGAACCTTGCTAGCACCAAAAATTTTAAGGCGAAATAGGCCAAGCATCTTCCACTAGTCACTCTATAGCATTAGAAAAGTTTTCTCAGTTTTTTCCTTACACCTGTCACTGAAATAGCAGTGGCAGTGACAACAGAGACATGGCGTTAGTGTGGCCACAGAATAGTATGGCAGAGATGGATACCGAAACGATGTCGAGTCCTTTAAAATCAGCCTGTATGTATGAAAAATAATACAGTAAAGTAAAGTAAAAAAACATTACGCAGTGTAAAATGAAAATAAAAAGCCCATTTCCGATAAAATCTCGATTCGGCATTTAGGTTCGGCGCAAAATATGTACCTACTCACTTATGTTTTTATTTACACGTGAATCGAACTCGGGGAGATGGGACTTTGATTTTTTTGAAACGGCTATCTACCAGTGTAATTATTGGCACGGTGCGACGCGACGGTAAACATTCAAATGATTTTCCTGCATGAGTCGTATTATCTTCGCACTTACTAACTTTTTATGTAATAATAGTATGCAGCTGTTTAGATTTGTTATGGTGCACTGATACGGCCCAAGACAGCGCGTGCCGCACCAGCGTGCGTGGTGGTCGAACCTGGCGTGGCGTGAGTTATCTGGAACTGTTGCCTCCGCGAGTCGCGACTCTCATTCTTCGTGTTGAGCTCTGCACTGTCTGATAAATATATGACGCAGGCTGATATGAGCTGCGCCGACACCCGCGCGTTTTGATGCGTGCTTTGCCGAGCCGAAGTCAGGCTGTCTAAACGGCACATAGTGCGGTGTATTACACATCGCAGCTAGCGGGGCGTGATGCGCGCTGTCGGGGCCGTTTAAATGCAATATTAGAAATTAGAATGCACTTTCATCCTACTCACTTATCTACTTTTACTTTCTAAATTAAAATGATACATACTAGGAACTGTCAAACAAATTCACATTGAACAAAATGAACTCACTAAAAATCTATCTGTGAGACATGTAATGTATTTATACTTACCTACCTACATTGTAGTGGTATAAACTGATTGATAGAGAAATGCACGTAGAAAAGCAATCAACCTAAAATATCGTGTATTGTCTCGAACACACGTTCATGCAAACGCATAAAATGCAAAAGCACTGCACAGTGGAGCTACCTGCATAAATCAAGGACAAAACATTTTCAAATTCCGCATGAATATTTACACCGTTATTGGCCGACAACAATAGGTGAAAACAATATGGGAACTAAGCGTTACGACCACAGTGCAGTTATACAGACAAACGCCGACGGAAAATACGGTGTAATTAGTTTTTTTTAAAGAGTTTCATGAAAATTAAAAAATTATATCACTTAACAACAACGTAACTAGAGAGTTTTCAACATATTTTGTAAATATTTCATACTATTCTACAGGAACCATTAAATTTTCGACAAAAAAAAAAACAAAAAAGCTGCTTTTGCGAAAGCGGTAAAAGGTACAAGATAACTGCCATGGATTTACTTTTTATTTCGTAAAAATTAGTACCTACATCAGCAGGTAAAACGGCGGGTTGCAGCTAGTTTAAAATATTTTTATAACAAACAGAGATACCGCTAGCCGTCCGTCTGTGCGTGCTCGAGAGGCGAGGCCGGGTCGAGTGTGTGTGCAGAACGCACACGGCGCGGCGCACTGTGCACGGTGCACGCGAGTGACAATGGTGACAATGGGGTTATTAGGGTTTCAAATTTTCAATGTTGGTAGTATGGTATTTAGCTTTTAGGGCTTGACATGTTCGAAATTTAAAAAGTTTTGATTGTTTTTTTTTAAAGAGCTATAAAGTATGTCTGGCGTAGATGGACTGTAAAAATTAAAATTATTTCAGGTACCTAGTCAAAATATGAATGATAACATGTTACACGACGATTTTTTTTTAGTTTTGGGTTTTCTTAGTACGAAATTGTACAGTACACGTTTGTTTTGCAAAACTTTAAAAAAGGTTTCACTTAATATTGGAACAAAAATATTATACTTAATCACATGGATTTAAGGACATCAGTATAGGATTCATCGCCTCTATCTCATTCTCAATAGAATAAATAAAATTATTTTTGTGACATAACAATTTAAAAAGCAAAAAAAGCAATCGTTTGTTACAAAAAAACAATGGAACAATTACATTATTTTTGCAACACCTAACCTAAATGTTGAAGCCGCATTTCGCAGTCGGCACATCCATAACGCGCTATTGTTGTGGTGTTCGAAGTGCCGCCGGTAGACATCACATGCCGTTAGGGTTACCAAATGATAAGAATTTCCTGACGTGTCTGGAATTTTAGCCCTTTATTTTAGTCATAGAAGCAAACTGGCCGCCTGATGGTAAGCGTAAAATAGTAGTGAGTGGTAAAAATTTGAAATTGACACCTTGCCTTGCGATTTGCTTCGTCCCGCATTGCATGTCATTGTATCTTGAATAGATGTAAAGGATATCTAGAAAATCTAGGCTGTGCTTTTGCTCGACTTGGCGGGGGTACAGCCGTGTTCCCAGGTAACGCACGAGATTAAAATCAGATAGGTAGATAGATAAACATTATTGTTTACACCATAAACTAACAGGATCATAACATTTAAAACTAGTGCAAAAACTGGCGGCCTTATCGCTAAGAGCGATCTCTTCCAGGCAACAGGAGAAACTACTACAACAGACACATACACACACTGCAGATATTACTTACAATTACATATTTTTTCCTACCTCCGCGTCATCGTCAGAAAATTTATTAAAAGTTAGGGCCCGGAAAACTTATTTTCCGATCTGGTAACCCTACATGCAGTTATTAGTTTGAAATTCAACGTGTATGTCTGCGCATACATTACGCGGCGCGGGCGGCGTGTTTGTGCACGGTTGCTTAGAAAACTGGTAAGAAAGAAGTTCAAATAGAAGCAATTCCTGTAGAGAGTTTTCGAAACCTATTTCGAGGATTTTTAGGGTTCCCTAATCGAGCAAGTTTTTGTACCTGCGTTTGGGGTCATTTAGCCAAGCTTAATATGAGATCTGTCAAATAACTGCAAAAAGTTTTCAAAACGTATTTAGCGGACTTTTAGGGCTCCGTAGTTGAACAATGATAGTTGATCTGCGTTTGAGCTCATTTAATTTTAGCCAACTACAGCCGTCAAAAATGACTGCAATGCACTCAAAAAGGTATATAAAATATTAGATCAAAGTGACAAATTGAATAAAAATAATAAAATACCGAAAAGCTGTCAAGATGTTAATTAAAATCGTTCCGGCGCACCTGTCGACGCAAATCAATCACACTGACAGTGACAGCTGACAACTCCGACTCGGCTACTACGAAAAAGCTTATTTTCGAACACGCCCCTCTACAGTCTACACGCACGGGCGTCTGGCGTTTTGTTTTTGCAAAAAATGTGTATTTGTAATGCACGTACTTCATAGTTTTGAACTGCAATTCTTTTACTACAAAATACGGAGATATAAGGAAAGGGTATGCTAAGCCGAAAAGGGCTCGTAGTACTCATCATTATGAACAACTTTTACTATGGCACCAACCCTGAAATCTCAAAAAAATAATCCGGTTTTTTTCGCGTATTCGGGGTTGGTCCTATTGTAAAAGTTATTCATAATGATGAGTACTTTGAGCCTTTTTCGGCTTGTCATACCGTTTCCTTGTAACCCTGTATATGCTAAACATCAATATCAGTTTAGCCTTTACCCGTATAGATAAAAAACCACATAAATAGAAAGAAACAGATACACACAGAGAAATACACTATTACTTCAGTATTTATAGTTGGTTGGTTTTTGTAATAACGTGAGAAGCATTTTAGCACGAAAAGTGTCAAAAGTGACAGCTCTGATACTATTCCTAGCAATGTGTAGAAGAGAAATTTGCGCAAGAGTTGACAAAGGCCGTAATGGCTTAACAAGCGAAAAACATTTAATGTTTCATTATATTTCAAGTCTTTTATATTTTGTGCTGTAATTTCGCAACTAGTAATGGCACTGGCAACTCGTTTAAAAAAAAAACAAGTAAAAAAGGGAAAACGAAGCGTTTAAAATAGGAACGTTTAAACACAAGCGCACGAGCTACGCACCAGCTTGCTGATAGGCCGCTTTTTATTCCATATTTAAAATGCGCGGAACGTCACAGGCGGCACAGACGGTAAATAATTACCCTTAAGCTCATCAACCACCTGCTGAATAGTTCGAATTATGAACAAGTATTCGAACTATTTAATTGGTCTCGAATTATAAAGGCGGCAAAGTTAAGCTTTGCCACTTATCAGGCAAAGCGTAGTTTATTTTACTTTTTGTATAGTAGTATTATAAGAATCACCAAACAAAATGAACGATTGTATTAATAAAGGATTATGATTATACATAATTAGTAACTATATTAATAAATAAAGTTTATTCTACTCTCACTTTTCTTTTATCCACCCACTAAATAACTTTTTTTAAAGTTTTTTTTTTGCCAGTAACATTTACCACCCCGTGTAATTAAAACTTAAAACAATTATCATAATTATCTTCGTCGGCTGAATTATTATGTTAAACTGACATTGATATATCGCTATAAGAATTATAAAAGCCTATCAACATCCGCTGCACGAACCCTTATAAAAACTACTTAATTACCTACGGAACCCGTTCTGTTATTGAAACACCATGAAACGGTACTTTAGTAGCTTCCAGAAAAACGGCAGTAATAATGAATTCAGTCATAAATCTGCTTCAGGTCGTAAATAATAAAAAATGGTCAAGTGTGTGTCAGGCTTCGCTTAAATTAAAGGCTCTGTATAATTTTTTTGAAAATTAGTTTTTAATGAAATTAATACCTACCTAGAGCAACAAAGTGATGTATTTTCACATCAGACTAAAAAAGCAGTACCAAACTAAAAAGTCGGTAATTATAGAAATCTGCAGATATTTTATATTACAGGGCAATAAAAAAAATAAAACAGAGTGTTACACTTGCCAAGAATATATCCAAGAATTCAGACACGGAACCCTAAAAACCCAGTAATTACGTGAGAAACAATCACAAGTTTTCATAACCAATATTTGTGCGCCAAAAAACTCAGTCTTTGTGCAAATGTGGAAATAAATCGTGAGGAGGTTCTTTGATGGTGGTGTGAGACAACTTGTCTGCGGACTTCATTCTTGGTCTTTCGTCTCTTACCACGTGGTAATACCAAAAGGAGTAAAAGGGATGGAGCGTTTAGCCCAGTGACAGACGGTCAGACGAGAAGCACCTGCTTTCGACTTCCTGCCCATTGGTTTTTTTCTGGAGGCATTTCCTGGCATGCGCTTGTGCGTTTATGTTCATTGTTTTTGTTGTTGCGAAGACGCTTCCGCGTATTTCCGTGTGGCTTCGTTATTTTGAAGTTTCGAGTGACCCAAAAAGGTGTCGACGTTTCCTGTGTGTTGGTATCAAAGGTGCACCGAGCATTGCAGTAATTGAGAGGCTTAAGTGGTTTTGCGAGGGTTAATTTGGAGGGTTTTTTTCTTTGTTGTTGGTACTTGTGAAAGTAATAACTAATAACACATGCAAACTCACGGAGCACGCCACGAAGGTTGTTTCGGGACAAATTCGGGCAAACATGATACCTTCCATGCTTATTTAGATAAACCTAGAGAAAGATGGAGCACTGCGTTAGATTTGGGTGAAACCAAGAACTCTACTTTCGCACGTACACAAGAGGCGCACATTGACATCGACATTAAATCGCGGCACTGTAGACCTAGTGTACGTTCGTGCAAAAGTAGAGAAATTCTTGGCTTGACTTAAATCTAGCGCAGAGATCCATCTTTCTCTCTAAGTTTATCTATCTATATACAATATACAAAGGAACAGGTCCTAACTGACTGACTGACTGACTGACAGACAACGTACAGCCTAAAGACATTCTTTTTGATCTGAGCCTAAACCGCTGATCGCAGAGATTTAAATTTTTTAGGGTGTAGGTATTTGTCTTGATGAGCAATGGTGAAAAAGAAAATGAAGGAAAATAAAGAAAGGACAAGAAAAAAAAGAAAGAAAGAAAAGATAAAAAAGAAAGTATTTTATGAAATTCAATGCCTAAAAGGGTGAAATAGGCTGATAATCTGTAATATGTATGTGAGGTAAGTAGGTAGCATGTTCGGTAAAATGTTCGTCCGAATTATTGTCTACAACCTTTATGGCGTGCTCCGTGACCTAATTAACTTCATATCAGTTCTCACGCGAGAGGCGCGGCCCTTTTACATAATTAATATTAAAAAGGTTATTACGCTTTAGTTATTGGTTAGAAACAACATGGAAAGCATCTTTTAACATATAATTATCATCATTGTCTTACTTGGTTAATTATTTCAAAAGTTTTTACATGTAAATACATAAGGAAAGGATATGAAAAGCCGAAAAAGGCTCAAAGTACTCAACATTATGAAAAATTCTACGAACAAACCCTATTATCTCAAAAAAATAATCATCTGTTCCACAAAAAAACTCCTATGTCCAAAAATTAAAAAACGCGTTCTCAATTTCTTTGCTCTACCTTCAACCATCACACTTTAATCACACTCACACAACAATCATAATGCAGAAACATTTCGACACTACCCAGTGGCAACTTTTGTTAATTCTGTGCCCATAGTAACAAGTGCATTTCTTATGACACCACAGCGACTATTGTTAATTCTGTGCCCATAGTAACAAGTGCATTTTTTTTGACACCATTGCAACTATTATTAATTCTGTGCCCATAGTAACAAGTGCCTTTCTTTTGACACTAAAGCAACTATTATTAATCTGTGCCCATAGTAACAAGTGCATTTCTTTTGACACCATTGCAACTATTATTAATTCTGTGCCCATAGTAACAAGTGCATTTCTGCAGTAACGCACAATTGTGACTTGTTGCCGCCACGCGTAGACGCTCCGGTGATTCCATTTGCAGTTATGGATTCACTGACTGTGACCGTTTGGTGGCATCTTTGAGATAGATCAGCTTGTTTGAAACTAACTGTGTGGGTTTTTTTTTCTGTAATTAATAATTAGGTGTGTTATTGTGGACGGCATATACGAAGGTTAATTTTTTTTTAAAGTAGAAAATGTAGTTGTTTAGTAAAAAAATGAGATACAAAATCTGGTCTAGCTACCCAACGATTTCTTAGTTGAGTATTTCCGTCTTTGCACCCCACAGCTTGATATATGCACGTAACTCAGGAGGGTTCTGTGATTTACCTGAAACAATAAAGAAATCGGTCAATAATTTGTAATTAATTCATAACATACTTACGTAGTAACTATTATCTAAACTGTGACTATACTAACCCCTTTGGCCGCTTCACTTTGATCTTTCTATCAGCCGCTTTGACCGGCCAAAATAAGAAAATGAATAAATTCTTACTGCATTGAAACTTAAATGAAAGGAGAATTTATTAAGAGTAGACCTTTTACTACAAATTGTACGTTACTTTGTATTTTAATACGATTCAATATTTTATCGTATATCCGCATTCAAAAGATAAAATGATAAAATATTTTCTTTACACGTTAATGCTACAGCCCACAGGGCTGCTTTCGAATTTGACTTTTTACGTGTTATTTTAAAATACTCAGACGTTTTTACCTTTTGTATCACATATTTTAATTAGTTAAACAAGTATCCAACTGTACTCACTGAATTTTATGTCATTTTATTATCTTTTTAAATGTACATAATTATTTAATATTTTTACAAAACTATTAAGTTTGACACGAATGATAGAAATAATATATGTAATTGAAGTAGGTACTCATAATATGTATTATATAATTTAACAACTAATATTTTTGCTTGTTATCATATTCTTTGTACAATAGCTTTTTCATATAACATATTTCATTTCCTACGCCCGAGCAATGTCCAAAAAATATGAACACAGAACCAAAAATTGAACAAAATGTCGTACGCTTTTGTTCTTTTGTCGCATAAAACACGTATCGTATGTCAATGGCAGCTCATTTGTGATGCAGAGGCGGATTAAGAATAATGTGGGGGCTACATTCCAACTTCATGAAACATATTTTGTAAATGCTTTTCAAATATTATAATTATTGGTGTTATTTAGCAGCTTTTTGCTGCAAAACGTATTGAGAATTTCTATAAACATTAATCACTTTATAAAGTGGTCCGTTTGTCTCTATTTGATAAACTTGAATCATCATCATCATCATCGTCAGCCTGTGTCGACCCACTGTTGGGTATAGGCCTCCTCTCCCTTGTGCCATTTTTCCCTGTCTTGGGCCGACTTGACTAAAAAACTTGAATAAAAGATCGAAAGATCGAAGCGTTTGGTCAATAAAGAGTGTTCCCTTGTACCTATTATTACAAAACAGTTGTAATTAATAATACAATACTTTATTAACACAAAGAAATCACAAACATAGCAAAATACATAAGAGAAAGGCACGAAAAGCAGTCTTATTGCCAAAAAAGAATAAAAATTAGTTCTATTAATAGTTTTTTATCGATTGCCCCTTCGAGTCCTTAGTCCCACCCCGGGCAGGTCATCACCCGATAAACTTGCATGACATGCACCCCGCTGCGACGTTGAAAGCATCAATATTATATCAGCTTCGATATTATCAACTAATGTTTATCGATATTTCGATCGAATCCTCGTATGAAATATCGATCGGTGCATTTGAAATGAAAGATGCATCAACTTTACTTTGGAAACTAACTTGGTTTTGACACATTTTGTTTGTAATTAGACACTGGAATACATACGTTACCGAATATGATGGAAACTAACCACCACTTTTTTATTGTGCTTTTGAATGACGAGACGAGCAAATCGCTCGCCTGATGTTAAACAGCAGGTTTGCCCATAATAGGTCTGCGCTGCCCAGACCTTCCACCACCACTTCCACCGCCACTTCTTTTAAGCCAAAGACACTCCCCCACTTCTGTGTTCCGCTGAGTGATTGATGACTTTGAATTTAAATTTAACAAATATCGAACGGTGCTCCAGACTCGAACACAGATGGCTATGACTTTAGCCACAGGATGAGGTTATTGACGATACCTCCTCGTCCACTTTTTTACTTAGATCAATGTAAGTAATATAGTATTAGTCAAATGCTGCGGAGAACTATCTACATGTCCTAAAGAGTCTATATTGTGAATTTTAAATCATTTAAGGATTGTACTTGCCGTTGGCGCTCTTCTTGCTCTAGTCTCCTTTCTTCTTCTTGTCGTCTCCTTTATTTTTCTTGTAGACTCATTTCTTCTTCTTCTCGTCTCCTTTCTTCTTCTTCTCGTCTCCACTCTTCGTCTCTTCTCTCTACGGCTCGTCTTTGCTCCTCTCCGCGAGCATCCATGGCATCACGTTGCTCCATGGTTAAGTTATTCGTAAGTTGACTTTGAACAAAATGGACCGCGTACAATTGCCGTGCAAATGAGTGTTGAAATGGATCAGGATAATTCATCGATCATGGTTTTATACACGTTCTCCCGAATCGAAATATATAGGGGAATTTAAATGATATCGAGAACGATATTTATGGAATTCCCTTATTAGGTCATCAACTAAATGACTAAAAATTCCTTATACGGATATTATATTTTTGTTGAAAACCATGGGTTTTTACTTGTCGTGTATTTAACATACAACTGTAATAATGTCCTTAACTACATGGGTCGGGCTCTCGAAACCCTGAAATGTGCTGAGGTCAATTGATTTCGGAAATATTATTTTTCAAAATGAAGGGATAGTGCGATCGCGAGATCTACTATTCGCAGAACTACTAATTATTCTTACTTACACTACATTATTTTGTATCTATAAAAAATATTCGAAATCTTGTTCAAATTTTTTTTCCAAACTACCTAATATTTACTTGTATTATTTTTATCAAAGCCATAATAAAATGTATTCATTGGTAGCCCGCTGAATCCTCTGTCAAAATTAATAACCCCTGTCATTCTGTAAAACATGAACAAAACCGATTGTAATCTTCGATACACAATCTTCTGCACTTTTTCACTGCAAAGAAAAATAAAACTGTTCCGTGGTACAATGTTGCCAGCTAACTTTTACTGAAACTGCCAAATTTTTTAAAAACCTTACTTCGTTTTTGATAAACTGATACCAAACAATACAAATACGAGAAAATGTACTAACCGTCAAATGATTAATTAAATATTGGGATACAAAATGTCTCACGTTTTTAACAGTCGCTTGTTCGGTCTCAAAACAATCTCAGTAGTTTATCTTTGGCTGTGAAAATAACATTTTCACACTCTCACAACTTTTATTATTGTCTCAGGTCCTGAGAGTCAAATCAAACCTTAATTTGACAATCAGTAGGTATTTTCAATTAATCACGTCATAATGTGACGACATCTTAAAAGTTATCATCTTAAAAAAAAAAGTTTATTTACTTGGGTAATTATTAAACCAATGGTAAGTCAAGTAAAAACATACTGAAGGCGTGAATGAAGGGGTATTTCTTGTTTCGGTATATTTACGAGTATTTACACATTTAGTAGGTACAGGTAGTTTTAATAATTGGGAAATGCGTTTTAATCAATCAGAAACAACACATAAATATTTTCTAATAATTATGATGGACAATTTCCCAATTTTCAAGCAGCTGTCCTAACTTGGCAGCACTATTTTTCTGAACTTTATATAATCCTAAAGCGGCTGTCATCCGATCCCGGCGTCCCACTGCGAGGTCAGAGCGGCCCGGTCCCCTGGACCCAGGGTCAAGTGCCATGCTCCTTTTGCCTGTCAGGTTACTTTGAAATATGGCAAATGTGTTTAATAAGGATTTTAAAATATTAAATGTACAGGAGTCGATTTTTATTGCCATTTTTAGTATTTGTTTGGTCGTTAAATGTTATTTATAAGTGCATTTTTCAGTAGAGGATTAAATGAGAATAAGAATAGGTTTACAGATGCATGGAGGACCTGTGATGTCCATGGATATGTCCTGTGAAGTCCATGGATATGTCCTGTGAAGTCCATGGATATGTCCTGTGATGTCCATGGATATGTCCTGTGAAGTCCATGGATATGTCCTGTGAAGTCCATGGATATGTCCTGTGAAGTCCATGGATATGTCCTGTGAAGTCCATGGATATGTCCTGTGAAGTCCATGGATATGTCTTGTGAAGTCCATGGATATGTCCTGTGAAGTCCATGGATATGTCCTGTGATGTCCATGGATATGTCCTGTGAAGTCCATGGATATGTCCTGTGAAGTCCATGGATATGTCCTGTGAAGTCCATGGATATGTCCTGTGAAGTCCATGGATATGTCCTGTGAAGTCCATGGATATGTCCATGGATGTCCATGAACGAATAAAACCGTTCATGGAGCTACATAATAGGTTTTAATTTAGATTGATCAAGTGCGTTTAATGCGAAACCGGGGTAAATTAAAATTGGTCTTAGTCATTTAACCCGTCACCGATGCTACCGGGGATAATGAAACAATCATACCTCTCTGTCCCGGTACCGGAATATATCCACCGGGGTGAATAGGATCATGTCACTCATTTTATCTTGTTAGTTATAAAAGTTGCTATGTACGAGTATACTGTACCTATATAGGAAACCATTAGCGAGAATTTTTTCGTAAGTTGTAAATAACCCTGTATCCAATTTCAAGATTTTAATTGCGATATCGTAAAATGAAGATATTAAAGCATTTATAAGCCCTACGATTCGATAGTTACTCCGTCGCGGCTCAGATTACAACATTTATCAAACCTGTAGGTTACTGTAGGTAATAAATTCCAGAAATTGGCTACACGGTCCGGCTTTATAATCTATGGCGGTTTTAATGATAGGGCTGTCCACGCTGAAATTGATAGGTAATCGATAGATCGGGAGTTGTAAATTTCAGGATGGTCTAGGTACTCTAGTCTATGGTTTGATAGCCCACCTCTATGCTCTTCTACGACTTAAGTACTCTATGGTTCTTAATTAATGGAAAATTCGTAATAATCGCTTAGAGATCTTAGATCGGCTTACAGTTTAGAAGAGTCTGTTCATAGTTTTCAAGCGTAGAACTTTATGTTTTAATATTTTTGGATCCTTTTTTAATTGTCTGTCAATTTTCTTCCTTTTCAATAGATTTTGTATTGCTTTTCCATTTTTTGTGGCAACCTTAACTTCTCAAGCATATTAATTTTCTTACGGAGCAACCCTATTTTAAGTTTGCGCATAGAATCATGACAACAGTTGCAAAATGATTGAATAGACCAGCGGTCTGTATATTTGCTCATTGCTTTGAGCTCTGAACGACCTTTATGGACGAATGCCGTGATCTGAGATTCTAATTTTATTTACAGTGATACTTACAGTAAGTTTAAGTAGTAATTAATCTTAATACATAAATAGCCAGAAAATTTCCATGAAAACTTAACTGCATAGCATACCCTTTCCTTATAACCCTGTATTTTAGTGGTAAAACCCTCTATTAGTCAAAAAAAGACGTAGTACAAATTTTTAACCCAATAAAAGAGAATGCGGTTGTTATTTCATACACTGACATAAAAAGACAAGCAAAAGATCGTCAAGCCTGGACTTTACTCCACGGAAGAACAACGCTCTTAAAAGCTACTTAAAAATTAATGTAGAACAAACTCGCGCATTTAATACTAAGTAATTTTATCGTGATTCAGTAAAGCAACCAGTAAATGCAATCCAAGTGTGAAGTAACAAGTAACAGCGGTACGAGCACGGCTGCCACTCCTCGGCCGCATCAGCCGATTGGTCACAGAGCCGGGCAATCACAACTCTGCGGCACTCCTTGACTGAGAAAACGGTGCTTTGGAGTAGCTAAATGGATGTACTGGGTGTATTCAGGCGCGGATAAAGGGGTTCGAAGTAGTGTGCAATGGGTGGAATTGCCTCCTTCTCACCCCTCGCCACCTCACCACTTTTTTGACAAGTACTTTATTTTGATCAAATATTTTGGTGTCTTCTCCAGTACATTATATGAAAGACACAGCTAGTTTTTTTCTAAAGTAGTTCAGGCGATGATAATAGAGGTATTTATGATTCAAGTGAACTCGATAAGAAGTACCTTTAGTTTCGTTAGTTCTTTATTAGGTGTAGAGTTTAGGTTTTAATTTTAAAGAAAAGAAGCTCTAATAAAGTTCGTGACACTAAGAGCCCATAATATTAGTAGGTAACATTAACATTCATACAAACTACGATCATGAATCCTAATATCGGTCAAAGATCATTTAATCCGATATTAAATCGGAACAGTCTCGCAATACGGCAGAATCTAGTAAATTGGCCGGTATCTGCGCGGGCGCACGATCCGAATAGGGTTGCCACTGCCGTAGCAGTAGTCTCTTTTCTAAGTGTAAATAAACATTATCGACAAGTGTCAGTTTTGAAAAAAAAAACTAAGTGCCTGACTACAAAAGAGCTGATTTTTTTTTCAGTAATGATAAAAAAGCAGTTTTTATGGAATAATAGCTAAAAACACCTCGAGTCACCAAAACTTTTTCAAACAAAAAGTAAACTAGATCAAAATTTAGCCATTTGCCAGCGACGATGCCACACTACAGACAGACACAAATACACTGACGCGTCAATCCTATAACACCCTTCTTTTTGCATCGAGTTTAAAAAAACGTGTGCATAAAACGTCACCAATACCAGTACCATTTAATGTTTTTAAAGATCAATAAATATTTCTGATTTGCGAGTGGCAACCCTAGACAGCTACAATCGCACTGAAGCACGGAGGTGGGAAAGGTCGATAGAGCTTTCGAATCAATGTCTTATTTAATTGAGGAATTGTGGAAATGAGTCGGATATTAGATGGAGAACCTAGGTCTGACCTCATCAACCTTCGCAATGGCTGCCATGAAAAACGTGACGACTATCTGAGAAAAACTTTCCATTTTGTTTGATTGGAGAAAGAAGTCAACTCAGTGAGTGGCCAACTCGCTAGCATTGCTGAAGATGCTATCACAAGAGAACAAACATAATTATAAAGAACTAGCTGCGACCCGCGGTACTAAAGGAATTGTAAAAAAACTTCAGGAACCGTGTTAATTTTTTCGAGATAAAAAGACTATAGTGTAAATTCAGGATATTTATAAACTACTGCCGAAATGTCATCTGAATCCATTTTGCCATTTTTCGTGATTGAGTAATTTGAGTATTAAACATATTTATACTCATTACGATTTATACTATAAATAGGATTCGCTCACTCGTTTACTAACATTGTCAGCTGATGTGTTATCTTCAGTAGGAAATACGCGCCGGAAAAGGATAAAGATAAAGAATTATTTAATTGCTTAAAATATGAGTAAATTGAGCGTACATATGTTAGGATGGCACAAAAGATTACAATGTCACTTAAAATCATGATATTTGATCCCATAAAAAAATGGAAAGCAATCTGGTAGAAAAGCAAACCGCAGACGTACATAGTATTAGTAATTAGTAATTACGTAACAGCCCACACAAGACGACCATTGTTATTTAGCTATAACCGATTTCACTAATGACATGTCAACCCGACATGAGAACTCCTGTTAACTTTTCGAAAGTACCTATCCGTCGATCTTTGTTGCTGAGCCGTTTTTGATGAACGACGCGTCAAACGAGTTGTCTTGCACTGCATTAGTTTAAATAGTAAATTACCGGTAGACAGAGCTCTTTAGAAATAGAATGAGGCGTAAATAGATGGACAGACAAAACAAACAATAGGTGGGAATGAATGAAAGCTTAGAATGTTGGTACGAGTAGTCTCCTAGCTGCAGAATGCAGTCTTTCTAATTGACCGAGCGAAGTGAGGTCTCATAGTTTAGAACAAATTGGTGCTTCTTTGTATGTTTGTACTCGTATATTTGTATGTACAAGAAGAGAGGCCCATGCTCAGCAGTGGGCGATTACAGTGAGATAATGATGATGTTTGTATATTTGTCTGGAGATAACTTGACGTTTAATCTGATCTTCATGAAATTTCACAAGCCAATAGTTCATTCTAATACAATTCTTAGGTTTGAATATAAGAACAACCGGTCGAGGGTTTGTGGAGTCTTGGATACAGGAGTCGCAACATGCAAGCACAATTTGTTCACCTTTGAGATCTTTGCTTGCTTGTGTGGAGCTTTGAGGTCACCCGCAGGGGTCTGAAATGCCCGCGAACAGTTGTAAACTCCATTCATGGTCACTCATTTAGAGACAGCCTGGGCTTTTAAGGATACCGGTGCTGTAAAAAGCGGCTGCTATTTCGCGTCGAAGCATCATTTTCTATGGATCCCTCCTATCAATATGCTATGACACCTCCAATACCTAAGGCATGTTAAGCCTTAATTGAGGACTCTTAGTACCCTTCGAGAAAACTCAGTCTCTTTTCTGATAGAAATCAATCCATGTACTTACTCGCTTCTCACATTAATCGATCTTTACTTTACACTCCAGTTTCCCAACAGAAGGTGTTCATTATTATTGCACTTTACGGCGCGAACAAACAACTCTGCCGGCGCTGTATCGGATTTGTAACATCGGTACAGTATTAGCTTAGGGATGTCACTTCCGGAAAAAGCAGTAAGACGCAACAACATAAAAATATGAAATACCCTTGAAATGTGAACCCTATGTCGTGTTTTGTACAGCAGAATTTTTGATGCGTCAAAAAACGCGTTTGAACAACTTTGCCATGACAGTTATTACGTATTTTGCGGGCGTTCTCATTGTCAAGAAAATCTAATAATTTTGGGGAACAAGGAACAAGTGAGGCTTGGTTAGAAAATTTAAAAAAACCTACTTTGCGTATAAACCTTATTACCTTTATAGTTACTGGGTCCAATTTTCAAGGTTCATAGTAGTTAGCTTTCCAATGCTAAATGTAGATATAGCAAATAGAATCCATTACTATCATTCTAAACAAAACAAAACATTCAATAAACGAAGTGCAAAGTGACAACCCTGCTTCTATCGAATGATTAACGTCCGTGGGAATGCGCGAGCGCGGGCCACAGACACTCGCATATTTAGTACTGATATAACATTATCGCAACAGATGAAGTGATAGTTAGTATGAGATATTGAGCCTATGGGAAACAAACTTTCTTGCTGTTGAAAGATATGGACTGTCCATGATTGTGCAATTTCACTACAAGAACTGCAGCTTTATTGTCTAACTAACTGGTTATCGGAATCAGCTTCGTTTACACACTTGAAGATTTAGACAAAAAAAGCTGATCCCGATTGCAGGCAGACAATTAAGCCACTGATCATTATATTTGTATTAGACTTGTGTTTGTCTGTGTGTTTGTTAGTTTGAGTTGGTTTTTCATCAGTACTTACTCTTATTTAGCAATATTTGACCATCTCTCTGAGAGTGTGAGCCTAAAATAAATGTAATTTTTCCCGGATACAATCTTATCGCTAATGAAAATCTTGTGTCGATGATATTACGGTAATTTTATGCAATACAGTAATGAGGAGAACAAGAGTATTCGCTTGATAGCGAATATTCTTGTCAGTAAAGGACAAGATTACCAGGAAACCAGTTGTTATCGCAAGTACCTGCAATAACATTGGAAAAGAAGCGCATCAAAAAGACTGTTACAGAATTCTTCTGCAACAATTTTGTGTGACAAGCGAAAAGACATACTTGGAAAAGAATTTGGATCGCAAAATACCCCTCAAATTCCTGACAAGTATTCCGCCGGAATTTTATAAACTTTTGGTATATATCTCGTCTACCTTGAGTCCTTGACGTATCCCACAATCGGAAACCTGGCTACTGTGCTTGTGAGAACAGATTTGGCTCGCACACCCTTTCATTTTAAACTGTACTCCCGTTGCATGCAACAGACCTTGTAAACTATTAGCTGCAAGAATAAAATTTACCCTCACCCTCAGTCTTGTTGAGGAAGCAGTTGTTCCAAAATAAAAACCTTCCTCTCTTTTCAATTAAATATCTCAGACAATCGATTCTAACTAAAACAACCTTTAAGTCCAACTGTAAACTTATCTATAACTTCATCTCTTTCTCCCACAGTCGTAGCTGAAAATAGGCGCATTTAATTTCCCAACATCACCAGCGTTTTTACACTTGAGTCACCTGACCTGCAAGGAGGTACTCGCTACCGGCAGACTTCACTACCTGTTGCAGCCAGCGAGCGCCATGTACGGCCACAAGCCTCACTGAACAGGTCTTAGAAAAATGTTAACCAGACCCGAAGGTTACGGCAGTTACGTACGAGATCGTATCAGCTTGTTTACAAGTGAGTGAGGAAATGTACGAGGAAATCATGTGTCGTGTAATTATAGAAAGTTTTGTCGGTATGCGATTAGATGTGGATCTTGAAGAAAATATACAGTTATAAATGAGGAATGTTACTTTTACCGGAAAAAACATAGTAAAATTATTAAGAGATTTAGACTGCTTGGTAAAACATTTCATTTAATTCTAAAAGTCAAGTTGAGTCTAACTGTATAAACCTGTGCTTTACTTAAATTTATATAGTAAGTAGACTAGTCTTGACTCTAAGTACTGAGATTATGTCTTCAAGGTGCAGCGACCAAGTTACATGTAAAAGTCAAAGTCACGCCATGTGATAGAAGAAATCACATGGCGTGACTCTCAGAATAACTAGCAAAATTTTGAAGGGAAATAAGAAAAAAACATTACAAATGAAAGAGAAAGCTCGATAAAACTATCGTTGTCTCTACAAAGTTGGGCCAAATCATGTTGATTCTAATAGAGAAGCCAATATTTAATATGCAAATTGTTTATCATTAAAGTTCGGGATGTATGGACCACGGTTGTATGTCGGGTCGGGAACAAGCGCCAGTAATAACAAATCGGCCCGCGGATATGTATGACTCACGAAGTGTGCGGTGACCACGACATTGAGGCTCGAATAGCATGTCGTGAGCAAAACGTGCTTTGAAATCAAGTCTATCTGCTACAATGTTTAGCGAAACTTTTACACTTTTCTCTAAGTTTATTTGTGTTTGTTCTTTCTGTTTGTCGTGTTAATAAATTGTTATTGTAATTGTAACTCTAGTTCATTTTAATGTATTTCTGTTTAGTTTTTATCTATGGCAACTAGCACTAGCACTTTCCTTCTAATCCGTTTTCCGTTTTCGATATTGCAATTTTTATTCAAAACTCAAATACCTTTTTAATCACTACCTAACTATGCTCAATGTTCATGTCCAACTGCTTTATTTTTGACTTTCAAGAAGATTACCTAGCATTACCCTAATAAGGCTAAAAAACCAAAACAAGAACCTTAATGACTCTGTCAGCTCTGTTGTTACAACCGTTTAGAGTGCCACATTTCACTGCATCGAAAGCAACTAAACTAGTATGTACTTTTACCATCCGATTGCATCCGGAAGATAATAGAGATAATTGAATTACGATGTTAGATATAAACATACGATAACAGAGCACAATGACCATTGTCTCATTGTTTATCGTCAACGATTGCGTATGGATTGATTTAAGTTTTTATCTGAGCTTATGACAATATAGATAACTATGAAAAAATCGGATTAAATAGTACACGATGTGTCTTTCTCACGGGGTTTTTGTTATGTAATTATTGGCTTTGTTTATTTTTTTGTTGAAGTTAGCTAAAAAGATAAGGGTAATTACTGCGATAGTATCTACTTTCATTTGGTACAGTTATTGCTCGAACGATGCTAAACAAAAGACAACCTAATGGTTTGTTTTGCACGTCAAGTAAGTCCGCAGCTTACAAACGTTGTTTTGTGTCCAAAAACATTTTGTCCTACTGCATTGAGATTCTGCAACAGATCCTTACTCCTTAGCGTACTTTGCTGTAGCTTGTAGCAAATCTGCATTTTACCTGAAACAAAACACATTTTTGTTAATTTTACCCATATTTTACATACTTTAATTGAACATCCATATTTTGAGTCATTTTGTCATACTTCCACGTTTGTAATTTCAACAACTTTGTATGCCATTTACGACTGTCAAGTGTGCTCCTGACGGGTGTAAATGGCGTACACTTTTCTATCGAATACTCGCTACGTATTTTTACGTCAAAGTTGTGCTAGGCCCACTGACCTACATTTAAAATATTTGCGTTCCGACAAAATGTAGTCTTGACTTCTAAAGTTTTGGCTTCAGAAAAAAAGCTTCAAATAGCGTTGTGATTATGTCCTTAAGGTACGGGTCGAGTGGTCACAGCACGTTCGTCTCGTGCATGTTATTAAACTTGACCACTATTCCGGTTTCAAGTACTCAGGATTAATAATCACATTAAGTTTTTTTCTGCCATTTTGCTTTTACTACATCGGCGGCGCCACCACAAACAGGTTTTTGTCCACTTCCTTTTTTAAGGTTATTTTTACACGCGCTTAATTAAAAGTATTTTGTTTTGGTGTTTAATGTTTTGATCGATTGCCTGTGATCTGTTTTGTTTTGTTTAACGTTTTTTCTTGTGATTTTATTATTATGAACAGTTATCATCATTAACACGCTTTTATTAGCTTCACCTGTATGTTTGTATGTTTGTATGTTTGTATGTTTGTATGTTTGTATGTAACCGACTCCTTTGAGCGCGTTTTTGACCCACTTGAAACGGTCAGATTTCTTTCAAACTTTGTAGATATATCGAGGACCGATGACAATACACTAAACAAATCGTGTTTTTTAGTTTTTTTAACTATTAATTTGTTTAACACGCTTTTTCTATAAAGTTTCTTTAACTTTTAATACCGTTTAACTTGCAAATGGTAATTTCGTCATTCGTGTCAGAGAACAGAGTGGCGCAGTGGAAGCGTGCTGGGCTCATAACCCAGAGGTCCCTGGATCGAAACCACGCGCTAGAAATCTTTTTGCTCAATATTTTTTTGTTACGCATCAATTTTATTTTATGAGGTCTGAGGATCGAAACCACGCGGCTACAAATCTTTTTGCTCAATATTTTTTGTTACGCATCAATTTTATTTTTAATTTACTTGAGCAGACGGCCAAAATCGGATAACACCAACACATTTGTACATATTAATAATGGTTAATAGTTAGCAAATCGAACTAAAAAGCGAAAAATAAATAATAGTTAAAAAAAAACTAAAAAAACACGCTTTTTATAAAAAACCGAACTAAAAAAATAGAAAATAAAATTTTATAAATTTAAATTAAGAATAGGGTTGAAAATTTCAATAAATATAAATTAATAATAGTGTAAATAAATAAATATATGTATTTTATTTTTAAAAAAGCGTGGGGTGCTTTCTAAGATATTATCAAAATGCTAATCACTCTACTCATGTCTGTCAATACAAAATGTATCTACAAAATATATAATATCTATTGACCCATGCACCCCACGCTTTTTAAAAATAAAATACATATATTTATTTATTTACACTATTATTAATTTATATTTATTGAAATTTTCAACCCTATTCTTAATTTAAATTTATAAAATTTTATTTTCTATTTTTTTAGTTCGGTTTTTTATAAAAAGCGTGTTTTTTTAGTTTTTTTTTAACTATTATTTTTTTAACACGCTTTTATTAGCTTCACCTGTATGTTTGTATGTTTGTATGTAACCGACTCCTTTGAGCGCGTTTTTGACCCACTTTAAACGGTCAGATTTCTTTCAAACTTTGTAGATATATCGAGGACCGATGACAATACACTAAACAAATCGTGTTTTTTAGTTTTTTTAACTATTAATTTTTTAGACATCGGTATTCATCGTGTTCGTCATTTATCTATTATCCGTATCTGAATCTTATATCAAGTGATTTGCGCATATTCAAAAGTTGCTACGGTATATGTTCACCATAAAAGTATAGTAAGTATAAGTAATTGATTTCTCCTTTTCGATTAGAATACTATTTAGAATAAAAAAATCTGTAAAAAAAGTTTTGATGGCCTTGTCTAATAGACCGCAATGTTATAGACATCTTTATTATTAGTAACACGGAACAGATTTTTCTGTTCCGTGATTAGTAAGTTTACATCTGTAAAGTAAAGCCTAACTAGAATATCCATAAACGTTAAAACACTTAAGTACTATGTTTTTGTCGATATACAACCACGGCTATTTTACCTCAGACATACGAGTAGCTTGAAAATTCTAAATTATATAAAATAGAATTCATGAAAATTCTAAAAAGAGAAACCTTACGTAATACATATTTTGTGAATCCCTGATTTAATGCCAAAGCAACATAAAAAGCCCTAATATTTTCTTTATCTGCCTCATTTGCCTTTATAACCGGTTTTGACATTTCGAATTAACTTTGAGAGCAAAAGGTTAAGTGAAAACAGTAAGCGTGGGCACGCATTGTTTACGCCTTGCCCTTTGGGTAGTCGGACGAAAGTGTCACTTTGGGACATGCCATTACTCGTATACCCAATCTAGCACTAAACGCCCAAATATTCAACAGACGTCTACGTGATTTAGAAATACTTGCCCTATTTATCGAAAAGGTCTAACGATGTAAAATAACCTTGTGATTATTTTTATTGCTTTCGTCAGATTTTCTTTTCTAAAAATCATACAATTTTTCTCTAATTCCAATTTATAGTCCCAAATTTTCCATGAATTTATTTGCTTTAATGAATTATTCAAAAACTTCACGTATTACACGAAAATATTAACAACCACTACAGCCTTCTTAAGCCTTCCTAAAAACCTCCGCCACTAGATCTCTGAGGTTTAGGAAATTATTAAGAAACGTGTTTCAGAGTATACTGGATACTAAGGGCCGAGTAGGTCAACGCGCCCTACGCAAACAAGTCAGCTGTGCATATTTACAAACGTTTGTGTGTCAGGAAAAGTAGGAAATCGCTGCGTGGGAGCATTGCATAAATTAACATTTGTGCCGTGTTATCAGAGCATCGTGCGGCATCGTGACTGGAATATGTGGAACAGTTACGACATATAACCGACTGTGCTAGGCTTGTAAACGAAATGACATCAGATTAGCGCACCTGTTGCCGCTGAAAAAGGAAAGTGTGAACGTTAAAGCATGCTACCTGTTTTGGGAAAGAATTTGTAGGAACGGTCAAGATAAAATGATCAATAAAATTGATTTCAGGATCATTTTATTATCGTTGTGCACTAGATTGTAGGTATAACAATACTTCAGCACCAATCGTCTAACTACTGACTTTTGCAGCCGACGTCAAGTGTACCATCAATCAACGTGCTTGGTTCATAAATCATGTAGGAAAAAAACACAAACATTGTTGAAAACGCAACCACAATCAAGTTTTCATTGCGCATCACACGCAGATTCTCACACCCAATAAAAATATCATCGACATACACAACAAAGCCCTTACATCAAGTAATTCCTCGTCACACGCGCACGCATAAGTCGTGATTTTATTAACTTACATCGCGTTCTCATTATTATGTATGTATGTAAGTTTGCATTATCTCACGCTTCGAGTTGCCGTATAGGATCGAATTCTGAAGCGATAGCGATTTGGAAAAAAGCGTGAGATAGAGCAAGTGAGAGCAAAGCATTCCTAATAAAAACCGTTGAGTTATCTTGATGGTTTTATGCTTTGACGTGAATTTGATAAACGACTTTTAGGGAGGAGGTCTTACAAAAATAGCAGCGATTCGGAAATGTATATTTTCGAGAGCTTCTTGTAATTAAGCTACCAAGTATAGATTTGTAATAATTTACCGTCGTAAAGATCAATCAATTGACAGTAATTAACAAATATTATTATTGAAAGAAACACAAGCAATGCAAAATGTTAGCTCTTTGTATAAAAACCAATCCTCTCATAGCCATTACATACCTACACATAAAAACAATACCCTACTTCTAGGGCGTAGGTATAGTAAAAGTTACAGGCTTGCTTTCACTCCGCTACCCTCCAACTTGACATTCTACGAGCAAATTGGCTTGTAAATATTTTTATCTCTTAGGTACTTCTGTTTTCTCTTGTTAATCTGCTATTGTCTGTGCCTTGCACCACACCAATGGTTTCCACGAAGACTTTCACATAAAAACATCATGAATCTAATCCTACCATTTCTTTCTCAGATGGTACGTGAAATGACACGCATGACTGTGTCATAATTTATTCACCTGGGATGTGTCTGGTGTCATTGCGTAATAAACCATATTTACAGTACAGTAAAGCGTTATTTTGATCGAGGTTATGAGATCTTGTTACCAGTTTTTTGAAATGCAACAGAAAAAAAGCGAGCTTGTATAGGCTGAGTGGCATGCCCTAGTGTCAAAGCAAACATATAAATAAACATGATTCTCGCTCTTGACAATATTATTAAGTTTTGAAGCTAAGAATATTTGTTGCTACTGTAACTTTTGTCAATTAGGTATAATACATATAAATACCTCACGGTTTTACCTGTTTTACTTTTCTACGAGAATAGATTAAAAGTATTTGTTCTAGAATAAGCTTGAAACCCGTTCAGCCATTATTGAGTTGAGATGGATCAACCATTTATCTGATTCACACACAAACTATCACTTTTACAATGATGCCAGTATATTATTATTAGTGTAATTGGCCTGAAGCTGCAATTTGCAATTTATTAACGGCTTGCAATTTAAATTTATTAATTTACCAATTACTCGGATCTAATTATTATCATTATGCCTTGTTTGTACTAAAAATGTAGCCTACAAATTAAAATTACTATAGCGACATAATTACGCAGATAAATTAGCAAGAGCCAGTAGTAAAGATATTATTGCAGTTATACAGGGTCATTCATAAAGGGTATGCTAAGCCGAAAAGGGCTCTTAGTACTCATCATTTTGAACAACTATTACTATGGGTCCAACCCAGAATTCGCGAAAAAAATATCAGCTGTTCCATACATTTTGTCGAGTGTCGTTGACATTTTTCTTTTTTTTTTTATGTAATTGAGTGACGAGACGAGCAAATCGCTCGCCTGATGTTAAACGTCACGTTTGCCCATAACAGGTCTGCACCATCCAGAATTTTGAACTCGCAGAATTCAAGACCCTGCGCGGCACAGCACTGCGCTCATCACCCTGAGATTATAAGTTATTTAATCTCCCATTTGCCCTGTAATTTCACTGGAAACAATGCCCTTCCAACCGGAACACAGTAATGTTTGCACATTACTGCTTGGCGGTGGAATAACTGGCAAAGGTGTGGTACTTCCCCAGGCGGGCTCTGCAAAAGAGCCCTACCTACCACTACAAAAGAGCCCTACCACTACAATTTCTATGGTACAGCTGATTTTTTTCGCGAATTTCGGGTTGGTCCCGTAGTAAAAGTTGTTCATAATGATGAGTACTAAGAGCCCTTTTCGGCTTAGCATACCCTTTATGAATAACTCTATTTTTGCAAATAGCGGATTCTTAATAGTTGACGTCAATTAAATGAAAATAAATACTTGTTTTTATATGGACGATGATATCGCGGAAGATAAGCGTAGAATTACAGGTTTTTAATTTAAACCTTGTACTTGTAACAGTTGACCAGTCAGGGCAATTAGTTAAATTGTTTTATACGTGGTTTGGCATAGATTTGGTTAACGAAGAACGACCTATGATGACCTTTGAGTGGCTATGATGTTTGCCAGGTGCCAGGTGGTTATCGCTTGAGACACGAGCTTTTGATTTTTTTCCATGATAGGCTTGCGTTTGACCGCCATCGAGGCAGATGGTGATAATTGATGTGGTCTGCGATGGAGCACGCTTGCCTAGAAGAAACCGATTCAGTTGCGACTTGAAGACTATTTTATCTATGAGAGAACATTTACTCGGGCAGAGCATTCCATATATTTATTAGAGCGTTTTCTAGAATGTATTACTTACATTTGACATTCCATCTTATGTTATTTATTAATAACTTTTGTACTTTTTACTTGAAAACTACTACGAGTAACTAAACGAATTATCACAAAATGTTTCAAACCCAGTTGTTTGTAACATTTTGTTTTTTTACTAAAACTTTGGACGTATTGATGATAGAAACAGAAATAAACATGACAAAGAACATTGAAGAACGGAAAACATTTAACAAACTATAAACAAACATTTTTGTGTCACATGGCATTTTCGTGTCACGTGGCCCCGTGGCACAAAATTACGTAACATTTTTATCTAAAGAAAGTGAAGAAAACATTTAAGACGCTAATAAAAGTGAAGGTATTGAACTTCCATTAAAAAATCTAAAGTTGGAGTAATAAAATGTTTAAATGGGAGATAGTGATTCTACTTTAGAATAAAGATGCGCCTGTTGCCTGTTCGTAACAAGACGCGATTGATTCGATTACTCATTAACTGGGCACAGTCAACTTTTAACTCGTTTTAGTACCGTGTGCTATTAAATAAGGTTGATTATTTGTTTATTACCATAGTCTAAATTCGATAAAGTGTTTTCTAAAAGCAAACAACCATGTCGAAATAAAACTGTCGAGTCTTTTGGGTCTTCTGCGTAGTGTTCTACAATTTATAGTTTTCCAATAAATACTTTCTTGCTCAAATATTATCTAGGAATATGACCAGTATTGTATGGAAAATTGGATTTTATGACAGTTTGTAATTTACAATTCTTTTTCGCCAAATTTCATCACCAACTTTATCTGTATTATTCAATGATTACTTCGACAAGTTTTGCTTTAGTTCTTATAGCGACAAGGTTATTTCTTCCTAAATGTAATGTAGAGTTTTATCTCGAAGCAATGAATGGTTTTTGTAGTGAAACCGGTGATTTGCCGTTAATTGCCGATAAAAGAGTATCGAGTGAAAATAGAACACTAAACAATCTGATTATGGCTCTGATAACAACGTTAGCTCTAGGTGGGGAGTTTCGTCCGTTTGTTGGTTAAATATGATTTTAAAACTGTTCAAACGAGAGGATGTAATTTAAGAAAAAGGGTTTAATTATGACATTCTACGAACGATGTTTATTTTACTAATTAGTAATTATTTTTCTTTTCTGTATTTTAAAATTTCAAGATTTTCATAAATAATTCATAAAACATTCTAGAGTTTTGCAGCAATTTTCTCTTTTTGCATACTTTTGTGTTTTATCTCGATATTCTGTAGAAGTATTAATTAAAGAAGACAAATCAGTGAAAAATAATGTACAGAAATTGAAAACTCTGGTCAGTTGGAAAATAAAGAAAAAGAGATGTTTACTTATTATTTTTATGAATGAAGATTATGATATTTATATCTGCCGAAGATTTGAGTATTTCATTGCCTTCGAGCAAATTTGCATATCCAAAACAAAAGGTTCAGCTCCTCCAGATTTCAAATCCAATTAAGATTTCATCACCCCAAGACAAATCTTAGTCATTCTACAAAGGAAACACAGCATTAACCTATTTGTAGTAAGATCCAAAGATTGTACAGAATAGGCCACAGTGAGCTACGCTTGATCGTAAATTTTACTGTTAATTGGTCTTCTTGTATGGAACTTACGAGCCTCGTAGATCCTTTACAATAAGGAACTCTCTACCTTGAGGCGTAAGACTCTAAATCTTTTGTGGATAAGGAACACAGATTTACAGAGCATAAACTAAGAGTAGCAGAGGTCTTGAACCTGCAACCCGCTGGCGAAATGTTAATTTACTGCAGGTTTTAATTTAGGAGCTCTTATTGGTTGTCGGGGAGATCTACTGATTGGTCTTACTGTTCTCCTATTTATCTACGTATTTATTATTGACGTTGAGAAACTATCGACATACTTACATATATTTGAGATCAAAGTAAGGCGAAGTGTGTTGCCATCTCTAGTAGTACACACTCACTCAATATTTTTTACAGTAGGTAAGCTCTGAACATTTTAATTGTTAAAAGTTGGTAACATTGACATCTTAAGATCAAACATAATCATCTAAAAAATAATAAGAAACAGTAAGAACACTTTACTTTATCAAGGACATTGTAATTTATAGAAGTTTCACGATCTACGACAACACCGAATTACCTCACAGCGCCACCTACAGCGAAACGCCTAGCCTGTCAACTACAAACAGAACACGAGAACATAATTACAGAACTGAGTCTACTAAGGATATTTTTGCTCCAACCTCACTTGCGCAGTTCCTGGTAATTATGCTCCTTTCACATTTCGAGCCTTATCTCTACTCGACTAACAACTAGCGCTACGAGACATAAAATTGACACTTCCTACACTATCTCCTATCGTCCTGCTTACAAGCCACTAGCTGTCAGCGTGACAGCGCGGCCGCACGACAGCGTGACAGCGTGTCAAAATAGAGTTCGCAGCATGAGATGATAGCAAGCAGGAAGTGTCGCGATGTGTGACGGTAACCCTACCGCCGGTGTTGGCTGTCGCACCGTTAGACGCCGCCGCAGGATCGTGTGGCCGCTTTCATAGGATACTGTCGCGAAACACAGCAAAAAGAGGTATCGTGTTTGTGGAATCGAGCCTTTATTTCACAAGATACTAAACTTTGTAGAATTTTAAACACAAGCACTAGATTTTAAGAAGAGATACAATAACTTGAGGATTTTCTTCTTCGCTTAGATCTTTTAAATTATTTCGACACTAAAAAAGTATGGGTGAGTACCATAAGAGTGGTGGCCGAGGCAAGTTGGTGGTCCGGTAGCGAGATGGGTCGACGACATAATATAATTAGATATGTAGTCAAGAGTCGCGAGTCCTGGACCTAATTGACATGTGACCGAGGCGGATGAAATAACAGACATCGTAGGAGAGGACATAGGAGAGAGGCCTATACCCAGCAATAATAAAGAAAGTTATGGATGATGCTAATAGATAACCATGGTTAAACAAGACTACTAAAATCAAGAAGGTGGCGAATTTTATTATATGGCAAAATCAAAATATATTTACATCTTAAATTTAAAATAACAAAATAAACTAAATAGAACTAAGAAATTTACAAAAACTAAAAATCAAAAAGTAGTTTTTGCCCGTGTGGCAAAGTACCAAGAACAAATATGCTAACTTCATGTAAAACTCGCGAATTGGTTGTTAACAATTTGCTGATTACGAAAACATGTCAAAATTCACAAAATATTCAAAACTAGTTCAGACATATCGGTCTATCTACGAGTATGTAGTTAGATCTACACTATACCTAAATACCATTGTGTTGTCTGTTTATGTAAAAACTGACATCTCTTGTCTCGTTACGAGGCGTGCGTATCTAGACCGACCAGGCTGTGTTAGTGCATGTGCGATAATTAGTTGCATCAGTCCTACCTTGAAACGTTTCAGAAACTAGAGCGTATTCAGTAATTTTAGCATAAATTCGTAAAATACGTAGCGAATATTCGATAGAAAAATGTTTGAACATTATGCAGTAATAGGGTCCCGTTTTACCCTTTGGGTACGGAACCCCAAAAACTGATCATCATTAAATTTTGCATATACATTGTCAGGGATACAGGACATCAGCTACTTTTCATCATCGTCATCACCACCGTTTTTATCACAGCGCGGGTGAAAATGCCTATTTTACTGGAATAGTAATTTTATTAGAATTATTGAGGGTTTGTCGAAGGTCCGTAAAGTCAACAATTCTTATAATAACCGTGATGTCAGTGTGATGTCACGTGATTATTTGTATGCGGTGCCCTTCGTCTCAAAATAGATAAATCCGATCTTTTGAATGATGATTTCACTCATACAAATACTTCATACATGTGTAATATGTATTTGTATGAGTGCCAATAGTTCTTATTCGCTTTGACAATTAGCGTTATTCGCGTTCCTTATCCCAAAGCCCTCTCTGTATTCTTTTATATTACCTCTATAATCTATAGGTATAGATTAAAAAGTTAAGAATTATTTGATGTGCAGATTATAAAAATTAAAGATACAAAGAGAAAATACTTACAAACTAGTGCCAGAAGTGCGGCTTATATTGCGCTTATAAATTCTAGATTAGACCTAAAATCTACAATTAGGAGTTGATCCTGCGCGACCCTATTGGCTAATAATTCAACATTTCAACGTTCGAGGATCAAAGTTCAGGTTGTCGTCAACATGCCGACACGAATTTATATGTCAAAAAAAACAATTGAGTACACACATCCGGGTACAAAATCATGAAGTTCGAAAACTTACATCATCTCGAGCCAGAGCAAAGCCAGAATTGCTCGATTCGAGTTTCATCCAGAATCGAACATCGGAGAAGTCAACAGAGACCGCTTCTTAACTGTAATTTATAAACTACGTAAAAATGTATATACCTACTGATCGTCGACACGTCAACCTCAGACCCTCGCATCACGACCAATATTTTTTTTTAAATATCGATCCCACATAAAGTAGGGCGGCTATTATGCTCAGATTAAAGAGGGATGCACCCGAGATGCTCTATTGTCCACTACCCCTGCCACAGATTCGTTCACAGTCGCTCCCTTGTGCTGACGTGTGGCTTCAAACTGAAGTATGCTTTAGTAAATTGGCAGCTCTTTTGTAGCCGGTTTGAAGTGGTATTATTCTGTATGAGGGGATATCGATCGAATAAACGCGTAAGTGGAATTGGTAGGAAGTTCCCAGTAATAGATAATGTTTTTGTTTTTCTATGCAGCAATGTACCGTAGCTTGACAGGTGGTATTATTATTTGTATCATATTTATAGGATTATTATATTGTATAGAGGTATAGACGGTATAGTAAATCAGTGAAGAGGAAGAGGAGAAGAGCAGAGAAAAGGAAGAGTAGAAGGAGACCTATATACTCAGCCGTGAAAAAGGATGATAATGGTAACATTGGTGATAGTTATATGACTAGCGTAACCTACGGTTTTGTTGCAAGTTTATCTCGTTTAATAGTACTTAGTAGATAATTAACTGAGACTTTCAACACTTTAAAGTATCTCTGTTCAAGAAAATTACATCGATTTATATCTCTGTTTCTGTGTGAAAGATGAACAAACAAACACACTTTCGCAGTTATAATATTTACATTCCTCGTCTGCTGGAATTGTCAGATTACTTCGAACTCTTATCACATGCCTTATCAGCCACTTCTGCATATAATAGTTATCTTCTATCGCAAGAGCCCCTATAACAGATATATGACAGGGAATTCGTCACGATAAGCGCCTACTCTTTTCATATTAATGAGAATCAAATGACAAGATCTATGCCTAATTAAAAGTAAACAATTAATTAATATAACTTTTTAATGTTCACAAAAAATATTGGCAAGACGATTGGCTCAAGAGTTCAATTACAGAAGGCAGTCATCCTCGCATAGTCCTGAAGTATCTTTGTCTGCAGCCCTTATCACCGGTAGCTTGGGCCCTGTTCCGCTGCTGTTTTTTTCTATTTATATTGTTAAAACTTACAAAAAACATTTGAATTAATAAGTTTAATCAAAACACTTGAATTGAGTCCTATTTTTTACGTGTAGTTTTCCATTTATGTTGTTTCTAAAAAAAAAATATCAAACACAGATTCATTACTATAATATTCTGGTAATAAATAACGATGAGATCATTAACACATTAAATAAATATTGACTGTTTCGCCCTACACTTCACAATAGCCGTTTGACCTACCGCGTGGGCTCACACCTACATAACTACAACCATGTTGCAACCCGACATAAAACCATAGATAAAAACAATAAACCATAGAAGTAAACACAACTAACGCATTTGTTATCAAATTCACAATCCAGGGTTATAGGTCATCGCTCCATACGGGCGAAGATAAAGGTAATAAATATTCAATACATTTAAGGTTTCGTCATTGATAAGAAGTGTCAATTAATACGATAATGGTATGTGGGCTGTATCTGTGTAGGACAGGTGGAGTTAACAGTCGAGGTTGCGATGGAGACGTTAGGTTTGGTATCTAACAATACACAAAGGAACTAGGGAAATGCAAGAGGGATTTAGAGCTTATAGTGTCAAAAATATGTACAACAGAAAAGATAACCTACCCTTTCTTTGTTCAAAAGATAAATCAATACCAAAGTATTGAAGATACCTAATATGGCAATACAGAGGACCTAGACGTGCGATAAAAATTGCGGGTGGTCTGTATAGATAGGAAACAACATGATTACACGATAGACAAAAATAAATAAGAATGAAGATATTCGAATAAATTTAACTTAACATAGAAGAAAACTTAAAAGACTAGTATTTTACGTGAAAGCGTTTTGATAGTAGAGTAGAATATTGCACATTACGATGTTTAATTTGAATAAGCCCAAGAAATGAATTTCAAATACCGCCATCTTGTTCAATTCGGTTTGAACTAAAACATTTACCTGATTCGTAGTTTGAAAATTCTCACCGACCTAGGTAATATTTTCTCAACTAAAACGCGTACCGATAAATTTTTTATGTCATCCAATAAAAAAGTTATAACTAACTTTCCAAATTACACTCTTCTCTAATTACGGTACTCTCGTTACAAAATAATGAACGTAAACATTTAGTGTTGCCATTAAGATTCGCGTGTCGATAAAACCGTCGTCTAATTTAGAGCAATGAGAGTGCGACGACTCGATAAAAATATCGATATCGATGAACGAGTCTCCTCATTTCACGACGTAATTTTAAATGAGAAAGTTGCTAAAAGTGAGTAAAACTTATAGCAAACTAATATAAAATTAAATTTCACAAAATATAAAGAAAATATACAGTGATAAGTGCAATCAAAAACGGAAACGTGTTTCTTTTCCAATATCTGTAGCTACATAAACGAGTAGTATAACTGCAAAATTGTAAACGAAGCGTTTACTTATTTAATTTAAAACGAATTCAAAATGGTTTTTTGTTGATTTAGCAATTTTCCGATTATTGGCGATTCTGATGTAGAATGTAGGTATCTAATAATACGAGTAGACTGTGGTTTCAAATACGCGTTTGACTACAAACGCGTTTTCGGTTTCGTTTGTTTTGCGCTTGTTGATATTCTATAGCCCGCGCCCTGTGAGGTAGACACTAGACATTTCGCTGTACGTATGTTACTTATATGAAAGAACCTCTATTTGATATTCGAATTTATTAATTCGACCTTAATTTGAAACAAGTTAGATACGTATTCGTTTGATGGCGTGCGTCTACGATGTGCAGTCGCAAAGCTCTGCGATTGATTGCGTAGTTTACGTATATCTGCAGTCGTTCATCTCGCTCAGATTTATCTAGCTGCAACTAAATTTATTCGCAGCTAAATCTTTCCCGCCCACTCGGCAATCTAACGTTTCAAAACGTGAATAATGTTTCATTCAGAGGAAACTGTGTTGGTATTCGGATGGAAACCACGATGTGGACCACTTCGCTTATCAATGGAGATTATGCCGGCTTAGAAATGGTTATTAAATTTTGTGGCTTATACAACTTGTACCGAGCTATTCGGGAACTAATATTCTGTTTGGAATACGAAGTAGCTCAAGTATTAATCCCAGGTATCCTTTAACGGTGCCGAAACATGGACGCTAACCAAAGAGGCTATGCACAAAATTAGAGTCGCACAAAGGGCAATGAAGCGTGCCATGTTAGGCATTAACCTGAGAGATAAAGTCCGTAATACCACAGGTAACACGGAAATCCGACGCAGGACAAAAGTCACAGATGTCGGACTCCGTATTACGAGTATGCGACAAAATGGCGCTGGGCAGGACACGTGGCTAGGCCTTGAGTTTTATCTGCGTAAAGAAATAACAAACTTGCACTAACTTACTTACTAACTCTCGCATAAGTGTGATATTAGTGTGATTTTGTTTTACTTGAATTTGTGTTTTAGATAAACAATGTCGACCGCTCTAGAAGGGTTTAGGTTCAGGTTTAGTGCATTTCTCGCAAACATAACTTTTTTGAAGTGAAAACTTCTTTAGCGGCGTTGTACACTTTTTTGGAATGGGTAAAAAATGTTAAACTCGCGACAGGGTCACGTGACCTGATCGAAAATTCGTAAGACGGATGGAGAGTAGACGGGTAGTAGGTATCCCCCTCTCTTTCTACGGCGCGGCGAAAATGTATGCCTGCGCCGCCGGCTGTTTCGTTTAGGCGGCGCAGGGCGCTTGCGCGAATGTTCTAATTTGACAGTTATAGTGTTGTGACCTAGTGATTATAGTGGACACGATATCGATTCATTTTTCTATTAAAATAATTAAAGCAATTCGTGCAAAATTATTCCCTAACCATTCCAAAATATCCAAAACGCACAACGTTAATACTTAAGTTTTCACTTCTGCCGGCACTCCCGGAGTGCAACCCGTCGTTTTTTTTATTTAGAGCTTTCCTAAATGATCATGTTACAAAATGGACACGATTCTTAGGTTCATATTTTTTTATTTCAATAAATACCTGGTTTCATTTATTTGTAATTTTGAGCAAGTCTAGTCTTTTAATAGATCACTAACTAAGTAGTAAGTATGTAATAGAAAATTGCGCTAAAAACTTGCGCGGAAGTAAGATCACTATAGAGCGTGGCCAAGTAGGCAGAACTACACGCAACCACAGAAATTACTACGTAGGTTGTTGTTTCCGTTTTCTCTTTCTAGTTTCTAGATTTTACGATTATTTAAAACCTTTCTTTCTCATTAAAATTTACCGACCTTACTAGGTAAGGATTAGACAAAGAAGAAAATATTTACTAAGATAGGTAGAAAATTAAAAACAAAATATAAATTATTTAGCAATTAATCTACACTATATATTTTAAATAACTTGTGGAATGTGTGGATATTGTAACAAGTAGGTAAGTACTTAAATTTTAAATTTTAAGAACTTTCGACCAGAAAAAAGCTGTGATATTCTTTAAACAGCTAAACCAAATGAAACAAAAAATCTAATTCACAAACAGCAAAACGTGATTCCCGTGTTAATTATATTATAACAAAATCAAAACCATTACAGCAGTTTGGAGGCTATGTTGCAGACCGATACAAAGATACACAGACAAACGTAAAACTAAGGGAGTACTAAAGAAACTAGAACTAAAGAAGTAAAAAAAAAGGTGTTATAACCTCTTTTCGCATCGAGAGTTAACAAAAACAGCGTCAAAGTCACACTAAGTAATAATGACATAATCATAATATCTTAAGTAATAATGACTAGTCTTGGTACTTGGGAATATCAACTTGAAAAACGGAGCATGACTTTCGTGATATCAAAACAATTTTTTTATTCAAATTTAATAACGAAAAACACCGACAAAGCAGAGCTAACTAATAATGACATAATCAAAACCATCTCCCAGCGTGAGAAAAGCTCCATGTTGACTATCACCATCATCCGAGTCTCAACGTCTGCCACCCACGCGCCGCGCGCGGCACTCATTGCAGGTTAGGTGACAGTCGCTGAACTCGTGTCGCAATGATGGGTTCGCGGAGAACGACTAGTCTTGGTACTTGGAATTAAACATCTTATACCTTAGCCTATCTTGGTCTGTAATAGCTCAAGGGACCAATGGAAAGAGGAAGGGAAGCCATTGCCCAACATTGGGACATTTTAGGCTCATAACTAAATAAATAATTATATCTTAGAGGCCCGCGCAGGGTCTTGAATTTTAAGAGATCAAATCTCTCAGTGACGCGGACCTGTTATGGATAAACGTGACGTTTAACATCAGACCAGAGATTTGCTCGTCTCCGCACTCAATTGCATAAAAAAAGAACTTCGAAGACGCAGTATGAACTTTTTTGACTTGCTGTAATGCTTACTTGTTGAATCTAACAACAAGAAGAAAGCGCTCAAAGAAGCTCTCCCGACTTCAACTTCCGGGACCCGGAAGGCACGAACACAACGCAGCGTGAGAATACTTTTGATTCCTGTGTGCGGGTTCCAGCGCGTTTGATATTGTTTACATCTCTTTCACTCTCATGGTCAACTCAATAAGAGTGACGAGTAGAGGTTGAACAGAAATACTATATAGCACCCTTCAGTTTACGTCGTCGGTTAAGAAAGTACCAAAACGACACACTCCCAGTCCCAGCACCAGTACCAACGGTCGCCAACAAGTCTAGGGAAGTGATTGTTGTTTAATGCGACCTCCGATAAACCCAGAGAAAGATGCAGCACTGCTTTAAATCTGGGTAAAACCAAGGACACCTCTACTTTCACGCGAACGTACACAAGCTCTACAATGACGCGAGTAGGGGGAATTGTTTGTCAACGTGTGCGTCTTGTCTACGTACCCGAAAAGCGTTCTTGGCGAAAGTTCTTGGCTTCACCCAATTCTTACGCAGTGCTCCATCTGTGTCTCTACGTTTGTCTGAGAATACGACCCCGTATTACAGCGATTGTCGTCGTAATGCGTCCGTTCTTGTTTTAGATACTTTAATACTTGTCTTGATTTTATTAAGCCATCAATTCAGCTCGCCCACGGGCGAAATGTCAGTTGACGTGATTGGAGTTTTACGGTGAGTATGCAGAATGTATGGTATCAAATGGTATGAAGCTATTAATTGGACTGTAGAGTATTTTGTTGATAAACTGCAGTTGTAAATGTGTGGCTGGTTTTATTATGACTTATAGAGATGGTAAGCTTCAACTCGCTGGCGCCGCGTGTTAGTGCGGTGACATTTTGATGATGACCAGTGACTTATTTTATTATCCAACTTGTTACTAATAACGCAGATAAAAAATGTATACTTTACTTTTTTTAAAACACATAATTATATTAAGGTACGAGTAGATGCATCCAAAAAGTTCTTAGAAACAAAATCTGTAAGCCATCTATGAGATTAGCCGTAGGAACCGTTATTTTTTCCGGAATAAAATAAAATAGCCTATGTGTTAATCCAAGGTACAACATACGTCTACATCAAATATAATCCATATCTGCTTAGTTGTTTTTGCGCATGAATAAATATAACAAACACAAACTTTCACATTTACATATTATTAAGCAGTAGAATAGTAAAGTTCTACACACCATCCTTCTCCATTACATACTGAAGGGAAAGTTTCCAGTTTAACCTTCAAAACTCTACTTTACTCACAGCTTCAGAAGCATGAGAAAAGCGACAAAAAAATCAAACCCCACAATACGTTACAGTATGCCTGTAAACAATTTTCTAGAGCACGCTCTGGAGAATCCAATTTACAGAGCGACCAAGTTTTCTGTAAAATTGAAAATTGGAGCCACCATCGCAGTGTCATTGCAAAACTACTGCGAAAAATGCTAGTTCCATATTTTAACCAACAGCAAAGAAAAGTTGGTCGACCACCGACCACGAGAATCAATCTGCCGTTGCTTTGTTCCCGGCAGTGGACAGGGACCCTATTCTTGGGCGATCGAGATTATTTTCGTCAGTCTCAGTAACATGACATTTGGGATAAGAGCGACAATAAATGAATAAATGATTCACACTCTTAGCTCCCCACTAGGCTACCCTGTGTCGGGGATGCCATGGAACACACACGAAGACAAAGACAACTAACACCCAGTCACCCAGACCTAGAACAGATATTTTAATTTATCATTCAAACATCTGCCCAACCAGGAATAGAACCCGGACCTCTGGCTAATAAGGCGGATATACTACCGCTGAGCCAAAAAGCGACTAAAATAAGAAGAATTTATATTTATAGGCTATATATTACAATGTCTTGCATTAAAGCATCTTATCACAAAAATAAAAAATGAGCATCAAACCTCTATCTCTCTATATTATCTCGCTTGCCAGAATAGAGACCCTGGCTGGACAATACCATGTATTCAAAGTATTTACTGGATACGTCTGGATATTACGTTTCAAACTGGTGACCTTCCGCCCGACCGCACCAGACATGGTGTGGTTTGGGTGGCCACTGGCCAGACGGTATTGTTAAGAGAGGTGCGGTCTGAACTACCTAACGACTTACAAGTTATAATATAATACATACAGGACAGGGTTATATGGAAAGGGTATGCTCAACCTAAAAGGGCTCATAGTACTCATCATCACGAACAACTTTTACTATGGAACCAACTCGGAATTTGCGAAAAAAATATCAGCTGGCTGTTCCATACATTTTGACGAGTACATTACATTTTTTATACTGTGACAGTCACAGCAATAGAAACTACGCTGTAAACCAAGCACCTAATAAGTTATAATTTTCATCTAAATAACAATCTACAGGGTCATCTCCTAAAGCGATAAGGCCGCCATTAGCGCCAGCCAGCCTGCTCTAAAAGCATCATTATAAAGTATCTACAAGCATAAAGGTAATAAGGTATAAAGTAATAAGTAGCTAGGTATACCTACTTATTACCTCTACATATTTATTGAATGCTATAAATGTTATGAACACTGTCACTAACGCACGAACGGTTGATTAATACCCGCACTGCAGAACAAGGAAAAAGCGCATTTAGTTTCATTGACCTGAGTTGAGCGCTACTGTATTATCCAACCAGCTGTAGGCTGTAGGTATACAGGGTTATTCATAAAGGGTATGCTAAGCCGAAAGGGGCTCATAGTACTCATCATTATGAACAACTTTTACCTACTATGGGGCCATCCCGAAATCCGCGAAAAAAAAATCAGCTGTTCCATAGAAAAATGTCAATGACACGCGACAAAATGTATATATTACAATTCTACTATTACTATTTAAACTGCGGTTTATTCTGTGTTTTAGTGTAGGGGTAGTTATCTACATGACGTAAAGTAGGTAGAGATGTCACTTCGTCACTGCGTCACTTGTTTGTTTACACGCGCCCGATATCGAACCGCTTCCGTTGGAAGAACAACATGTTAAACGTTAACAAGCTATCATTAATTAGTTTATACTCGTACCTACTCATAGATAAACTCTTTATTGTTAATTCCAACGCTTAAAACGAATGTAATAACTGGAGGACTTATCGCTAAGAGTGGTCACTTCTAAGTATATGAGATCTCCACACAAAAATGTTTGATCAAAAATGCAGTTAAAATAAATTTCCAAAAAATACGGGATAAAAACTTAGACTAAAATAAATTATTCTAGTCTAAGGATATAAATCCTTATTATGTTAATCTAAGGTATAACCTACATTCATGCCAAATTTCATCTCAACCAGTTTTGTATTATAGTTTTTGCGTAATTGACTAACAAACATACTCGTAACTTTGTCTTTTTATCAGTGGAAGCGTACAATTTAATTAATTTAATTGATAACACTGTTATTAAAAACACTGTAATATAATTTGCATTTATGACATTGACATTTATCATAAGTCATAACAGATAAATCGATCGTTATGCGCACGCGCAGTATCTTTGTTTACTTGTCGGACGATGGCGTGATTTGTGGAGATACGTGACCAGCTGAGACAGAATTAAATGATGTTTTGATGAAGAACTTGGCTATTTACTCTTTAAAGAATAAATAAATAAAAATATATAAATAATAAATAAAGAATAAATAGCTCTTTTAGTCAAAAATATAACCAAAATCGCGAGTTAGATAGTTTAGGAGCTATGACAGTGTAAACATACGTACTTGAAAAGCGCGCATACCCCAGCAAATGAAAAAAAATAAAATAATAAGAGTTAATGAAAAAAATAAAAAAAAATCCGTGATTTGTCGATAAAATTAATTGCATTTTAACCCCTTAAAGTATCGGACATCGGAAACCGGACATATTGTATAGATTTTATCCAATGAACTTTGTATAGGACTGCTGTTTTTTGTGACTTTTCAAAATTCGTAGAACATAAGTTGTTTGGATCAATGAATAGAAAAAATATCGCGTACAAACTACAAAAGGTCTTTAGCGTTTTAAAGTTGATCCTGTAAATATGGCTGGAAAAATTGATTAGTGAATTTAAAACTAGTTTGTTTGCAAGATCCATGTGTATCGAGATTGTAGGTAGGTACATCAAATTGCGTAACACACGGACAAACAGACAGACGCGTCCAAACTCTGTGAAGATGTTGTTTATCTTCGTAAATCGGATCATGAAATGCAAAGGTATTTCTGGACGAGAGCGCGTTTCCATTCACAGCTGACGATATTTAGAATACGAATAAAAATATTGACATCAGCGTAACTGATCACCGATGTTAAGCCACGGACGACACGATCAGTTTTCGGATGGGTGACCGCGAGGGCTATTTACAACTATATAAGCGCTGCCGTGGCTCAGTAAAATGCTGTCCCAATTGTTTGAATTGAATTGAGTTTTGAATTTGACGAATTTACTTTTATTGAATGCAATACAACGTAAATAGTCTCGTAATTTCATTAAAACCTGGCAATGCCAACGAACCTTTTCGACTCTTTTTGAGCTTTATTCGGCTTAGCTCATCATTTACGTTTCACGTTAGGATCTGGAGTACAATGTGCACTCGACGCAGCAGTTTTATTCTGTTTTTATTACCTTTTAATTTATACACGTGTCAGGTACTTAGCACGTCAGCTTGTTTTGCTCAATACGCCACTTCAAAGCGTTCCAGATATTCGCTGCGATCTCCGAACTTGGCCGTTTATGACAAATAGAGCCTTAGATCATCATTAATGAGTCCTGGTAAAAATAACTTTGTGGTAGTAACTTCCTGGGTTGATAATTCATAAATAACAGGACCAAGAAATCGATCCGTAGTCGGATTTGGCGATACCTTGATACGGATCCCATGATACGTACCTGCCTACCTAACCTACCTAGATGTTGGTAAATTAGAATGAAAGTTTTCAGCTTCAAAAATATCAAAGTATATACGCTCCGGCATGTTACCCCCTTTTATTTACGCATACGATATTATATCGGTCAAACTCTAATACCTTTACCACAGAAAGATATTTTTGCACATGTCAGAATCGAGTGCCTGCATACCAAAACGTTAATCTATTAAAATATATATCAATGACTTATAATATGACACGCGAAATAACTCGCCAATCACATGTGGACGTAGCCAGGACTGTACAAGTGGGGCAAAACAATACATCACTGACGTTACTGACTGAATACTTTCACCGTGCTAAGTTAGAAATAAAAAGCCATAGAATTAATAATAGCAAATGTCTTCTTCATGTATTCTCACAGTTATATTGATTGTCAAGTGCCCAATTAGTTTTTGTGTGGTGACTCAGATACGTCTCTACAAAAAAAAATTGGTATCACTAAAAATCGATTAAAATTGAATCAAATATTAATCAGGAATCAGGAGTCACTTACTTGCATTGTTTTCCTCTACATAATTCAACTTCTGATAATATTGGGGCAGAACAGAAGCAGAGTCACAAAAAAACGTCATAAAATGCAGTTTTTCTAATATGACAGACAGACTAATATGACAGGACAATAGTAAGGGGTAATGGGGCCACGTGGCCCACACCCCACCTGCGGTACGTCCCACCAAACACGAATGCACGAATGCACTACACGTATTTGGCAACCAGCGCAGGGGCACTATTCTGGCACGTGAGGTATTATCTTCGTCACTCTCGCTCTCATTAGAAATGTCATGACAGTGACAATGGCCGAAATAATCTCGAACGGCCCAGAATACCCTCGTAACTCGGTTCAAGATCTCTGGAGATCCAATGCCAAGGATGCAGTCACAGCATCAATAGGTACAAAGCCACTTGTATTCTGCAGTACGTAAGCTAAAAAGCATTAAATCAATACACATCGTCCAGTATAATTTGAACCCAGTCTATTTTGCACACTAAGCTAGAACATGTCAACTTACATTGGACTATTGGACCCATGTTGGTTGAATCATTTGACATTTCTAGTTTCCGCAGGGCAGTATTCTGCGTCAATTGGACACACAATACGTGGAAATTCATTTAACCTGTGCGCCTGTGCTACGATAGCATGGGGTGGATGACGAGTTATTGCCTTGGCATATTTCTAGGAAATAGTACAAATAAGCTAGCGGATTTGCTGACAATTCTACGGGAACTACGAGTATTATAATATATTTTTGGGATCAAATCTGTTATTTCAAAGTCAGTTTTAGATTAGCTGTAATTCTATAAAACAGTTAATCCGAATCTTTTGAGCTATTTTAGCGTAAAGATATAACACACACAGACGCTTACATTTAAAATATTAGTATGATTAAATGAAAATAAATTAAAAATCGCCTAGGTGCTGGTCTCTACATTGCGTTTTTTTAGTAATCTGAATTCCAAACCTTTTCACGGTCCAAAATTTTGCTAAAGCGTTTTGCACAAAAAAACATTTCGCTGCGTCATCTTTGTGATACTTCGATACTTCAGTACGAGTAATTGCCTATTCGACAACATTTTAATTTAAAATTGCCAATAACTAAAATGAGGCTGCGCGAATTTCAACGCTCCATTACGCAAGCCATTAGATAAATATCTTGCGTATCTATTACCATTAAATCTGTCGTAGTCGCCATTTAATTTAACCAACATTTTGCGATGCTCATTATCTGAACATGTTTGTATGTAAAGATATCTAATTTCATAATATTGCTGGACAAGGCTGCTCAAACTGTGGTTAACAGATAAATCTTTGTATGAACTGAACATGTTTTATAATTTGCTTTTTTACGTGAACATAATTTTGTATTTTTGTTCCCCCTTTTTTAATTTATTTTTCACTTTACCCATACCCACTATGAAAAGAAAAAATAAGTAACTTTTGGCGTCATTTTTATTTTCTAGCATGGATCTAAATTAACAAGAAAGCTTCATTTAATTATGATTACCGAAACTTTCATTTTTTTTTTATTTTGACTGTTAATGCTTGACTCTCATATGAAAACGAATCAAACGAGCGACGCCTGATCCAAAAATTTAGCCATACGATAAATCACATAGTAATAGAAATACCTATCTGTTTTTGTAAAACGTACTATTCGAATAAAACTACGTTTTACGTCCTTGCAGCAAATTACAAATTATTCAAAGTGGGACACTCAATTATTCTATTTACAGCAGACAAAGGCGTAGATTTCTAGACTGCGTAAATTATGTGGCGCAGCTACTGAATAGTTACTTTACCTTTTGTTTCTTTTTCGATCGAGTTCTTAATTTCATAGAGAGAGAAAAACAATACAATGACTGTTCATAGGCTCAGTGTTTTCGCAAAGTTTGTGATATTGTTGATACCTCAACGAATATCTCGAAGACGAAAAAACATTTTTACAGTGAATACTTATTGCACGATTCCTGCGATTTGGTCACGAAATAAAATACAATTCGAAGTTAAACACTCTAGATAAATAAGATTTTCGATTTCTACTATCTACCAACTTCATGATCATAATCGTTAACATTTTTTTGATAATTTTCATAAAAATTAAATTTATCGTAATTTTTCAAAACTTAATTTATAAATACAATATTAAAATGGACTATCTCAAATTATACACCACTTTCGAGTACCTAATCAAAACTCATTATTCTCCAAGTTGAGAACCTCCGTCCCCGGACCACCGGCCAACTAGTGGGGTGTACTCACTGTACCGACGCGGCTTATAGACTCGCGCTATCCTGAGACGGTTCGTTAGCAACCGTCTGAGTAGGCCCTTATCTGCAAGTGATGCGCAAACGGACGCCGGCTTTCGGTGCATGTAATTATAAACAAATAAATTTGAAAAATGTTTTCAAAAAATTAGCTTTTATTGCATTGTCATCGGAGTTACACACGTATACCAAGTTTCAGCTCAATCGGACATCGGAACTGGTTCAAAATTCAGTTGCAAGATTTCACCCGAACAAACATAGTTATGTAGTTATTAGATACATAATAACAATACATAAAAAAAAATAACCAAAGTATGTAACAACTTTGGTTATTTTTTTTTTTTAATAAAGAAGCTCAGTGGTGAAGGCATTTTGTTTAGTTAAGTACTACATTTTTCATTAACATGTGGAACATATCTCATAGTAAATTAATTAATTCCATGAGTAGGTACTTACCTGAGTATAGTAGGTATTTAACATGAAAAAAGTCAAATACCTTCAATGCGACAAAGAGATAGTAGACCATTACCCAACTCATTGCTTGCGTTTTCAACTACCCACGTCTTTTCTAGTCTACTTTATGACAATCGGAAGAAATAACTTCCAAGTCTATATTGTCTATTGCCAATAACTCCGCCTTAACTAGAGGTGAGCCAGAACGGTTATCGTCGTAAACTCACGGAACGGCGGCCTATAAACGTTTTTGGGCTGTAAAAGTCTCTCGTCGCGAATATTCTTTGGCTTCCGCAACAGTTTCAGTGATAGTGGTAAGGAGGAAATAGTTTTGATGAAAGTAACTGATGGTTATTTTATTTTTTGTGAAAAGTTTGTTAAGAGTAAAATATAATATAAAAGATTGACGTATTGATTAGTTATACGTAAACCATTAACAAACCTTGTTCAATATTTTTTGTTTATTGTTTTAAAAGTTGGTCCAAATGTCCAAAAATACAGCTGTGTGATAGCATTTTGTAAATGACCGCGAGCCATTTACAAAATGTTATAATGGCTTAAGGTCACAGCACACATATCAACTCGGAAAGGGATCGGCACCGTATCGCCTCGAGCCGTTCAGTATTGTTTGTATGAAACTCCCTACTGCAACGCACACTAATCGGAATCGTAACGTAATCGCCTCGCCTCAGAACAGGCTCCGAACCGCGATGCGGTGCGTGGTCAACTTGCAGTTCCCGCGCTTACGGCTCGTCGTCCCCGCGCTTACGTCTCTCCGTGCCCGAGCTCACGTCGCACAGTAGGCTGAAAATCGCCTCCCATAGACTTAGGGATTTTAATTTTTAACTGTCTTTTTTTGTTGGATATGGCTCTTGTTTAACATAACTATGTTCAAATATGTAATACAAGTTAATTTAGCATAGAAACGAATGAATTATAATTTTTTTACGAAAGCGAGCGGTCGGCGCGAGCGGTAAGCGCGGTGTCGCCTAGCCGTAGCCGAGTTGACGTACAGGAGCTGCTGATACGCTTTGGTTACGTGCATACGTTAGGTTGACGCCTGGTTGACGGCGCGGCGAAAGGCGATACGGTGCCGATCCCTTTCCGAGTTGATATGTGTGCTGTGACCTTTAGGCGGTACGGTTAGGTCTTGATAAAAAGTTGCCCAAATACAAATTATTAAAATTATCTATCAATCTATCAATCTATCAATATAATATAAAAGTGAAGGTCGTGACTGACTGACAGATCAACGCACAGCCTAAACCGCTTAAGCTACAAACTTCAAATTTGGACAAAAGTTTAATATCAAAAAGCGGACGCACACTAAGAAAGGAATTTGCCCAATTCAACCCTTAAGAGGGTGAAAAGGGGTGTTTAAGTTTGTATGAAAAATTTTTTTTTCTTTATGCTACGATTATCAAACTTTGCGAATATACTAAAGTTAAAAAAATAATTGACACCTATTTCAACATTTTTTTAAAATCAACCCCTAAAGGGGTGAAACGGAGCAATAAAGTTTGTATGAAGATTTTTTTTTTAATGCTGTGGTTATGAAACTTTGCAAATATACTAAGCTTAAGAAAATAATTGACACTTATTTTTTTGTTTTTTGAAAATCAACCCCTAAAGGGGTGAAACGGAGTATTGAAGTTTGTATGGAGATTTTTTTTTTGATACTGTGGCTACGAAACTTTGCAGATATACTAAGCTAAAAAAAATAATTGACACTTATTTTTTTGTTTTCTGAAAATCAACCCCTAAAGGGGTTAAACGGAGTGTTGAAGTTTGTATAAAAATATTTTTTTCCTAATACAACGATTATTTGACTTTGCAATTGTACTAAGCTAAAAAAAAAAATAGATACCTGTTTCATTATTTTTTGAAAATCAACCCCTAAAAGGGTTAAACAGATAAAAGTGAATGTCGAGACTGACTGACAGATCAACGCACAGCCTATACCGCTTAAGCTACAAACGTCAAATTTGGACAAAAGTTTTATATTAAAAAGCGGACGCACACTAAGAAAGGAATTTGCCCAATTCAACCCCTAAAGGGGTGAAAAGGGGTGTTTAAGTTTGTATGAAAAAAATATTTTTCTTAATGCTACGATTATAAAACTTTGCGAATATACTACAGTTAAAAAAATAATTGACACCTATTTCATCATTTTTTAAAAATCAACCCCTAACGGGGTGAAACGGAGTATTGAAGTTTGCATAAAGAATTTTTTTTTTGATGCTTTGGTTACGAAACTTTGCCAATATACTAATCTTAAAGAAATAATAGACACTTATTTTTTTGTTTTTTGAAAATCAACCCCTAAAGGGGTTAAACGGAGTGTTGAAGTTTGTATGAAGATTTTTTTTTGATGCTTTGGTTACGAAACTTTGCCAATATACTAATCTTAAAGAAAATAGACACTTATTATTTTGGTTTTTGAAAATCAACCCCCAAAGGGGTGAAACGGGGTATTAAAGTTTGTATAGAAATATTTTTTTCAATGGTACGATTATTTAACTTTGCAAATTTACTAAGCTAAAAAAATAATAGATACCTGTTTCATTATTTTTGGAATATCAACCCCTGTGGGGGTGAAATGGCGTGGTAAATATAGTACGGAGAGAGAATTGTAATGACTCGCTGACAGATAAGGCACATCCTACACCGCTGGTCGTAGAAATTTAAAATACGGAGGGTGTGTTTGTCTTGACGAGTAAACATGTACCAACAAAGAATTTTTTGAAATTCAACCTCTAAAGGGGTGTAATAGGGTGTTAAAGTTTGTATGGGGAAGCATTGTTTTTGACGCCACGGTATTGAAACTTTCAAATATACTAAGCTTAAAAAAATAACGAACACCATTTTTCACTATTTTCACCACTTTTGGAAAATCAACCCCTGTGGGGGTGAAATGGCGTGGTAATGATAGTACGGAGAAAGAATTTGTTTTGATGCTAACTCAATGAAACTTTACAGATGTACCTACTAAACTTAAGGCGTGTAAACAACATCCGGAAAAAATCCAAAACCTTCGAAAAGTCACATCCTCGAGGTGGAACTGCTAATTATCTCGAAAACTAAAAACATTTTTACCAAAGCGCTGAGACTAAAAAGTCACCAAAACCTCGGACCTTTTTGGAGCCATTAAAAGTAACATAGTCGCCTCAAAAACATGGCCGCCATACAAACTTTGAGGGTCTATATCTCCGATACGGTTGAAGATGGGTGGGTGTTTGACTAAATGTCATAGGAGTTAGCAAGGGCTACTTGATGGTGGTGGCGAAAATCCAAATGATTCAAAATGGCCGTCATTTTTCTAAATGATTCGAGGGGGCTGATTTATTGCATCCGGGGGTTTTTGGGGTCCCTGCTTCCATTGTATGACGCCTTTTACATGCTCTTAAAAAAAGGAGGCTTGAATTAATTATCGGTTCCCGAGGTATAGTCCACGCGGGCGAAGCCGTGGGCGGAAGCTAGTCTATATATATAAAAGTGAAGGTCGTGACTGACTGACACATGTACGCACAGCCTAAACCGCTTAAACTAAAAACGTGAAATTTGGACAAAAGTTTTATATCAAAAAGCGGACGCACACTAAGAAAGGAATTTGCCCAATTCAACCCTTAAGAGGGTGAAAAGGGGTGTTTAAGTTTGTATGAAAAATTTTTTTTTCTTTATGCTACGATTATCAAACTTTGCGAATATACTAAAGTTAAAAAAATAATTGACACCTATTTCAACATTTTTTAAAAATCAACCCCTAAAAGGGTGAAACGGAGCAATAAAGTTTGTATGAAGATTTTTTTTTTAATGCTGTGGTTATGAAACTTTGCAAATATACTAAGCTTAAGAAAATAATTGACACTTATTTTTTTGTTTTTTGAAAATCAACCCCTAAAGGGGTGAAACGGAGTATTGAAGTTTGTATGGAGATTTTTTTTTTGATACTGTGGCTACGAAACTTTGCAGATATACTTAGCTAAAAAAAATAATTGACACTTATTTTTTTGTTTTCTGAAAATCAACCCCTAAAGGGGTTAAACGGAGTGTTGAAGTTTGTATAAAAATATTTTTTTCCTAATACAACGATTATTTGACTTTGCAATTGTACTAAGCTAAAAAAAATAATAGATACCTGTTTCATTATTTTTTGAAAATCAACCCCTAAAAGGGTTAAACAGATAAAAGTGAATGTCGAGACTGACTGACAGATCAACGCACAGCCTATACCGCTTAAGCTACAAACGTCAAATTTGGACAAAAGTTTTATATTAAAAAGCGGACGCACACTAAGAAAGGAATTTGCCCAATTCAACCCCTAAAGGGGTGAAAAGGGGTGTTTAAGTTTGTATGAAAAAAATATTTTACTTAATGCTACGATTATCAAACTTTGCGAATATACTACAGTTAAAAAATAATTGACACCTATTTCATCATTTTTTAAAAATCAACCCCTAAAGGGGTGAAACGGAGTATTGAAGTTTGCATGAAGAATTTTTTTTTGATGCTTTGGTTACGAAACTTTGCCAATATACTAATCTTAAAGAAATAATAGACACATATTTTTTTGTTTTTTGAAAATCAACCCCTAAAGGGGTTAAACGGAGTGTTGAAGTTTGTATGAAGATTTTTTTTTGATGCTTTGGTTACGAAACTTTGCCAATATACTAATCTTAAAGAAATAATAGACACTTATTATTTTGGTTTTTGAAAATCAACCCCCAAAGGGGTGAAACGGGGTATTAAAGTTTGTATAGAAATATTTTTTTCAATGGTACGATTATTTAACTTTGCAAATTTACTAAGCTAAATAAATAATAGATACCTGTTTCATTATTTTTGGAATATCAACCCCTGTGGGGGTGAAATGGCGTGGTAATGATAGTACGGAGAAAGAATTTGTTTTGATGCTAACTCAATGAAACTTTACAGATGTACCTACTAAACTTAAGGCGTGTAAACAACATCCGGAAAAAATCCAAAACCTTCGAAAAGTCACATCCTCGAGGTCGAACTGCTAATTATCTCGAAAACTAAAAACATTTTTACCAAAGCGCTGAGACTAAAAAGTCACCAAAACCTCGGACCTTTTTGGAGCCATTAAAAGTAACATAGTCGCCTCAAAAACATGGCCGCCATACAAACTTTGAGGGTCTATATCTCCGATACGGTTGAAGATGGGTGGGTGTTTGACTAAATGTCATAGGAGTTAGCAAGGGCTACTTGATGGTGGTGGCGAAAATCCAAATGATTCAAAATGGCCGTCATTTTTCTAAATGATTCGAGGGGGCTGATTTATTGCATCCGGGGGTTTTTGGGGTCCCTGCTTCCATTGTATGACGCCTTTTACATGCTCTTTAAAAAAGGAGGCTTGAATTAATTATCGGTTCCCGAGGTATAGTCCACGCGGGCGAAGCCGTGGGCGGAAGCTAGTGCTCTATATAATAATAGTCCAAATTCCCTAACAATCATCGATCTTATCCGACTTCGGTGCTAACAATGGCTGGCGAATAAAGCTTAAAACGTATTAAAAGTTTGACACCGCCCATATTGTCGTATATCTCCGATGCCGGAAGAAGTAGCAGCCTCGAGCTGGTCTGGGCCATATCCCTCGTAAACCGCCGTAACGACGGCATTAACGGTCACCATTCTCACCATCGTCGACCGTAGCCTGTAAGTGCGCCCTTAAATAAATAAAGGAAAATTGGTACATGGAAGTGGAGGTGCCATGACATAAATACAGCTCAAAAATTCTCTACAAAATAGGTATTTGTGATACAACTGGCAACAATTTTACCTTTAATTTATGCCCTGCGGTTTTAATCGGTGAAGGAAAACGGTGATGCCGAAAAGATTATCACGAAGTTATTCCAGGGATATAAGCTATCTCTGTTCTAATTTTTATCAAAATCGGCTCAGTAGCTAAGGAGATACATGGTAAGAAACACACAAACATTCACACAAACTACGGAAATACGTGGTAATATTTAAACACACCCACAAACCGACTATTGCCTTTATAATATTAGTAGGATGATCTGACTTCCCGTAACATGGCGTGGATAGATACGTAGATAAATAAATACCAGAATTATTAATATTCACACTAAAAATAACAAACAGGAAATTCACGCTAGAGCAATAACTACTGACTTTTTCGCTAGCCATGGCTTTATAGAAACTCGAATTTTGGGATATCGGAAGTAAAAAATCCGGAAAACCGATTGGACGTTTCTCAGATATTTTGTTTCCTGACTGTCAGAATTTTGGATAAGTGACTAGGCTTTACTGGAGGTCGCGGGTTCAAATCACGCCGGTTAAATATTTTTGTTGAGCTATTTTTAGGTTTAATTAATAAAATAAATAATTATAGACAGTTGACCAGCTAAGCCCAATTAACGGACTCCAAAAATACGAGTTAGTCTAACCCTTCCTTAATAAAATCGGTTTAAAAAGTTCAATCTGTTACCTCATTCTATTAAACCCAGCATTCATTGCCGATTATTTCGTACATTCTCGTAAAACAACAAATAATAATAAACATGCATAACATTAAATTCCGCAACACGACTACTCTGGAAGCTGGCCAACTAAAACCCATCAACAGATTACAACATAGTCACTACGAGCTCATTTCTTCAATGAAATTTTCACCACCATACTTAGACCTCACCAATCATTTTCTTTCCCTACTAACTACTTCATAATCTGTGCCATTTCTTTTTGTACTTTAGTGCCTTTTCTCTAATTTCTGTTCGGTATTCGCCAATACAAGGGTTCAACGTAAATTGGTTCAGCAATTGTTCTAAATTAAAACAGTTTTAGAAACGATGCCATTTTGTGTTGCAACTTTGTACTATGGTACGCTATTTGGAACTTTGTCGTTGCAAATATTTTGACAAGTCCTTCATAACGCGAAGGGTCTGTCAATTTCTGACTGTGACAAAGTATTAAATGCTGACATGTTTTTCTATGTGACTCTGTTATAAACCCCCTTTTTTATCAGAACAGCTGCCGATATTTTGTAATATTCTCTTTATCTGTGACTAAGGATTATTTCCATCATGATAGGCTAGCATCTGCCGAGCGAATAGCATAATATTTGTGAAATATAACAAGTTATTTACATACATTGTAACGATGTGGTTATTCTCTACATTAATAATGTGTAATGGATCCATCGCGATGACGCAGCAGATGGACTCGATTAATTAGGTATCATATTTTATCGAATAATAAACTAATCTAAATGATTTAATTACTTACATATGTCATGGGTATCAAACAAAATATAAATCTATCTTTTTTTAGTTAACTGATTGTTGGGTTGAGCAGGTTGCCCGCCTGATGGTAAGTGCAACATTTGCCTGATAACAATTCAATGTCACCTCTAAGTTTTGATTTCCGACAGTTCAAAACCAAAACAAACAAATTAACGCCAAAATGAAAGAAATAAAAAAAGAGAAATGTTTTTTTTTTAATTCACAGTACAGTAGAGTTTCTTATTATTTTGTTTATACAGAATATCCTAAAGCCTAATTATTTTCACTTTCTATATAACTAGGCGTAACTTTCTCCATCCAGCCAAAAATATAATTCGCAAACTCTATTCACGCCGTTTTTTGTAACTCTTTTCGAATTTCAGTTTCATTTCAGAAGTAGGTCAGGCGTAGAGCAAGAAACAGCTAGCACTAACCACTAACTACGAGTAGGAGGCTTTCACACTGGTGCAGAGCTGTAGGTATACTCGCATGTAGTGGTGGATTATTGTTGCGGTTCAAAACTTCATTAGATTTCATGCTAGCAATTTTTAGCAATGAAAATACCATTTTTATGTGATTAAAACGGAAATACTCATGTTAAATTAAATCGTTTAATACGAATAGTTTCGATTACATTCGGTGATCTTCATCAGGAGATTACATGCGTGACGCATCTCGCCTGGCACTACTATGCCTAGCCTGATATGACTGAACAAAATGTGTCAAAATCACGAGTTTCCATAGTGAAATTAAAATACCAGTTTATTAAAATACGGTAATAAGACTTCCATTGCAATTACATTTAATTTGTATATGTTATGTTTACATATAGGTGATGGTATTACTGAGAATCATACAAAATAGCCAACATCATCAACACAATCACTATAAATATAATATGAGCTTTTAAAAATATGAAAACATTTTTCAAAGCGTTTCTGGTTTAATTAATGTTTTTCTTCGATATTTTAACGGTGTTTGTAAAGAAAAATCAAAGATCAAAAAGTATGGCTTAAAAGTTGTTGTTAATGGAAAAGTTTAACATAAAACTTCTGGAACAACTTCTTTGGTTTTAAAAGTTCCATAAAAGCTTCCTGCGAGGTTTTTAATGAATTAAAAATGTATGAAACCATCTCAGCTAAACGTGGACTTGAATATTTCAAACTTCCAAGTTAGAAGATACCAAACCCAGTCTCGAACTTGTAGAATGCAAAACAAAAACTCAACTAATATAAAACGACGAAGAAAACATCATAATACTGGTAGGTAGTTTGTTTTATTACGAAACCGTAAAAAAACATGATTTGTTTAATATCTGAATAGCAAACAAATCCTATGTTAGTTAGCACTCGTTTATGCGAATTAGTCTGTATGTTGGTTACTTTTTCACGCTGAAATGGCTGGACAGAATTAGAAGAAATTTTAAATTGAGATAACTTATATTATGGATTAACACATGTGATACTCTTTATAATAATCATCCTCGCCGTTTTTAGTAACCGTGCGGGTGAAACCGCGCTGTGCTAACAAACTATAACATTTACGATCCTACCTATAAAATGTCTGCTATAAACCTAAGTACCTCTCAATCATGTCTAATGAAGAGATATCAAACAATACAGACATCACGAGGACAGTAAACTTTCTTACGATCCTAAAATGAAACGTCTGCGGTGGGTCCGCAAATGTTGCAATGAAACTCGATCACGAAGAAATTATTATACATAAAACATATCTCAAGGAATGAAATTGAAGTATTTACTACAACTTATACTAAAGCCCAAAGATAATAAATAAGAGTCTTACTTATAAACCCTTCTTAAAGTTAATCTATATATATAAAAGTGAAGGTCGTGACTGACTGACAGATCAACGCACAGCCTAAACCGCTTAAGCTACAAACGTCAAATTTGGACAAAAGTTTTATATCAAAAAGCGGACGCACACTAAGAAAGGAATTTTCCCAATTCAACCCTTAAGAGGGTGAAAAGGGGTGTTTAAGTTTGTATGAAAATTTTTTTTTTCTTTATGCTACGATTATCAAACTTTGCGAATATACTAAAGTTAAAAAAATAATTGACACCTATTTCAACGTTTTTTAAAAATCAACCCCTAAAGGGGTGAAACGGAGCAATAAAGTTTGTATGAAGATTTTTTTTTTAATGCTGTGGTTATGAAACTTTGCAAATATACTAAGCTTAAGAAAATAATTGACACTTATTTTTTTGTTTTTTGAAAATCAACCCCTAAAGGGGTGAAACGGAGTATTGAAGTTTGTATGGAGATTTTTTTTTTGATACTGTGGCTACGAAACTTTGCAGATATACTAAGCTAAAAAAAATAATTGACACTTATTTTTTTGTTTTCTGAAAATCAACCCCTAAAGGGGTTAAACGGAGTGTTGAAGTTTGTATAAAATTATTTTTTTCCTAATACTTCGATTATTTAACTTTGCTATTATAATAAGCTAATAAAAATATTAGATACCTGTTTCATTATTTTTTGAAAATCCACCCCTGAAAGGGTTAAACAGGTAAAAGTGAATGTCGAGACTGGCTGACAGATCAACGCACAGCCTAAACCGCTTAAGCTACAAACGTCAAATTTGGACAAAAGTTTTATAACAAAAAGCGAACGCACACTAAGAAAGGAATCTGCCCAATTCAACCCTTAAGAGGGTGAAAAATTGTGTTTAAGTTTGTATGAAAAATTTTTTTTTCTTAATGCTACGATTATCAAACTTTGCGAATATACTAAAGTTAAAAAAATAATCGACACCTATTTCATCATTTTTGAAAAATCAACCCCTAAAGGGGTGAAACGGAGCAATAAAGTTTGTATGAAGATTTTTTTTAATGCTGTGGTTATGAAACTTTGCAAATATACTTACCAAACTTAAGAAAATATTAGACACTTATTTTTTTGTTTTTTGAAAATCAACCCCTAAAGGTGTGAAATGGAGTATCGAAGTTTGTTTAAAAATATTTTTTTCCTAATAATACGATAATTTAACTTTGCAATTGTACTAAACTAAAAAAAAATATTAGATACCTGTTTCATTATTTTTGGAAAATCAACCCCTAAAAGGGTTAAACAGAGTGTTGAATCAACGCATCAAAATCAACAGATCAACGCACAGCCTAAACCGCTTAAGCTACAAACGTCAAATTTGGACAAAAGTTTTATAACAAAAAGCGGACGCACACTAAGAAAGGAATCTGCCCAATTCAACCCTTAAGAGGGTGAAAAATTGTGTTTAAGTTTGTATGAAAAAATTTTTTTTCTTAATGCTACGATTATTAAACTTTGCGAATATACTACATTTAAAAAAATAATCGACACCTATTTCATCATTTTTGAAAAACCAACCCCTAAAGGGGTGAAACGGAGTATTGAAGTTTGTATGAAGAATTTTTTTTTGGTGCTGTGGTTACGAAACTTTGCCAATATACTAAGCTAGAAAAAATAATAAACACTTATTTTTTTGGTTTTTGAAAATCAACCCCCGAAGGGGTTAAAATATGGAGTGTTAAAGTTTGTATGAAAATATTTTTTCCCAATGCTATGATCATTTAATTTTGCAGATGTACTAAGCTAAAAAAATAATAGATACATGTTTCATTATTTTTGGACAGTCAACCCTAAAAGGGGTGAAACGGGGTATTAAAGTTTGTATGGAAATATATTTTTTTAATGCTACGATTATTTAACTTTGCAAAACTAAGCTTAAAAAAATAATAGATACCGGTTTCATTATTTTTGGAAAATCAACCCCTAAAGGGGTGAAATGGCGTGGTAAAGATAGTACGGAGAAAGAATTTGTTTTGATGCTAACTCAATGAAACTTTACAGATGTACTAAATTTAAGGCGGGTAAACAACATCCGGAAAAAATCCAAAACCTTCGAAAAGTCACATCCTCGAGGTGGAACTGCTAATTAACTCGAAAACTAAAAACATTTTTACCAAAGCGACTAAAAAGTCACTAAAACCTCGGACCTTTTTGGAGCCATTGAAAAAACATCGCCTCAAAAACATGGCCGCCATACAAACTTTGGGGGTCTATATCTCCGAAACGGTTAAAGATGGGTGGGTGTTTGACTAAATGTCATAGGAGTTAGCAAGGGCTACTTGATGGTGATGGCGAAAATCCAAATGATTCAAAATGGCCGCTATTTTTCAAAATGATTCGAGGGGGCTGACTTATTGCATCCGGGGGTTTTTGGGGAATGGAAGCATACAATAGTCATACAATGGAAGCAGGGATGCTTCCATTGTATGACGCTTTTTACATGCTCTCAAAAAAGAGGGATAAATTAATTTCATCCCGGAAAAATTATCGGTTCCCGAGGTATAGTCCACGCGGGCGAAGCCGTGGGCGGAAGCTAGTCACTCCATAAAGTTCCAGTCTTGTTTCCGCGCATGACATTTCACGTTAACGAGGAATTGTCAGGGCATTTTTAGCAGTAAGCCCTAAATATATGTATTCGTTTCCTATTTGTTCAGAAGTAGTTTATTTTATATTGTTTTAATTTGTTTTCTTTATTTATGATTTTATATTTTTTTTTGTTAATAACATTGTTTCGCTTCTGAGTACCTATCGTCCTGTTCTTTTTATTTTATATATTGCATATATTATTAGTGGCAGCTTGATTGGTGTGTGTATATTAATTGTGTCTATTATTTTAAGTTTATGTAAACCGTTTGTGCCGTATTACAAATAAATAAATAAATAAATAATACAGGGTTATAACGGAAGGGTATGCTAAGCCGAAAAGCACTGATAGTACTCATCATTATGAACAACTTTTACTATGAGACAAACCTGGAATTCGCGAAAATAAACCAGCTATTCCACACAATTTGTCGAGTGTCGTTGACATTTTTCTATGGAACAGCTGATTATTTTTTCGCGAATTCCGGGTTGATCTCATAGTAAAAGTAGTTCATAATGACGAGTACTATGAGCTGTTTTCGGCTTAGCGTACCTTTTCCTAATAACCTTGTATGAATACGGAGATAAAGCGTCGTCTCGTCAGCTATCCTTTTCGGGCATTCAATTTTCCATTTAGTGAATTTTTATCTTCAACAAGAACATTATTTTTATTACAAAACAAAAAACAAAAACCGACTTCAAAAGACCGACTATTGAGTTATTCATCTATTTGTCGCGCACGTACTTAATGCAAATTTAAGACTTATATGGTTTTCTCATGGATACCATTATCAGAACTGGACTAAATTGAAATGGGACCAAATGGGAAGCGTCAGCTTTCTAATAAAAAAAGAATCATCAAAATCGATTCACCCAGTCAAAAGTTATGAGGTAACAAACATAAAAAAAAATTTAAAAAAAACATACAGTCGAATTGATAACCTCCTCCTTTTTTGAAGTCGGTTAATAATATGAAAATGTGTGAAAGAGATGGCTCGTGGCTATTATATTTTATCTCCCTCTAAATACGAAGCCACTTTATAACTTTAATGTGAAAGATCAAACTGTTCGCAATGAATAAATAAGTGTTACGAGTAACCGTTCTTTCAAAGCATTTTACTTGCAATTTTTCGCACGGTGCTGTATCGTCCATTTTATCTAGAGCCCTATTTTATGTGCAAGTGTTTTGGGATACGTTTCAGGATATACTGGTTATGGTTACAATTAAAGCTTTTTGTGCTCGTTACGTTACTCATATAGCCAGTCTTGATAGATCAGCAAAAGAAAAATTTGGTTAAATTAATGAATTTACAGATAAGTGTAAATATTTAAATAAGTTATTAGTATGAGTAAAAACATTGCATGATTTTATGGTTTATCCAAAAAAAAAATAATTCTTCATGATAATTAATTATTCACGTCTTCATTAATTCAATAAAATAACAATTAGCTAAAATTGGTTAAATGGTTAAAATTACTGTACCAATATATCGACAGTAACTGGACATCTCTTTTCAATTTTAAATTAATTTCTATTTATATTATGTATACACAGTATACAGGTTGCTATTTTTTATCGTTACGTGTAAATCGATAGTGTAACACAACACTCGCCCTGCTTCTCGACGTGGCCTACATTTCATTCTATATTCTATTACACTACACATGAATGGGTATTCGATAAAAAGTGTAGGTAAGAATTTTGGTCCAGATTTTTTGTGAGCATTGGTATATAGTTATTAGTTACACTACTATTTGAACTGTGATATTGATACCAATAGGTTAATCTTTGAGGTAACGGTACAGTTAAAGCCGAATAGTAGATAAGGAAGTCTTAGCATACAATATGGAATTACTCGTCATGGAAGTTCAAGTAATAATCAAACTTCAATAGCAGGTAAGTTTGATTAATTCTCAATTTTATCATTTGCCGAAATGCCGAAAACCAAAGTAGGTAATTTTTGGAATCCCGTTCTATGCAAAAGTTGCAATTTACGTGACTACTAATTTATCTAGTAAACTAGGAATATTTTAGTTATTAGATCGAATGATGAAAATATCTTTATGTCTAGAAAGTATAGATCTGAAAGTATCAACTAAATCTTTCAGAATTAGACAGACTGTGTATCTTCAATTTGTGTTGACACTGTTTATTAGGTAAAAGTAATATACAAGAACTAATAATAATTAGCACAAGTAGGTATGCGTAGCTGAGCAAAAAGTATAAAACTCTACAAAATAAGCCCACAATGCGCCCGGTCTTGAAAAACTCGAATAGCTATGAAATAACTGAGAAATGGCCGCTTATGGAGAGACATTTTAAAATTGAACTTGTTTTAAAAATATTCCTTTGAAGTTCTACCGTAGGTACCTATTTAAAAAGGTATTTCGAATATTTTGACGTAGCTGGATAGGGTCATTCCCAGTTATATGACATTAAAACTTTTTCGAAATATTCACTGAAAAATGCTGACAAGAAACAACCCAAACAAGAATAAATAACATTTACTTCGCAAACTTTTTTCCTTTTTAGAGATTTAAATGTTATAAGTCCAGTAAACTAAACAGATATCGTAAAAAATTACTTCTAATTGGGCAATTAATTGAAACACGTTTACAATTTCATATTGTGTAAATCGTAATTTATAATTATGACCAGATATCATGTTATGCGACATTGTTTATTAAGATAAAATAGAGATGGGTACATAATACATATATATATTTTGCTGCAATTTTATCGATAAAAAATATTGTAGGCATTAAATCTTAAACTATTGAGTATAATAAGTATAACTTTATATTTTCTTATTGTATACATTTGTTTATAAAAACCGAACTTTTTCGTGTCTCCAGGTAAAACGTTAAAAGCCTGGTGTAAAATGAGGACTTGTTACAGAATAATCTAGCTCTGTATCATACTGTGATTTATTTAAAATTTAGATTCTTGGCAAACAGCCATTTTGTTTCATTCAAATAATTCAAGCAAAATCTGTGAATTAAACTTTCGCTTTAGAAGGAATGTGCGTCAAATTGCATAAGTAAGTATGCAAATAAGTTCGTCCCAATTTAGAAGTTTTATGAGCAGCCCACACAACTTAGGTACTCGTACATCGGTAACATAAATTATGCTTAGCCATTTAATATCGATCTAACAACAACGTAGTAATAGATTTATTTGATTAAGTTTCGAAAAGATACGTGTAGATAGCAGACAATTTGGCAGATAAACGTTTTATGTCCTAATTAGGTATTTTGATTATTAGAACCTAATAGAAGAAATGTATGTAAACGTGACAGGACCAACCTTTTAGGTTTCCACCTCCGAATGAAAACTCCAAACATCGTGGCAGGTATCCAAACTTTGTTCACATCACTTCACAGTTCACACACACTTCCCCCGTCACTACAAGAGCTATTGACACAAAATTAAAATTAAAAACGCATCTAAGTCCATTTCCACTGCAACAGAAAGTAAACTACATAATCGACGTTAAAAATAAGCAGAACTAATTTTAAATTCACTGTTTACTAACACACAACGAAAAATTAAAATGTTGAGTACAAAACTGGAACACTAGTGAGGTGAAATTAAGTTAATTGATGTCGATGTTTGTTGTCATTCGATATTTGAAGTAACTGCGGTCACTACCGGGTATTGACAGGTCAGTATTCATTTAAGCCGCGACAAACGTGCGCTCCGCGCAGCCAATGCACGGCGACTGGCTGGCTCAGGGCTCCCTGCGTTGCAATATGCAGCTGGTGTATATCCCGGCTTTGTATTAATAAATTTTAGATGTCAGCCGCTTCGCGTGGTAGCTGGTTAGACTTGCTAGTTGTTAGGCTGAATGGGATTGTGTCATTGGCTTCGTTCTGCTTGATAAAGGTAACGATAGAATCGATAGATTTTGCACCGGGTTTGTATCAGGTGGTATTTCTTGAGTCATTAAAGGTTTTCAGCTCGACTTATTGGACTTAACATATTATTTGTTAATAGGTTTTTTGCACCATTGAACACAGAGCAAAAACTTCGGTTATCATAGTTACGCCTGTAAATAGATACATTGTTTCCGGTATTTTGTTTTGTTAAAACACAACCAAACCCAAAATCAAATGTCACAAGTTTAACAATAACATTAACGCTCTAGATTCCCGTCCGTCCCCTCGCCCGAACCCCAGCGAGGGTGCTTTACCTTGAACTTTGCGAGACCTTGAATTATAATAATCAATGTTTTTCCTAATTCCCGTGTCTGATAAAATAGACCAGAATACAAACTCATCATCACCTTCTTACCCTTATCCTAGCTACGTGGCGTCGGTACATTATGTACATTTCTTCTATTCGTCTCTATCACTCGTCATATCTGGATTCTCTCCCTTCTTTTTCATATCGTCTTTCACATAGTTCATCCGACTTTATCCATACTTTCTTTGGTTTTCATCAATACAGAATACACACTACCTATGGAATAAAGATAACTACAATAAAGCGCTACATTCCATAAATTATCCTTTGGTTTTATTTTATCTGTTCTCTTTAACATATTTTATCGAGCAATAGCAAAATGTTAAATCCGTAAAACACACTCCATAAACCCAACAACCCTATTGAACAAAATATAATACTTTTCTACAGAAAGTCCTGACAAAGAGAACTCGCAAATCAAAGGCTTGTGTTGCAAAATGGAGGACCACTAGCGTCTCCCCGAGGCATTTCGCGTTAGGGTTGATACTAGGATAAAAAACTTTGATCACTTACAATAAAAGGTTTAAAAGTTAAAAAAGTATGTCCTTACTTAATTTGTTGGAGAAGTAGGTGCCAACTTGAAAGAGTTGAGAGCGCTTAAGACAGTGTGCAAGAAAGTTTGCAGTTTTTTACGACAATTTTTGTCATTTATTACCGAAAAAATATCATTAATTATTTAAAAATATATAGAGTGTGCGCGTAAACTATGAATGAAATGAATAAACTATTAAAAATAAAATGACAATACACTTTTCTATTATTTTGAAAGATTTAAATCGTATTTAGCATACCATTAGGAAAACTGTTGCGCATGGCAACCATATTTCTTATTTCACATAGACACAATAAGGAAACTTATTATAAACCACTTTCCGGGTTATTTCATAAGTTACAAAGTTCCTATTCATTAACTTTATGTGAATGTGGGCACAATTTAAGACTTATCTAAGTGTTTAGTTAGCTAAGATCGGTTTATAAATCTTGCCACATAATTACGAAGATGTTACGTCTACTCGATTGGGAAAGCTAACGTGAGTATATAATCGATGATTTTATCGCGCGGAGGACATCACTAGTTGATAGTGCGGTAGATAGAGATGCTAGTAGTTTCGCTCGTGCTATCGATAGTTTGTAGGTCATACCTGAAACAAACAAAATAACTTATTACTAGACTTAAGTAATATACTTAATAGTGTACCATAATGGTAATTTCTATACTACGGTAATATTAACAAATAGTCGATTTTTCACAAGGATGTGTGAAATATCTACATCATCTGTTCACATATTTCGCATAATAGTGCCAAGGTGGAATAGCCCAAAAACAATCAGTAGATACTTAGCTACCTGTTACTAAGGCAAGTGCAGTCGTGCAGTGTATACAAAGGACATTGTCCAAAGTCGGCTTGGCGTGAACAGGATGCTCATAAAAAAATGATTTTGTCGATAATTCTTTTATTTTTTTTAAATAATTATTCTCGTATGTTTTTGTATCAAGGTGAACAGAAAAAAAGTAGATTTAATTAGTATTTATACTGAGTAAACCCACAGAAGAAATAGTAGTTTAAAGTAGTAAACGGAACTGTAGGTTTAAAATCTTGTGTTGCCATTGAAAATTATTTTATTTTATATCGTTGATCTATTTTATATCGATTATTATTATTCGATATTTGGTACAGAATATTATGATGAATGATGTCGACCGCGTCGCATCCGATGATGGCGATCTTGGCAATCTGGCGTGTGCTCGTAAATGGTGAACTTCGTCTTGAACACCCGGTCCCAAGTCTTGTAACTTACTGGAATGTCTATCAGGCATTTTACGTTTCCGCACTTGTCTTATGCATATTGCACCGCTAACCGATTCAATTGGACAATTTTTAACTTGATGTTTTTATCACATGAACCGAGGATTACTCTCTAGGTTGTATTTATTTCATAATATCTATGAAAACACAGAAACGAAATCGAAATCGATTAGTTTATCGATTTTTTTTTTGTAGTATGGCAACTCCGCATCCGTCATGTCCTGTTACTAACGTCAAATTGTTTTCATCTGTCGTCTCTCTCGACTCTCGACGTTCTGGTCTGGATTGTTTGTGATTGTGTATTGTGGAAGTTCGTACTTGTTTTGGACAATGGATTCTGATAACGACCCTTGCTTCCCTATGGACTCCGACTTTACCTCCGCTCACAATGACCCTGGCCCGCCTATTGACACTGATGCCGCCGTTCACCATGACACTGGCACTCCTTTGGACTCCGATATCTTCCCTCATGTCAAACCTGGCTCGTTAATGTCAAATTATATGTACCAAAAAGATACATATTCCCTGCACAAGCATAGGAACCTAATAAAACCATTTGTAATTGATTGTACAGACTATTGGAACAGCTTAATTATTCTGTTCACACACCTGCATGCCGAGAGGAAGGTGAAACTCAGTTATCAACACTTGCAGCTAACCAGTCCAGAACTGTAACAATATAGGCTGCAAAACATTATTGCTGCAATTGCATTGTGGGCCGAAAGACTGTGGGTTGCTGCGCTCACATTATGACCGTCATTTGGTACTTAAGCTGGGCCAGGTACGAAGACAACATAAATCCACCTGCCCAGTTTCTGGATACTGTTTTAATTACATATGATTCTGATTAGAAATAAAAATAAGCTTGTTTTATTTCAAAAGCTCTCCGCTGACCATGATGTTTTACATGTAGGAAAGAGGTCTCTTACCAAACCTTTGCTACAAAGTTATTATAATATTTTGTTAGCCACTGACATAAGGTACTTGGCCTATGTAATAATTATACCAAAACTCACTGTTCACTCTAAGCCAAAATCCCCTTACAAGTGGACATTGTCCTTTTATTGGTAAAATTATTCGAGATTTAATCAGAAAACGCTTGGATGAGAAATGAATCAAGGGCACCACCTTAAATACAGAATACTGCAAATTATTCAAAATTTACTTTTAATAATCTACTGGGCAAGACACAGACTTTGCCACGGCTATATTTTAAAAAAGTTTAAATCTGTCAACAAATGTCTTTAAAGTTAGCTATGAGATCATCCTTCTTTCCTTCTATTTGACTTCTTCGTTCTCGGGATAAGCACTAATCACCTGCACACAGAACTGTAACATCACTTGACTAGGCTAGAAAACCTGATCAACGAGAGATCATCAAGTGGTTTCTTCTAGGGAGTAATTCCCAGTCGTCGCCCTTTCTTTGTCCCTAAGGGTAACAATCGAGAATCCATCTCAGTTCGTCTCCATGCCACCAATTCATCCATCAAGTCCACCATGCCATTGACTCCAGCTCACGGAGACGTCTGGGATCCTATGAAATACGATAAGTGGAGCTCACGGCACCTATCAATCAGGCGAACCCCACTTATCAGGTTTCGCATAGAACCTCAGTTCGAGGAAACAATGCTGGTCGTAAACATAGGTTACGAGTTACAACGTTGCAGAGGGCTAACGCACTGAGATTTAGTAGTTAGGTAATACAGACCAGTAAAGGCACCGGCCCTATTGGCTAATTTTCGACCTAAAGTTCGACGGCAAGTTTAAGTTCGAAGATCGAGCTTTTGGTTGCTGTTCTAATTATGATGATTTGTGATTTTGTTTTTATGGAGAGTTACATGGTTTTGACACAGTTTGTTATAATTAACAATGGGAATATTCACGTAAAATTAAGTCGTTTACTACGACTAGTTGCAATCACATTCGGTGATCTTTGTCTGAAGATTACAAACGTAACGCACTCGCGGTTGCGACTAGTCGACTTGTCGTAGTAAACGACTTCATTTTACGTAATTCCCGTGTTGATTGTAACAATATGAGTTTTTTTTTAATAGACTTGCATTTGACCGCCATCTTGCTTGATGAGCTTTGCTGTAGTGTAAGCCGTGTAAGACCACGACCATGTTCGCCTAGAAGCAACCGATTCACTCGCGAATTTAAATCACCCATAATATGCCAAAACAGACAGTTTAGTCTACTTATCCAGCTTCAATCAAACTTATAAAGATCGAAAACTCGAAAATGATGGAGTTTTTACTAAAATACAATTGTGACAAAGTGGCCTATCCGTAGACTCCGTAGTTAAAATCCTCAAATAAAAAAAATATTCTTCAAATTTCGGGCATCCTGTTTAGAGCAGTTAAAATGTTTCAATATTCTAGGTCGTATGTATTAATGTATAACATATCTATATTATTTACAATAATGTAATTATTTACAGAATAAAGCGCAAGTTTCGTTTTATTCGTAGTTTTAAATATTGTCCAAGTTCAGTATCTAGGTAATCTAGAGTCTCTGGCTGAAGAATATTGACTCTTTTGTCTACTCGCCTAAAATTGAAAATTGCCTAAACAAACTACCTTAGTTACAGCTGTTTGTTATTTTTAAACATCTTAGAATTTTCGTGAAAGTTGAAACAATTATAATTTTTTGATGCGCGAAATTTCGCTTGAAAATTGTTCCTCGAGAAGCAATTAAAATCTACTTTCGCTGACTTCTAAAAGACTTGTGCAAGTAAAAAATTGGCAAATTGTTTCTTTGTTTACTTTTTGCTATCTAGATGTTTTGGCACAATTCAAGATAAACGGTTGTTTGCTATCTCTTTCCCACATTGAAGATGACAACTATAAGATCACTAGGTAGTGGAGATAAAAATTGCAGATAGACTCTTATAGGGTTATAAGGAAAGGTTATGCTAAGTAGAAAAGGTGCATAATACTAATCATTATGAACAACTTTTACTACGGGGCCAACCCCGAAATATAGCGAAAATTACATACAAACATACAAACATACAAACATACAGGTGAAGCTAATAAAAGCGTGTTAAAAAGACGTGTGGCACTCGGGGACTGCCGCGGTAAAGCTATTGCATAGCATATTTTTTGCAAATAGATAGAAGAAGATAGAAGCTATGCAATAGTTTAAAAATACTGATTGTACTGCAAATGAGTAAAAAGTAAGACAGTATTTTTTCTCTCCTGAAAAGTAGCAAAATTCAACCTAGAGATTTCTCTACCACGCTGCCTTCTCTATGTGAAGAAATATCTTACGAGCCAATAATGAAGAAGGTTCCTTAATTAAAGTCATGCATACCTACTTAAATAAATTATTCCAAATTTAAATGCAAACACGTTAGGCCCCGCCCTATCCCAATATACTGAAACCTTGCCAGCCAGTACCCATTAAAAAGCTACCGAATGTCAAATTAGATTACTTTTTTATTATTCCAGCCAGCATACTTTTCTGTAATAGGTGGATAAATGGAGGAACTATTATTTTCTAAGAAAGACTGTCATTTTTGTTTTGGAAGTGCAATAGTGGCGCCTCCATTGAACTATTTTTTGACTTCGGTGGGGGGTGTCAGGTTTTTTTGGAACGGAATTTCTGCATTCCACGCTCAAGGCCCGCGATAAAATCTATGCAATAGCTTAAAATTAGCTGTTCCACAGAAAAATGTTGATGACTCTTGACTAGTATGAAACAGCTGATTTTTTTCGCGATTTCCGGGTTAGTCCCGTAGTAAAAGTTGTTCATAATGATGAGTAGGTACTTTGAATGGGCCCTTTTCGGCTTAGAATATCCTTTCCATTTAGCCCTGTAAAAAACTAACGTTTAAAAATTATCGTTTTGATACGAATATTTTGTAATTTGACGGAGTAATCATAAAACTTTTTTCTTTGCTTCCTTAGTTCGAGAATAGCGAAATCCAGCTCCTCTCTCACGTAAAGAAAAGCATGCCTGCTTATCTAATAAACAAATCCTTTTACTACTCGGTAAGAAACTGCAAATGCCACGTTACTACTGGCAGAGAACTATAACAGAATAAATTCCTACAAAAAGCTCGCGAAACGGACGTGGGGAGAATTCTGGACCTCGAGGACGAAGGGCCACCGCGCTCGGAGACTCAGGTTTGCGCATGCTGAGACGCAGGTGACGCAGTATAGTACAGATTTTGCAGGGTAGAGCAGGCGAGACAGACATAGTGCGCAGAGCAGGACAGACACATGTCTGCGCTGCACGAGTCTACACCAACGCAGCACGCAGCTCTTACATCTCTTCGTACGTTTATATCCAGGGTTATTCATAAAAGGTATGCTAAGACGAAAAGGGCACATAGTACTCATCATAATGAACAACTTTTACTATGGGACCAACACGAAATTCGCAATAAAAATATCAGCTGTTTCATAGAAAATGTCAATGACACTGGACAAAATGTATGGAGCAGCTGATTTTTTTTCGCGAATTTCGGGTTGTTCTCATAGTAAAAGTTGTTTATAATGATGAGTACTACGAGCCCTTTTCGGCATAGCATACCCTTAATGAATAACCCTGTATACTAAATCTGCTCTGTGCGGGAGTGGGGGGGGGGGGATGTCACCTGCGTCTGCGTCTTCGGCATACGCCTAGCCTCATTGAAGCCAGGTTGTGCCACGGAATAAATAATAGTCTAATTTACACCAACTAGCGGTAGAGGCCTTCAGGTGGCCTAGAAATTGTGGAAAATTTATTAAATAATTTATTACCTATTGACGTAAACAATTACCTACACAATTTTTTTCACAAATCTCTCCCAAAAAAATATTACCCAACCCCAGTGGGATTCGACCTCTAGAATGTTCTGCAGGCATCGACTCTGACATATTACTGATGACTCCACTTTCTAAAGGACAAAAAGTTATGAAACATCTCGCGACGGCCGGAAGGGCTCAGTCGGAGCAATGGCTGGAAAAAATGTCTCTTGTACGCAATAGAAAAGAAAAAGGTTTTATTTTATGAGGAAAATTACCGCTAGGAGAGCATTGTTTGTCAATCCCGTACCTGGGACCTTATTCTTGGGCGTTTGAGATTATCTCGGTTACTCTCATTGTCATGGCATTTCTAATGAGAGCGACAAGGACCGAGATAATATCTGACTCGTCAGAATGACCCTGTGTGTTCTCGTCTTCAAGTTCCGCCAGCAGTTCGCATAAATTATTGAGGCCCTTTTACAGTTTCTAACTTCACTGTAAGCTGTTTCAACGTACTTGGCAGCTTTGGATAGTCTAATTTTTAGGGTTCCGTACCAAAATGGCATAAAAAATCCTATATGGTGAGATTCCGGTGTCTGTCCGCCCGTCTGTCATACTCATAGTCAATTATTTTTAACGCGAGCTAAAATGTTGAGTTGATTGTTAATATAAAACGTAACATTTTACCGGAAGCTTAATTATGTTTTGTCACTCCCAAAAGTCAAGGGATCACTTGAAATATATATGTTATATTTCAATATAATAAAAAATTATGTGAATTATAAAAATTATCTCACGTTTATAAAGGTTAAGTGATTGAACCCAGCTAAGTGAAAAAAAAACCGCACGCTGTTGCCCAAGGTGCACCACTTTGACTAGCCCTGGCCTTTCCCAGGAGTTTCCCAAATTAAAACAACGTATTAAAAAAAAAAAAAAAAAAACGATTTAAAAGAGGTTAACAACCAGCCTATCCTGCCTCAAACCCAAAGCTACATTGTATTAACTGAGCTTAAACTCACCCAAGACACAAAGAAGTCTAAACTCCCAGCTCACGAGCTCTGAAACGTCAGCGCAGTGAGTGCTAACGTGGACCATAAACCCTCGGATAACCAGCCGGCCAGCACACTCGACCTTCCACGCAGATGATAACAGAGAGACAACCACAAAATTGTTGATTGCAGAGGATTCAGTTTCATGCGAAATGGTCGACCTGAGTGGCCGACTTTTTGAATGAGTATTTTTAGACTTACAGACGAAATCGGCTAAAACTTCATTTCATTCAAAGAAATTTAAAAAATACTCGAGCAAATAACTCAAAAGTCTAGCTAGCCCCTGAAACATTCTGTTGATGAAATCACAAAAGCGAATGCAAATGGTGTCTCGAACAGACTTTTTGTCAAATCAACACTGCTTGGAACGGTCGCCATCAAAAAAGAAAAGATTAATTTCTAATTAAAAGTGTTACATCTTGAATCACGCCATTTAAACTGTGAATTGTGATTAAACCTAGCATGATTGTAACAAAAGTACAGTACAGGAATAAACCATCACAATGGCCTCACCAACCCCATCCACAACCTCTGCACTTGTCCCTCTGACCTCCAATACTCTGTCCATCAACTTCCCGTTGCCAACCTTCACAACCCCTCCCCACCCCTTCCCCTAACCCCTTGCCACTCCTACTTATTCTGTACCCAGCTACTAAGTAAAAATATAAAATGCCGGTAATATTTCCTCCGTTTCCGAAAACTAGGTCGCGCTGAAGCCCCGAGTTACGGGGAGAGGATTACAGGCAGGGTTGGCGCGCTGTGATGAATTGAGGAAACGTTCAGCTCAATTTGTTTTATTGGCTTGCTTTTGGGTTATCTGCTGTCGGTAGTTCGTTTTATAGTTTTAATCTAGGAGATGCGCTTTAAGTTTACTGTTTGTTTTTTAAGAATTTAAGTAACTTTTTTTGTTTAATTGAAGCTAAAACTTATTTCTTTAGCATTAATCCATTAATTTACTCATTCAGATTCACATACTTATTTTTAACCGACTTCAAAAAAGGAGGAGGTTATCAATTCGACTGTATGTTTTTTTTTTTATTATTATTATTTTTTTTTTATGTTTGTTACCTCATAACTTTTGACTGGGTGAATCGATTTTGATGATTCTTTTTTTTATTAGAAAGCTGACGCTTCCCATTGGGTCCCATTTCAATTTAGTCCAGTTCTAATAATGGTATCCATGAGAAAACTATATAAGTCTTAAATTTGCATTAAGTACGTGCGCGACAAATAGATGAATAACTCAATAGTCGGTCTTTTGAAGTCGGTTTTTGTTTTTTGTTATGTAAAAATAATGTTCTTGTTACAATAACAAATGTCAAATTAGACACCTAGTTTAATTTGTATTTCAATTCGTACTTTTACGTAAATTTTACTCACCTCAATCAAAAAAAAATCAAAAAAAAACTGTATTATCTATTTTAAAGAGTGAGACAGCCCTGAGGCAGCCGGGTTTCGTCGGCTCTTCAGCTCAGAAGCTTCTTGAATTTCATTGCATTTAATTTGCTTCTAGTGCATTAGCGAAGCAGGCAAGTAGGAGGTATGTAGTATATATTACATGTAGTTTTTATAGTTCAGGCAGGTCGGTCCTGTTAGTATTAAAACTCAATCTTTTTGATTTGTATACCTATCTAGTAGTTCTCAACAGAGATAAATAGATAGATAAATTTTCTTGTTCTCTTATATTAAAAAAATAGAAGCAGTTTCTTACTTTCATCAAAAAGACGTGCTTCATCAGGCCAGATGGCAGTCAAATGCTACAATATCGGGTAAAAAAAAATTATTTTTTTTAGATAAGGAGTAAGGACATAAAAACAAGCTCTAAATACTTTGGACATTTTTTTTATAAAAACGCTGCTTAGCTATTACATAGATTGACAAATAAATATAATTTAACTCCTTAGTGCTTAGGGTATCCAACTATCCAAGACAGTAGTCGCAGGTTCGACGTCCGGTCACGACCACTTAAAAGAGCAATTGCGCGAATCACGGATCACGGCACCACTTTTAACGAACTCCTGTACAGTTGTATTGATATGATGTCAACTATTTTTAACTATAAAAATTAACGTAGTTTTGATACCTTCCTAGAATTTTGTTTAAAATTTACGCAGATTTTAGCAGTATTTTAAGTTTTTTTATGCTATTGAGTGACGCGACGAGCAAATCGCTTGCCTGATGTTGAACGTCACGTTTGCCCTTATCAGGTCAGTGCCACCCAGAATTAGGTACTAAACGGTACAAGTCTTGATAAACGAATCATGTCGAAAAACACTCTATTTAGAGATATTCCCACTATGAAGAACCGAATTATGAATTCCAGAGCAATTCTGCGTCTCTTGTTTTCATTCACGACAAATAATAATCCAATGGAAAACTATGAACAAACTGAAAACTTTCAAAATCTTAACAAAGAAGTCATGTATGTATACGTGAAAGTGGAAAATGGTAAGTGAAAAACAATTTCGGCATTGCTATACAAGCATCGGTGGTTCAGTGGTAGAATGCTCGCCTGCCACGCGGGCGGCCCGGGTTCGATTCCCGGCCGATGCATACTTTTTGTTATGCATACATTTTTGATACATTTTTTTTAACATTCCCATCATCCTTTGCTTTTGACATTTTTTCTTCTCAGCGACTATCTAAATTATACGTAAAATCCAAAAGTAAAGCGATGTATTGAATTTTTGAAACTAAAAAAAATACCAATTAGAAACGATTGAGTAAGTAATATAAATGATCATTCGTCGCTTCGTGATCCTATATAACATTTCTATTAGAGCGCCGTCATCAATAACACGAGCGCCCAACGTACAGACGTCTTCATATATATCGAGGTCAAATTACGAATAAGCCGCTACCATTTGTTTTCGAAACTTGTAGAAAATTGACACGTGACTATAATGTATACAATCGCAGGGCTTGAGAAAACTGAGCGTTTACTTTGTCACTGTGACAGCTCGAGGAAACGCAACGAACGGCTGCGGCCATAAAGCCCATAAATTAATTTTATCATCATACGGGGTGATTGGCAGCTCGATGGAAAGCCGAAAAGGGTTCATCATTATGAACTTTTACTATAGGACCATCCTCGAATACGCGAAAAAAAACAGCTGTTCCATACATTTTGTTGATTGTCGTTGTCCATTTTCTATGGAACATCTTTTTTTTAGGTATATTCCTAACTTAACCTTTGTTGGACGCATAGCATGGATTCATAAAATAATGCTTTCATTCTCACTAGTTTCTCACTTTCTTTGGTAATAGAAATGAGAACCGGTAGTATCAATAAATTTAGTAATTTATTACTTGCTATTCGTTTGATTAATGAAATTAATTTAGCATTAGCGTAATAATTATATTGCTAAAGTTCTACTTTTATAAAGTACCTACTCTAATGAAATATTGCTGGTTAATTTTAAATCGATTACTTTATAAAAGTACGACCGATAAATCGATTGCAAAGTCGAGGTATACAAGGTTATAAGGAAAGGGTATGCTAAGTCGAAAAGAGTTCATGGTACTCATCATTACATGCTATGGGACAAACTCTGAAATCATGAAAAAATATCAGCTCTCTATACCATACATTTTGTCGAACGTCATCGACATTTTTCTATGGAATTGCTGATTTTTTTTTCATGATTTCTGGGTTGGTCCTATAGTAAAAGTTGTTCGTAATAATGAATATTATGAACCCTTTTCAGCCTAGCATAGCCCTTTCCTTAAAACCCTGTATGCATTGCATATAACAATCGTTAACTAAAATAGCAAAAGTTTATTATACTCGTATCTCAGAAACTGTTGAACAATTTCAGATTTTTTAAAATCTAATAGACAGCTAGACTATTCCTTCCTGACATCCCCCACACGATCAAAGTCAGTCTCCCATGAACTAACAACATTGCATTAAAAAACAATACAAAAACTCGACCCTCCCTTTCCTTCTCCGTAGTCCAGTACTAACAAAATTGCATTATCTATCTGTTACCTTGAGGTCAAGGTCAATGTTATCAGAGTAGGTATTATATCAGCTTACTGAATTGGAGGCAATGAGGTCAATCTGCCCAGCCTCGGAGCGGTGGACCGACTTAATGCAGATGAGGTGGCGAAGCGAGCTCTCAATTTATCACCTGTTTATGATACATTCTAGGCAAGCGTGCTCCGTCGTAGATCGCATCGTTGCTTACCATCAGGCAAGATGGCGGTTAACGCAAACCTACCAGTGTATGAAAAAAAGATTTGCCTAGGTAGAAATGGCTTATTTTTGGCAAAAAAGTAATAAAAGTTCGGAAAGACAGGTGTCTGAATCATGCCCACTGTATTTGGCGATTCATAAAAATAGGATCGTTCATTGCTCCCAATTTTTCAGTTGCTACCAATGTTACCATTGACCTTTTTTTATCACATTATGTATGTTTTAGTATGTAGATGTTATCTATTTATCTAACCATTTTTATGCACCGTGTAAGTAAGTATATGACTAGATTAAGGCACTTAAGGACGATTATACATCTACCTTTATACATATCGTTTGCATACTAAGAATGGATACTAAAGTACCCACGGGTTAGGTCACCCATTTTGTAGGTACCAGGACACAGTGGACACACCGTCAGAAGCGCAACTTGTACACACAAATGTTTACTAAGATTTATTGATATTGATAAACCCGTATGTCACAGTTAAATTTAACTGTCCCTCGTCTTCTAGTTTCCTACTGACCCAAATGAGGTGTCACTACATTATAAATTTAGATTTAGGTGCTAGCAGTGACCGAGCGAGCGAACTAGAATGCATTTTGCATACCCAGTGGCAGTGGATGTGGAACTAAGGTACTAATTATGCAGATATAAGTAGTGGTTATTCTGTTTATATTATTTTACTGTCTTCGGTTTTTCAGATTTTTTTTTATAAAATCTTTTAAGTTAAAACACGGGTCTATTGATTGGTTTAGTTGCCACCGAAACTGCTTTTGGTGCATTTTTCACCTAATCCAGATTTTTTGACACTGGTTTAGTTTCGTGATTATGGCATGGCATTCACGGCCAATGTTTTTTTTTTTAAATTTTAACTGAATAAATAGAGATTTTCGAGATTTCTTTACATAAGTGTTCTTTAAGAAAACTCGAAGAATAGCAAAAACGCTAGGTAAAATAATGATTAGGCATCACTGGTTTTTGCTCTTATTTGAACCACTGTGTAGACTGCAAACCTCCAAATATGCCACCAAATACCGTGTTGTCACTGTCTAAACCTCATTAATTAACTAACCGATCTTTTGACCACCGTTACGAGTAAAAAACCGGCCAAGTGCGAGTCGGACTCGTGCACCGAGGGTTCCGTACAAACCTGTAAAGGTATAAGTGAAAGTTATGATATACTTATGTAGGTTTTTTATTTTACCCTGTAGGTTTTGATTCTGTTGCAAGTGTCGAAAATTTGCGGTATTAAAAGGCTGTATCTTTTGATTGCGTTGGCTTAGAAGTTTGATTTTTTCACAGCTCCAAGGGACATGCAGTGTAGACTTGAGTAGGTAGGTATTTGATATGAATTTCAGCTAGATACCTCCACGCGTTCCTGAGAAAAAGGATCTTGAATTCTTGACAGACAGACAGACATACAACAAAGTGATCTTATAAGGGTTCCGTTTTTTCCTTTTGAGGTACGAATCCCTAAAAACTAGTAAAACAATGCGACGGTCAGTCAGTAAGGTAACCGTCGCAGCCGAGCGGCCGCCGCGGTCCGCTGCCCTTCGGTGCAGGAAGCCGATTCACCCCGCTACCGATAACGGGGCCTGTACCCTGGTAATCAGGTGAAATCACTCGGACAGTGCGACCGAGATAATAGCAATGAAGTGGCCAGTGCAGTGACATTAGTATATAGTTGCATTGTTACAAGCTGCGCCCCGCGGTTTCACCCTCATCTTCCGGTATAAAAAGTAGGTATGTTAATTCAAGGCATATGCTACCTTCTTACCATATCCAAATCCAGTCAAATAGTTTTAGGATAAAATATAAGCTTTACTAGGGTATTCAGGGTATTCATTATTTAATAGGGTCTCGGGTCTAGGATCAGAGACCAAGATACAGTTTGAGCACCCCGCCAACAAATAAATAAACGTTTCACACTCATACGAGTCCACTAGGAATAAATCCTGTGTAGAAGTGAAGCGAAGTGGTCTAATGGGATAATGAGTCTAATGAGTCTTATGGGATCAATCAGCGTTTGTATGTTTTTATATCTATACTAGCTGACTCGACAGACGTTGTCCTGTCAAAAGCCATTGCGTAACTATAGCAACCGTAGTATGTTGATGCTAACTTGTCAATTTATAGTAAAAATTATCAGTATATATATAATTTGCAATAAATTAAAATTGCGACTATAATTTGAGATTTAAACTATCCTATCTCTCAAGTTGGATCGAACTGCACATGGTGTGCGAATTTTATTATAATCGGTTAAGTGGTTTAGGAGTCCATTGAGGACAAACATTGTGACACGAGATTTATATATATTAAGATGTCTATATCTATATGAGTATGGTTACTTAATCTTAATAAAATTATGCAGAGAAATAGTTCATTTCAATACAATTTTTAAGTTCGAATATGAGCAAAATCAGTTGAGGGGTTGTGAAGATAATAGGGACAGCGAGGTTCAGTTTGGCGCAAAATACTAGTTAGTTTAGAGTACGCGAGGCGTTATACAAATACGCATTGATAAGAAGAAAATATGTAATTACAAAATTTCAAAATTCCTAGTGCCTACTACAATGAAATTCTTACCAAACTTAGTCGGGTACAAGTTTATGCAACAATCTATAATATAATATATCATTTAATAGATTTATAGATAGATATTTGGAGTCAAGAATTAGAGGACATTCGACGTGTTTCTACCAAACCTTTGAATATGTTGAAATTATGCAAATACCGCGTTTTGCACAACTCGCTCCCGACTGTAGACAATAGATTTGATTCATAGATGTTTTAGTCCGGTTGCGAAAATTAGTGCTATGTTCTTTTATAACATTAATTGAAATCTACTTTTCAAACGCATTTTAGAATTTCCGGAGAGTTTTTGAGATTACTTAGACTTTTCCGCGACAAAATAGGCGAATTTGATCAAATGCAGCAGGCGAATTTCCGCGGGTTGAGAAAAATAGATGAATTTGATAGAATACAAGAGGCGAAATTTAAAGTTTTTTACCGTTTAGCAAATATTTACTAAAGTATTTATCAAGGTTTACGCTATTTATGCTTATCTCCATAACAAAATACAAACAATCACTTGAAAGTGTTTGCATATAGGCATTTAGGTAACAAACATACAATTTATGCGTTCTTTATTGCAAGAATGCAAGACAATCTTCCCGGAAATACTTCATCAGAGCCCTTTGTGAAATGAATAGGGAACAGGCAGTCTTATCGTCAATAATTCTCTTCCAGTAATTGCAGTTCGCGACCAATTAGTACTTCCTGGTCCTGTGAGGTCCCGCACTTAACCCTCGAGTGCTCGAGGCGGTATTTGAGCAATCAATTTGCAATGTGGTCGAGCAGACCGTAAATAATAAATGCTTATGTTATTGCCAGCTGTCAAAAAGGCAGCTGACATTTAATTGTTTGAGCAATAAAAATTGATCTTACAATGTACAAATATCATAAATAGCCGCTTTTATATTTTAATTATTTTCAACTGTATTTTAAGCATAGTTTTCTTCGGTCATACCTAAGCATTATGTATTATCTTAAGATATGCTTTAAATTCTTAACCAATTCATCAAACACGCTTCAGCAGTTTTATCGTGAGGTAATAGACTGAACAAACTCAACGCTGTCAATTTAATAAGCATGCCAAAATATTGTAAAAATATTAGACATTTTAGTAGAATACCGCTAAAAATGTATCGAGTTTATCAACCTTTACAAAATCCACACTTCTCTATTATAAACAAAACGTTTTACACCTTCTTACTGGCTGTATGTCACAAGGCCTTGGATTCGCGAGGAGCTGCGGCAAATATTGTGTTTATACATGAACTGTCATTTATATGCTAACTAACTAAGAAGCAGTGCATTAACATCACAAAGCACTGTACCTATTCAATTTGAGTAAGGCTGAAAGTCGTGCAGACAAAGATTTTGTGCTCAAGTGAAGTAAAAATGCTTTGGTCAGTAAATTGACAAGTTGGTTGGTACGTGTTGGTTGTTATTGTATCATTATGAATTTGAAGGTGATTTCCTCAACTGTAATTAGTAAAATTTAGCATGAGCTCGTAAATTTGGTAAATTTTTTTTTTGTTAAAATTTTGTTGTAAAATATTTATAAAAACAAAAGTATGGGTATTTGTTTTATTTCATTTGCAATCTAGAGATTATAAAAATTACAACAAAAATGCATTTTTGCTAAGCTTATAACGACCTATAAAGAAAAAACTAATATTAAATATTCTACTAAAAATCTAAGTTACTAAATTTTTTATTTCAACATATAAATTTGTTAGTCGTTTAATTTTTTTTATCAAAAACTCAACGAAGAACGAACGCTCACGTCCTTGTATGAATTAAATTACATTTTCATATTGTAATTCTGTATTTACATAACAATTAACTGTGACCAAATAATTATGTATTTAGTTACGGTCTGCGAGACTTACCATAAGAAGAACATTCTAAGTAAGCACTCATTTAATATTGTTTGGCTTAATTGTATTTTGACTGAGCAAAATTATATTTCAACGAGGTTTATGGGTTTTTAATGAAGATGCTTACTTAATTTGCAATTATAATGAGGAAAGTTACGTTGTTAGGAGTACGTTAGCATTACAATTTATTTTTACGGTACATTTGAAATGATTTGATGCTTAACCTAACCTAACCGATTATGTATTTTATGCCATAGGTGACGATTGAGTAGACGGGCTACTTGATGGTAAGTGATCACAGTCGCCAGTCTGGAGTACTCTGGAGACATCACGGACAAGAAACTGATCCTCAAGGATATTATTAACAGCCTTTATGAAGATCGCATGTGTACTAGTATATATTGTTACTCTGAAAGTCACCGATTGAAGCTCATTTCACATTTATCAGGTGTGTGGCATAAAAAACGCGTAAAACGTCTAGTATGCAATTTCTGTGATTTCTGCAGGCTTTTAATAAAAGACAACAGATTTTTTTATTCGAAGATAGGCCTGCGTTTGACTGATGGTGAGCGATGATGCGGTCTACGATAGAGCACACTAGCCTTGAAGGAACTAATTCGCTCTCTACTTGAAAACACCCATACATACACAGATGAAGATCAAATCTTACAGGGTGAGATTTTAAATCAAATCACTTGTTAACTAAAATATGCTAACAAACGCGCCTGTGCCTTGTTTCTGAGCTAAATATAGTCCACCCAGTCGCGCACCAGTAGGCACAATCACTTAGCCTAAGTAATCAATACTCCACGGATCAAAATTAACATTGACGTAATTTATTTCTAGTATAGGAGTTTCTATTAAATTATGTTAATTAATTCACAAGAGTTCATGAATTAAGTAACTATTAATACAAGTAAACATAAATGTAGATAACTGTTGATCTAACTAAACGAATCAATACATTACCCCGATTACCCGTAGCTTAAGGTGTATCGAAACCTAAGTATAATATTAAAGTCTCAGTGAGGATTTGAAATACGTGAAGTTATTGTTTATAGTAAACAATCGAAGAAAAAATTAGGATAAGCAAGGTTGAATGAAATTGGTTAAGACTCAGACTCAGACAGACTCTACTTAAATTCATTTTATACACTAACTGATACAAGACTAATATTGTTTAGATGCAACAGGTATTTTTTTAGAATTTTCGTCAATTTTTATTGTTATACCTGACGTAATAGAGATAAACACCGTTGCCTTGAAATCCTTGAATAGTATCAGAGTGTAGGTATATAGATTGAATGCCTATTAATGCTGACGTAACGCCACTTACGACACCGTCACAAGTGGCGTTTACAAATATTTTGATTCGAAGTCTGTTGTGTCGCTTAGGTATAATGTTAGCCTTTTCCGAAGGTTCCGCAATGTTGACATTTAGCTAAGGCCATATGTATTAATTCTAAGCAGTGAATTCGCTAATGTCATTTTGGTTAATAGGGAGTCCATGGCGCCACGGTCTCTATTAAAATTTTGAAATTAAATTGAATGAAATGAATGAAATTAAATTTTTGAAAAAAGCTGACAAGATTCGTTATTGTGACTTTTGATGGTTAAGAAAACATGAATGGAAACCCCAAGCATGTGATGTGGTCAAATAATTTTATAATCTTTAATAACATAAAAGAAACAATGTTCTTTGAAAACCTCACGAAAGAAGAGAAAAGTCAACTTTCCAATGACTTTGAATGCTTTTAAAATTCATTTAAATAAAATGCCTATTCACTAAGTCACAAAGATTTCTGTACAATCGTAAACACAGCGGCTGGCAAGCGATCACAAAGTGAAAACGACTCTGTCATTACCAATTTGTCCCACTCACCGAGCCCCATAGTTCCACCATCGACTCAAGGTAGGGTTGCCTATGGACCGTGCACAAATTGAACATTGAACGCAAGTTGATAGCAATTTGTACAGAATACGACTTTACCCTCGGGGTATTGCGGCAATCATGGTTTGTACTGTACAGGCTTGGAGATCAAACTAATAATACAAATGAAAAGTAACTGTGTCTCTATCTTCTGTGATTGTTACGACTAAGCGATATCAATATACTTTTGAATTTTGCTAAGGAAGTGTGGTATGTATCGATTGAAGGTATCGTACGGACGGGCAGGAAAAGCTTTTAACCCTTTCTCTAGTCTCAAAAAAAATCGAAAAAGTTTACAGTTGTGATCAAAACCATAGGACGAAGCTAGTATTGTAACATTATGTGGTAAAAAATTCAAAAAATTAATTTTGCCCGCGGACAGAATCTTTATAAAGATAACAATTTTATTACTGCAACCGATTTTATTGGTAGTATGTTTGTCTGCGATAGTATCTTTATTATTTTGAAAATGTTTAACGGTAATCAGTACTAATTTGAGTAGGACGGTAATTTGGGAGGTTGAGATTAATATCTTAAGTTTGGAGCGTATCAATTTAATGTCTTAGAAATAATAAAACTTTAGTTTTTATTTCTATATTGGCAATAATGAAGGTTTAACTTAATCACAAACTATATGTATACAGTATTTTCTAGTATCCTCTTTTAAACAAGTAAATGTTGATAAAAACCCATTGCATGCGCAGGTTTGATATTTTTTATTAAATTTATCGATTTTTTTGTTTTACATTAACAGTAACTCACAAGGATTTCCTGTACAAGTATATCTGTTTCCAAGTACAAATAACATACAGGCCTATTGTGTTCGCTAACCATTTGACCACAACATAATATTTTCTCATATCAAAATCTACATTAGCATAGAAAGAATATGCATCACAGCTCAAGCGTTCAAAACTCTGTACAAGCGCAATAAGTATTTAAAAAGCAAAAAGGGGTGACCACCCAGCGTGACTTGAAGCCCTGCTAGCAAGGCCGCGGGCATTACAAATAGAGGGCCAATTTCCAATTAAAATCACAGCAGGTGGTCCGGTAGAGGGCAGCACTAGACAAATGAGCCGGCCTAGCAGACCGCGCCGCGCGTCAGGGTTAAGAATCAAACAGGAATTAGCTCTGTTAATGGTGATGTCAAATTAGAATACTTGATTATGTTTTGTAGAGGTCTTTAATGGGTTTAGAGGTCATAAAGTTATTAAGTTTTGATGTGTTTGTTGACGTGTTTCTGGCATTAGTCACGTCACGTTACATAAGAACGCAAACAAGTAGGTGGAAAGTAGTATAATATTTATGTAGTAAGAATGAACTGAAACTTAAAATTTCAGTAACTAAATCAGAACATTGACGTAAATAATTAAATAAAAATTTGGAAAACATCGTTTGCTTTCCAATTTTTTCGATTTTTTTTTCTAATTTTGCTTTAAAAATGGCATGATATTTTTTGGCTATGTCTACTTTATTTTGTACCCATTTTATTACCATAAATCTTTAAAACATTAACATATTGGAAACACAATACAAAACCCCTTTATGCTTACTTCCGTCTCATACCTAATCATAAAAAAACTAATTTATTACATTAGTACCTCACCTACAACAAGCGGTCGGCGACACGCATAGTTATTTATCTACCTATTAATGAATTGCTGTAATTAAAATGATATCCTGTGATTTATGACAAAAAAGCAATTTCCTCCGATGACAATAAGTAATTTGGTAATTAGAACTAAATTATGAATTTGTTAAGGTTGCTCACGTGGCGTTGGAAATATTGGACAACTTTTTTTATTGCTTCCTAGATGACCCTTTAAATTCATGGTATTTATCATTATGAGCAACTATTTACTATTTACTACAAGACCAACCCTGAAATCGCGAAAATTTCAGCTGTTCCATAGAAAAATGTCAATGACACTCGACAAAATGTATGGAACAGAGCTGTTCTTTTATGCATCTTACTGTGTTGGTGATTTCTTTATTATGGTGGTATTCAATGAAGAATAATTTTATTATTTTCTTGTTTTTAATATGTTGGTAAGCTTACGTTTCACCGCGATCTCACCTGATGGTGAACAAAGATGCGGTCTACAATGGCACACACGCGTCTAGAAGGAACCGATTTTTGTATTTGAACGATTTCTAAGAATTTCTCCCAAACTACCCAGAAGTGCAGTCACCTGCAAAACAAACTGGGTCCAGGTCGACACCCGTCACCCTATCTAAGCGCCGCTTATCACTACGCCGTGATAACGGCTGATAACGAGTAAATTAGTACGAGCAGCACAATGACCTCCATAACAGAATCTCACGTCACTCATAGATAAATAATAGTACGATTAGCTGACGTTATGGTGAAAGTTGGGAGGCTTCACCATCGCGTTTTATGAACAAAACTGAGCCACTCGTCGGCTTTTATCGTCTGCACCTGAGGTCGTATCTTTAGTACCATCTCGGTACCTTTAATAAGTATTATTTTAAACGAAAAGTAATAAAATAATAATAAAGATGCCTTTATTTTCCCTACATTATACATATATCTATTAAGATAGTTCAATAGAGGAATATCTTTTTAGTATTTGTAATTCAATTCATTTATTCATTAAGATACTACACTTATGAATCTCGGAAGGAAAATTATCACAAACAAAATACAATACAACAAATGCAATTTCAAAAAAGTAATACCTACTCAGAGAAAGAATGAAAGAAACGCATCCACGTAAGTCTGTGGTGATAAAAATATTTTCAAATTATTATTGAAATAAAAACAAAAATCCAACTTCAAAATGTAGCCTAGCCTTTATTAAGCCTTATAACATTCCTTGTACAACGATGAATACAAATTCAAAACGCAAATTCGCAATCTAAAATCGATCAAGTCGTTTAGGCGCGACATAATATATTATAATAGTATACACAATTACACATTTACTACAAAAACATTGTATTCTTTTCTTGAGTCGCGTTATTAATAAAACTAACTGGATCTCATGGATTTACCTGTACCTACTTTTATTTAATTCTGTTCACATTTAAGATAAAATCCCGTAAACCGAAAAACCAGGATTTAAGGAATAGATGGAGCAAGTGCAACTAATTGTTTGAATGAAAGTGTGGCAAATCTTAGTAATAAATAAATGTCATCTTATTTAAGTCAAAAACTCTTAATTCATTTTTATGAAGACAAATATATTTTTGCTTTAAATTAATTTAAAAGTACGTATAAAAAAAATGGTTAAAATGAAGTCGCAATGTTTACTGTTACAAGTTGCAGAATCTTTACTCCACTTGCCAATCAAACCTTAATATTTTTTATATTTACCGTACCTACTCCATCAATAAACGCTTGCTTGCATTATGCATAATGCAACACAATACGCACGTACTTCGTAATTTGTCCGTATGACTTGCATTAACGTTTTTGCCGGGACTCGAACCCGACACCCGCATTAGCTGACTCAGTGGAAACGACAAAAAGTGCTCGTTGGCAGTACATGTGCATTATTTGCTGTAATGACATAGCTGATCGTCTTATTTTATTATTTTTAGGTCAGTAGGTATATTCGTAGACAGATAGTTATTAACTCATTATTCTATTTTATTTTCAATTGGTTTAATTTGAATTTTTTGCCTCTCAGGTGTTAAAAAAAATAATAATAATAAAACCTTACGTAGGTACATCTGATTTTTTTCGCAGTAGAAAGTAGAAGTTGGAGATCTTGAACTCCATCAAAAGCAGAAAGCTGTCGTACTTTGGTCACGTCATGAGGAATGACTAGTACAAGTTACTCCAACTCATCACCCAAGAGAAGATCGCCGGAAAAAGAAGTGCCGGAAGCGGCACTCTTGGTTGAGAAACCTGCGGGAATGGTTTGGCTACAGCACCACCTCGCTCTTCAGCGGCAGCCTCGAGAGTCAGGATTGCCCTTATGTTGTCCAACCTCCGATAGGAGCGGAACTCAAAGACGAAGGTGGGAGTTACAAACAAAAGGAGGTCCAAAACTAGTACTGACGGCTTGGTAAGAGCGATCTCTTTAAGGCAACCTAAGTGACTTATTGGCGCAACCCGAGTAGGTAAGCATTGGTCGAATAAACCACTCGATAGAAAAAAAATAAGGTCCACACCATTATACTAGCTTTAATATACTGAGGGGTAATAATAAATCCATGTTAATATTACGTCTTAATAAAAACCATAGATAAACCTCCCTAATCTCAAAAAAGCTAAAGTAATGAGTAATGAGTAATATAAAATGGAAGAGTAATTTCTATGCTTGAATTTATTTACCTATTAGCATGGTTTCATAATTTGTTAAATTACTAAGAAATTGCGCTCCCGACCCGTGGTCCGACTGCTAAGTCCAGCTGGTTGGACCACGGGTACCTTAGTATCTACCTATTCGGTGCAACGGATAAGTAAATTTATCCATGGTCCTATGAAGTAAAGTGACCTTTGCTGCATACAATTATTCGATTTATTGTTCAAGCAGAAGTATCTACTCGTAGCCTGACCTTAATTTAAATTGTTAATGACGTTTTGAAACAAAACACGGCTTTGACAGCAGTCCTACCTAAAATACCTACTTCTATTTTATAACTCATTTTATTCTAAAACCACTCCTAAATCAAACTAAATGTAGACTTAGAAATGCATAATAATTAATTTCATTCACGGCAGGCCCTAGAAATTCAGGTAAACATGTTAAATTTTATATTATTTGCTTCGTTACCGTCAGTTTGTTTAATAAGAAAAATATATGCGCTATTGAGACTTTTACCTATTATAATTAGGCTATTTATTTGAAAACAACTAGATTCAAATAATATAAATTGTCAAAATAAGGAATAAAAACCAACCTTTTAGGCTTCCAACGCTTCATAAAAACGCCAAACATGTTGACTTCCTTAAAATCCGACTAATTGACAGAACACAACACTTGCACTTTCACTAAACTATCACTACGATCACTAATCAAACCACTAAATACTACGACAACCACTAATCACTCTCTAACTAGGTATTTATTTAAAATCCAAAATGTCATTGACTTCGAATTTTAAATCACAATGTAAATAATTGCACCGATAAGATAAACAACCGTCCGGATCGGGAGTCCTCCGAAACGTCTGACCTAGACACACTGACAGCTAGCACTGCCCCACATTCGGGAAGCGACGTTGCAATCGATAATATTCTATATCCATACGCGCTTTGTACATCTATGGTTACGCAATCGCTCTCACGTTCCAAATTCAGACTCGATCATTGGTTCTCTGAGGTTTCGTTTCATCGTTCGAATTTTGAAAATTGTTGCATTGCATGGACGTGTTGTCTGTTTGGATGTCAACGCGCGACTGAGTCATGCTGTTTGTTGGGTTGATAATGGAAGCGTCTGGCAGTCGGGCGACCGGTCGGGCGACTGGACGGGCGGCCGCTTAGGCTGCGTCAGGTGCGGCGATCAGCTGCGTTTTGCGAATGTTATCTATGTTTCTGGATATCGAATGCTACTAAGCTAGTCTTTGTAGGAACTATGACGCCACTTAAATATTTTAGATACCTACCTTTATTGCTATGTTTACTAGTACTCTTATTACAGTACTGGTAAATTTATAGATCGTTATACCTACTTAAGACTGCACTGCAGTACTTTTTTAAGTTAATCTCCCTTTATTCCTAAGGAAAATGATTGGGGTTGTTTCTAGGTAGGTTATACGATTTCGATAGTAAGTAAGTACTTACATAATTATTTCGAAATTTTATTTCGAACATTTTTACCTAGCTACCTAAATACTTATTAGTTTAGGTATTTATAGATACCTACCTATCTATTTATCTAATCCTAATAGGTATTTCAAAAACACAACTCAACGTGTTACGAAAATAAAAATGTGGTATGACAAGTTATTTCACATAATTCTAAACATTAAATTAAAACTAACGTTCTAACTATACTTTATAAGCTATAAATATTGTATTTCTATAATTACATATAAAAAACCGGAATTTGTAACCTGTCAACGAAATAAAAATTGACGTGCGAGATGATACACTTGCGTGGTCTGCTCTAATTTTCTAATTCTGTGGTTCCTTTACTTGACTTCCTGGTTTATTTTTCTTTAATTTTAATAACATTTCTTGCTCTACTTTATTCTCTGCTTTTTTGTAAAAATAGATTATTTTTTGACACAAAATACCGAAAAAAAAAATTATTTGATGTCCGCCAAAGTGTTCGTTGGGCGTAAGCTATTTAAAATAGTATTGGATGAGCATGTACTTAGCACTCTAGCAGCTTATCATATCGACAAAAATGGTATGTTTCCTCTAGTTCATACAAAAAAATGGATTAAATTACCGATAAGAAAGTGAAAAAGGTATTCCGCCTCAACGCCCGACAAGGGAGCTGTTTCATTTTCATACAATTTCTATCTAATACGTAACACGGATCTTTTTAGAAAATATTAGCGATAGACAAGTTCTACTTACTAATTTAAGCCACCACCCAAAGAATCTTCACCATTAAGTAACTTCACTACTAAGTTACTTACCCTAAGACTTAAGTACAAGTGTGTGAGTGTTGTGTGTGTGTACATTCAAAGAGCCGATTCCCATTGTTCCATCAGTATAACGACCTCCGAAGATCTGTTGACATCGACCAAACACGGACCAAATACCGAAATGCACCTGTATACATATACATTATACAAGGTGTAGTTATACATGTTCTTCTACACGTCAACGTGAACAACTTTTGTGACAGAACTTTGCTAAATTCGAAAAAAAAAATATCGTGCCTCCATACAAAATAATTAGTCACGTGATCAATTTTGTATGGAGATTTGATATTAGCTTTCTCGAATTTAGCAAACTTATGTTCTAGAGTTCACTTGACGTGAAGAACAACACCCTTAAGTATTACTACACCTTTCCGTTACACCTTGTATACATCTCAACTTCATACAATTTACATGATAAAGTTGCTTAGAATGTTAACAGTTTCAAAACGCGAGAAACACTTGTGTAAGTTATATTTTATTTATGAAAGTATGTAAAGAATAAGGTAGTTATGTCCTTATTACATTCCCTTATCTGTTATGATGCCAATAAATTACTATATTACTCTTTCCCTCCCTCTCTGTCTCTCTCAATTACACCAAATATTTCTAAGAACAAAATAAAAACATACAGTCGATTTTTGGAAGTCGGTTAAAGAACGACTCTTCAGCTGTTGTACGAAAGTAAATTATCTTCATCAAAATGTTTTAAAATTAATATACATTAGGAATAAGGTTAGTTTTTTTAAAGACTCCTGTGGAGCATCGGTGGTTCAGTGGTAGAATGCTCGCCTGCCACGCGGGCGGCCCGGGTTCGATTCCCGGCCGATGCATACTTTTTTCATTATTTTTGGAATTGAAAATTATTTATTTCTCACTGATCTAATCGCCTAACTGGTAATCGTAATTAACTTTACTTTGACCCTTGTAGCTTACTTAACAAGTTTCAGTAAAACCGATTTAAAATAGCAATCAGAGAACAAGTCGTCGAATTTTTCACGATAGATATATTTCCTAAATCCACTATTTTTAATACTTACAAGGAATTTATTAAGTGTATTATTATATTTATTATAATAGCTGGCCAATAGCTTCATATTGGTGGCTTCAGCATTGCGAAGTTAGGTACATGTGCTGGAATAACTGTTCAAAACTAATATTCACTTTTATCGCTCGCAATAATTAATTTAATGACTACCTACACCTGCCTACACATTAACTCAATAATTGGCATTTAATTAGAAATTACTCTTAAAAGTTTATTGGTTTGCGTAAGCCATGCCTTTTCGATTTGCAAAAAAGTGGATACAAGATGAAATCTTCGAGTTTTTGGGTGATTTTGATGACGACTGCGTGTCAAGTGGGTTCAGGTAAATAACAAGTCATTCACAGTTTTTAACCGACGAAAAAACGGAGGAGGTTCACTAGTCGACGCCTATTTTTTTTTATCTATGACCCCACGCATAACTTTTTACAGAGTAGCCCGATTTTGATAATTATTTTATATTCGTGTTCCTAGTCTTAATTTTAGGGATGCGGCTTCACTCTAAAACTTGAAACCTATGCCGTTTTTGCCACATTTTAGTAAAACGCGGGGCGCCACTAGTATAAAGTACTAGCTGCGCCCCGCGGTTTCACCCGCGGTCAAAAAGTTAACAAGAATTTTCCGGGATAAAAAGTAGCCTGTGTGTTAATCCGTCTGGATTAACACACAGGCCTCATGGAAGACCTCCTTTCCAAATTTCATGTAAATCCGTTGAGTCGATTCAGAGTTTAATGGTAACATACCAACTCGTAGGTACATACCAACTTTCACTTTTATAATATTACTAGTTGTGTGCCCGCGGTTTCACCCGCCTGAAATTTGGTTTGTAACAGTATTTATATCGCTCGTCCCGAAAACATTTTATTTTACCGGGATAAAAGTAGGTATAATTTCATCTAATACCTGTTCGTGCGTAATTCAGTCGCGAAATAATAAGAAACACGTTCTTAGGCGCGTGATCCAAAAAAGCAACAACAAACAACTCTTCTGCAAAAGAAATCATAGAAATTGAAACTTTTACAATTTTAAGAAATATTTGTCATTTAATTTATACAGGGTATGCTGAGCCGCAAAGGACTCATAGTACTCATCATTATAACCAACTTTTACTATGGGACCAACCCGGAATCCGCGAAAAAAAACCAGCTGTTCCATACATTTTGTAGTGTTTTGTAGTTACGTGAGTGTTCCCGTGTGAATGAACAAAATGTGTCAAAACGACGTTAGTTTTCATTGTAAAAGTGTAAGTAATTGAGATTCATTTTATTCTGTTTACCTACTATTGTTTTTTCGTGATTTCCAGTTTTGTTCCATAGTAAAAGTTGTTTATAATGAAGAGTTCTATATGCAATAACTACTATTAAACTCACTATAAAACTATTAACCCTTTTCGTGTTAGCATACCCTTTCGTTGTAGCCCTGTATGAGCACCTCTGTTAGTAATTATGTAGCGAAATGCCGAAAAAACACGTGGCCACCAACGTGTTCTGCCCACGTATTATTCCCACGTGTTTCAAAACACGAGCAATAAACGTTTTGCAAAAGAAGTCATAAAAAATCAACCTTTCAAAAAGTTTTTCCTTTTAATTTCTTACTCGATGCTTGTTATATTTTGGACAATTCAAGCAATATCTTTATAAATTATAGCCTGTGTTATTTTGATGTATATGCTACATTTATTGTAAAGTTTCATTAAAATCCATTCAGCAGTTTTTGCGTGAAAGAGGAACGAACATTCATACATACTCACAAACTTTCGCGTTTATAATATTAGTAGGGAATAGGATGGAAACAGGTCGCCTATGGATGCCTGTAACGTCGCAGGCGTCACGGATACGCTGCTGACCTTTTAAGACTCTATTGACAGCCCTTTTGAAGAACCGAAAGTCTTTCTCTAAGCTATTCAGTGACGAGACGAGCAAATCGCTTGCCTGATGATAATCGTCGTGGTCTTTTTCCACGACGAACGTCTCGTTTGACCTTTTTTCTCTTTCACCTCAGTGCCCGATGAATTCTGCCTCGACCACTTCGACGACGGCGACTGCGGGCAGCCCCCCACCTCAGTCTTCTACTACTACAAGCCCGGGTCCCGCTGCGAGGTCCGCACGTGGCGAGGATGCCCCACGCTCAACAAGTTTCCGGACTACTTCTCCTGCGTGCACTTCTGTGTCGGACGAATTTGGGGAGGCCCTGTCGAAGTACCTGTGCTTAGCGCTTCGGTGGAAGCTGCGGAAAACGCGAAAGCTATCAAAATGGCTGGAATAATTGAAGGTATGAGTTTGGCCCGAGTTTAGATAAGTTAGGGTCCCGCTGCGAGGCCCGCACGTGGCGAGGATGCCCTACTCTCAACAAGTTTCCCGACTACTTCTCTTGCGTGCACTTCTGTGTCGGACGGATTTGGGGAGACTGTCGAAATACCCGTGCTTAGAGCTTCGGCGGAAGCTGCGGACAGCGCGAAAGCTGTCCAAATGGCTGAAATAATTAAAGGTATGTTTTGCCATTCCTGTTCATCCTGTCTGTTTGTCTGAACTTTCATAGCAAAGATCTAGAAGGCGCTAAGTATCTATTCGTGAGAATTCTTTGCTCATCGTAGTCGTTAATTCTTAGTAAATACTCGTAGTTATAGAATTGAAGCGTTGAATAAACATGCATTTCCTTTGGACTACTAAATGTATTTTTAGTTTTATTTAGTTTTTTTGTGCAGTAAAGTTATTTATATTGTAGATACTTATTTCGTTTTCAGCTCACAACGATTGGAAACAAGAAATAAAAGAACTTAAAGTCGAAGAAATAAAGATGATGGACGCAATTCTCGACGAGGTCGTGGAAGATATACATCATCATCATCATAAACTATCACTATACCATGAGAACAGCGATAACTTGGGGTCCGGAGAAAATGGCGAAGATGGCGGAGATGGCGAAGATGGCGGAGATGGCGAATATGGCGGAGACAGCGGTGACGGTGGAATCGGAGATTATGGAAATGGCGAAACAACAACAGAACTGCCATCGACAGGAACGGAGTCGTTCACTTATGAAGAAGAAGAAGTTATAGTGCCGTAGCGTTGCAAAAGTCTCGAAGTCATTTTTGGTTTATAATAAAAAATAACAATCATCAAAATCAGTTCATTAAAAATCGCGTAACAAACATACAAAAACAGTCGAGATCGTCTTCTTTTTGAAATCGGTTATAAGCGCTATGAAGTTCTATGCTATGCTGTTCTAATATCTTCAGACCCGGGGCAGGCCACCGGGCTGGACGAGACCGGAGAATATACATCAAAGAGTTTCATCTTCCCCAGTAGCCCACCGTCGGCGTACCTACGCCAGGAAAATTTCAGCTTCCCGGAGTTCCTGGTTTTAAATTTCAAGGAATTTGAAATATTTGAATGCCTAATAATGTTTACAAGGTTTTTTATGTGCGCGCGTGGAGTACTTTGATCGTTTTACTGTAGTCTACTCTGGGACCCTATTGTTGGGCGCTCGAGATTACCTTCGTCAGTCTCACTCCACGACGTTTATAATGAGATAGTGATGGAAATTCTTGGGCTTGTAGGATTAAGGCCCCTGGACCTGTGCTGCCTGGAAACCTTTTTTTTTTTTTTTTTTTTTTTTTTTTGGGGGGTGGGAAATCATCAAATGACCCCTCCCACTCTTTGGGCAGAGCGGAAGGGAGTGTCAGACTTCTACTGACCAAAAACCACCCATGTTCCTTCTACGCCCTTGTGACGCCGAGGCCGCGGTAACTTCTACCCGCAGCCCCGACGGGCATGGGCCCTCTCGGGCCCCTTCCATGTTGCTGACATCTCTTTGAGGCGCGCGTGGAACACGAACGCGCCGTCGACACGACCTGTGTCGTCATAAGACGGACGGACAGCGAGCTAGCCCAATAGCTCACCGTCCACAGGCCCGCGTCTACGGTGGCCGGAGGTCGTCACGTGACCCCCGACGCCCGGAGCGCCTCCCACGGCGGCGGCTGGGACGAGAGGTTCTCTCCCTCTCACGTTCCGCCACCTCCTTCGCTAGCATCACTGCTTCGCAGAAGGAGGCGACGGCGTCCCATTCCTCCTCGCCCCGGACCATGGCTTGCACCAGGGCCGGACGCGAGAGATCGCCGCCGCCGATCGCCGCTACGAGAACACGGCGGGGCTCCACCCAAGCGGGGCAGACCTCCACGGTGTGCTCCACCGTGTCCTCCGGCCGATCCTCGCAGTGGTTGCATCCGGGCGTTTCCTCCCGCCTGATTCGGTGCAGGTACCTCCCGAAACAACCATGTCCGGTGAGGACCTGCGTCAGACGGAAGGTAAGGGCGCCGTGGCGCCTCTCAAGCCACTCCTCAAAGAGGGGACTTACCGCCACTATTGTGGCGTGCCCTGCACGGGGTTGCGACAGTCGCTGTCTCCATGTCGCCATGAGATCGCACCGGAGGTCTGTCCGCTTCGCGGCAATGTGCCGCGGAAACGGAGTGACCCCCCGGAGTAGTGCCTCCGCGCGCCATTCATGCAGGCGCGCGAGGACTATCGCCTCCAGATCCCATGGCGGCAGTCCGGCAAGGAGGTTCGCCACCTCGCCGGAAATCGTGCGGTATCCCCGAACTAGCCTGACGGCTAGGACTTTTTGGGGCTTATTCAGGTAGTGGGCGGCTCGCTTCCTCAAAGCGGGCGCCCACACCGGAGCCCCGTAAAGGGCCATGGACCGCACGATCCCGGCGTAGAGCCTCCGGCTGGAGGCGTTTGGCCCCCCCAGATTGGGCAAGAGCCACCTGAAGGCAGCCCCGGCCCGCTCCAGTCTGGGAGCCAAACGTCGGAAATGCTCCACGAAGTTCCACCGGCTATCGAGGACGAGTCCTAGGTACTTTAAAGTACACTCGACGCCGATGGGAACCCCTCCCACCGTTAGCTGGGTTCCCGACGGTGGCACATTCCCACGCCCATGAAAGCACATGGCCTCGGACTTGTGAAGTGCCACCTCGAGACCCAACTGCCGAATCCTCTCCACGACTACCGCAACCCCGCGTGTCATAGCGTCAGCCGCCGCCTCGTGCGACGCCCCCTGTGCCAGCACCAGCGTATCGTCCGCGTAGCAGACCACGCTGACGCCGGCAGGGAGGACGGCGCGCAGCACCCAGTCGTAACCGATGTTCCACAGGGGCGGCCCCAGAACCGATCCCTGTGGAACACCGCACGACATCTCTCGCCGGTTCCACTGTCCGTCTTGACCGGGGTAGATGATAGCCCTGTCAGTCAAGTAGCCCCCGACTACACGACGAAGGTAGGCCGGCACCCGGTGATACCGGAGTGCCTCCCTAATGCAGCTCCAGGGCATGGTGTTGAAGGCGTTGGCGATGTCGAGAGACACCGCCAAGACCACACCGCCACGAGAGACCGCAACCCCCGTCGTGAGGGCTCTCACGCGCATGATGGCATCCACCGTGGAGCGCCTCTTGCGGAAACCGAACTGATGTTCCGCAAGATCCGGACCCATTCCCTCAAGGTGCCCGGCGAGGCGGTTTGCAATTACTCTTTCAAAGAGCTTGCCCACCTCGTCGAGCAGCACAATGGGCCGGTATGCGGACGGCGAGTCCGCCGGGCGCCCCGGCTTCTGAATAAGGACCAGCTTCCCCGTCTTCCAACGAAGAGGGAACTGGCCCCTTTCCATGCACGCGCTAAAGAACCCCTCCAGTCGGGGCCCAAGAGCCTCTGAGGCCAGGGCCCAGGCTTTGCCAGGCAAGCCATCGGGCCCCGGGGCGGTATTTTTGGCCTTAAGCCTCCGTACCGCCACTCTCAGGTCTACCCCAGTCACCTCCGGAATGTCGTCATCAGATCCTGAATGGTCCGCTTCCGGCACCGCAGGTGGCGGAGCCATCTGCGGGGGAGGGTGCTCTCCTCGCAAAGGGAACAGAGCGCTCACCACGTCTTCCACGAGCTCAGGCCGGAGACTCTGCGTCAGCGGGGGGGCCCGGGTGCGGAGTTGATTCCGCAACATCTTATACGGGCGCCCCCACGGATCTCTGTTGAGAGCCTCCAGCATCTCCTCGCGGGCCTCATCCTTGGCCCGCAGACGAGCCTCAAGGAGGGCGGTCTTCGCCGCTCTGTACCCTTCATATAGCTCCGCCTCAATAGCTTCCGCATTCGGAGGGCGAATGCGGAGCCTGCGATGCCTGGTGTACCGGTGCCGCGCCACCCCACACTGCTTGCGCAGGTACGATAGCTCTTGCGACCACCAGTACACCTGACGCCGGGCGCTTCCTGGCCGGACTCGGGGCATTGCCATGTCGCATATCTCGGACATGGCCTCCTGGAACCAACCCGCCTCGTTGTTGACGTCGGCGGGCCTGACCGGTGATGGCACCCAGGCCCGCACGATCGAGGCTTCCAGGAGAAGCTCCCGGTCCAGCTGCTTCAGCGCCCAACGCGGACCACTCGGGGTCTGTGGGACCGGCGCGCTTGGGGACTGGGCAGAAACCTCAAACCGGATATACCGGTGGTCGGAATAGGTCTCCACCCCCTCCATGACGCGCCAGTCGATGACACGCTGTGACAGAGCGGGGCTGGCGAACGAAATGTCGACCACCGACTCGCCCTGCATCCGCACACACGTGGCCACAGAACCCGAGTTCAGGATGTCCAGGCCTGTTTCCAGAGCCCAGCACTCGACCATCCCACCCCGCACATCCGTGAGACGGGAACCCCAAGCCAGGCTCTTGGCATTGAAGTCGCCGAGCACAAGTACGGGAAGGGAATGGCCTCCGATGACGACACTTAACTCCCTGAGGGAGTTTTGGAACTCGGCGAGAGTTCGGTTCGGAGAGAAGTAGACTCCCGCTACTACGATCTCCCCAAACCGTGCTGCTACACACCCCGGACCCTTCCTGACCATCTCAAGGGCCGGAGTGCCGGCGGCGGCCGACGCAATAATAGCCACTGAGCCGCTCAGGTCCTCCACCCAGTCTGCCCTGGGTGGGACAAAATACGGCTCAGCTACCACAGCGATGTTGATCGACCACTCCGCCATGCTCTGGAGCAACAGATCCTGAGCGCAGGCGCAGTGGTTGATATTTGCCTGAAGGAAGCTTAGTGGGGCCATTACTGACACTCCATTTCAGCCCCCTTCAGGGCCTCCTGTGGCGCGACCGCTGCGGGAGTTGCGGCGGTGGCGGTGGCGGCAGCAGCGGCTGCGGCGTTGGCGACGGTGGGGGTGGTGGCGGAGGGCCTTCCCTTACCCCTGGCCTTGGCGGGTGCAGCGCAGGCCTTACTCCCTGCCCGGTGCTCGGCAGGCTTCCCAGCCGCCGCACATGCGTCGCAGTGCGGCGTGGCCAAGCAAGCCGCGGCCTGGTGACCGGGCTGACCGCAGCGGAAGCAAAGCTCACTGCGGTCCACCTCCGAGGTGCATCGGCACCCTACGTGCTGCCCCACATGGCACCGGTAGCACCTCAGAGGTCTGGGCTCCAGAAGCTTTAACTGCGCCCTCGACCAGCCCACCTTCAGGGTGTGGCTCTCCGCAATTTTCTTCGCCACCGTCACAGGGCAGCTAACCATTACGGTCAGCATGCCCTCACGGTCCGGGCGTAGGGCGCCCGCCTTGACCTGCTCGGCAGAGCACCCCCCGGCCGCGGTGACGGCGGCCAGCACCTCCTCTACGGAGACCGAGTCGTCCAGACCCACGATGCGCAGGCTTGCGCACTTAACGGGCCTGGACACTCGGACCTCGTCCGCATTTAAGGACGCCCTGAGCTTTTCAGCCAGAGCGTCCGCCGACGAGGCGTTCGATTCCCCGGGAATCTCCAGCATTCGAGCCCCTGTCGCGGTGACTCGACACCGGAGGCCCCCGGTGATTCCAAGCTCTCCAAGGTCCACCATCGCTCTCGCTTGAGCGAACGCATCGCGGTAAGACATGCCCCTCTTTACCGCGTCCGGCTGTAGTGTTATAACTACAGCCGCGGTCTTTGGGGCACGGAGCCTCGCGGCGGCGCTCCGCTTCTTGTGCCGGCGCTTGCGATCAGCCAGCCTCGCCTTTTGGGCCGCCTTTCGCCCTCTCTGTTCTTCCCCGGCCACCCGCCAACCGTCTTCGGCCACAGGAGGTTCTGGGGGTGGAAAGGGTGGGGGTGTCTGGTCCGCCTCTGGCGCTGGCACATTCGCCACTGCCGCCTTGCCCTTTTTCTGGGCCGGCGCCTTGCCCTTCAGAGGGGTTGGCGCCTTGCCCTTTTCCTGGGCAGGCACCTTGTCCTTCGGAGAGGGTCCCGCCTTGCCCTTCTGAGGGGCCAACGTCTTATTGGCTGGCGCTGGTGCAGCCCCGCCGTCAGGTCGGCTGGAGGGCCCCGCCTTGGGACCGCCGGCCGCAGCGCCCGCATAGGTTTTTTTTGCCCCCAGCGGGGGACGCAGGACGATGCCTTCCATGAAGGAACACCGTGCGTTGAGGGCAGCCAGCTCCTGCCGAACCAGGTTCAGAACTTGGTCATCGGCAGCTGGGGGCTGGCTTTGCCCGCGTCTGCGCCCCTCCTGAGGCACCTCCTTGTTGGGGCCGGCTCTTCGGAGCCTGGCCAGGTCTGCTTGGAGTCTCTCGTTCTCTCTTTGAAGAGACTCCATGGCGGCCGCCAAGCGGGTGACCTCCGCCCGCAGTGTGGACATATCGTCCGACGGAGGCCTACCGCACAACTCCTCCGCTGCCGCCAAAATCGAGGTCGAGGCCGCGCTAATGGCCTTGTTTTTAGACGCAAAAGTCCTTTTGAGGCTCACTTCGCGTATTGCGGCCCTAACGACCTCCGCAAACCCGGCCATCCGCTCACAATCGGAGCCGCCGCCGCCAGTCTCCGGCTCGCCACCAGTCTCCGGCTCGCCACCGGTCTCCGGCTCGCCACCGGTCTCCGGCTCGCCACCGGTCTCCGGCTCACCACCGGTCTCCGGCGCACCAGGCCTACCACCGGTCTCCAGGCTCTCCAGCTCACCGCCGGAAGACGTGGAAGAGAGCACCCTCCGACCAAGGTGGCGACCCTCCTCAGCGATTTCCGCGACTCGCCTGGCAGCCTCCTGGGGCGTGAGCCCCACCGCTCTACCTCTACCTCGGCCCCCACCTTTTTTTTTTGGGACCTTTCGGGCCGAGGCCAGCCGCTCAGCGCCGGACGACGAGTTTTTGCCAGCCTCCACTCTGGGCCGCTTACGGAAGCGCTCCGCATTACCTGCAGTAGCGCCCGCGCCCTCGTGTCCGGAGCCCACCGAGCTGACGCCAGACACGGAGCCAGAATCCGACCCCGAGTCAGCCCGTCGCCTAAACGAGCTCCCCTTCCAGAGCCTGCCGGACGCCTTCGCCCTGCACTTGCCCGACACCTTGTCAGGCAAGCCAACATCATCTTCATCTATACCGGTCGCAACACATTCGGACCGGGAGCCTCCTCGGCCCTTGTTGCCACTGGCAAACGGTTTAAAACATTCGTTGCCCCCCCCAGAATACGAAGGGGCAGACACCTCCGAAATCGCTTTCGGAGGTGTGGCGGATTCTCCAGCTGCTAAGCAGCTGGTACCGCCCTGGGGTAATTCTATTTCGACTGTTTTGTTGTCCATATTTTCCTTTTAGAGGGTGCGGTCCCTATCATCACCTACATCTTTCTCCCTCCGTCTACTCGCTGCCCTCACAGTCACGTCTGATGAGCAGACACGAACCAGAGAGCAGCAAGTAGAGTTTCTTCCTCCGACAGGCACACCGCCCGAAAACCCGAACACTGTTCGAGTCACCGGGCGGTGCGCCCCTCACGTGTCCCTCTTTGTCTGGTCTCTCACACTTGGACCTTTCCGGCATGAGTATATCTACCGGCAGAGCTCCAAGGATCACTGAGACACACAAGCCCCACCACGACGGCAACGTGGGAACACTCCGGTGGGGTGCCTGGAAACCTGGAAAAATCTTCGATTCTCATAGAGGAGCGATTCCCACCCAAAACATTTTTTTAATTGAACCTGTAATGTCCCACTGCTGGGCGAAGGTCTCCCCCAATTTTTTCCATTCCCGCTGGTCTTGGGCCAGCAGGATTGGACAAAAAACATTTAACATGCAAAAAAACCGCCAAACTTGTAATTTTAGAAAAACTGTCTACAGTAAAAGTAATGGGTGACCGCGGGTGGCATTTACAACTGAGCGCTACCGTGGGCCGGATGACACGTTTAGTAGGCCCCGGTTGTTTGTCCGTAACAACAACCGCCGTCAGAGACCTTCTCACAACCAACATTTTCTGACACCAGGACCACCTAGGCCAAAAGGATCTTTTCTAGCGAACAAAACTACAAGGCGCAAATATTTTACCCGCTGTTATCATTTTAGTATTGTATAAACTGTTGTAAGTCCATTGTAAAGGTAATTAATATTCCCCTAGCGAATGGCACCCTACAGCCTACAAGCAAAACCACCCCTCTTCGCCCGTTGCCGGGGTTGAGGTGACCTTGAACTTGAATTAAGGCAATGGTACAAGTACAGGAATAAGTAATATAAGGCTTTTTTAATTTATTTATTTGTTTAGAAGTAGGTACAGAGTCAACGCTAAAGTATTGAAGACCTTTTGCAAGCGGGTTCTACGCATTGATCCAAGTACGAGTATAACTTTAGTAATATGACATTCGAAAATTCAAAAAACAAGAACATTATTTTTACAAAACAAAAAACAAAAACCGACTTCAAAAGACCGACTATTGAGTTATTCATCTATTTGTCGCGCACGTACATAATGGAAATTTAAGACTTATATGGTTTTCTCATGGATACCATTATCAGAACTGGACTAAATTGAAATGGGACCAAATGGGAAGCGTCAGCTTTCTAATAAAAAAAGAATCATCAAAATCGATTCACCCAGTCAAAAGTTATGAGGTAACAAACATAAAAAAAATACAGACGAATTGATAACCTCCACCTTTTTTGAAGTCGGTTAAAAAATGAACTGTTCCATACACATCCATACATTTTGTCCAAATTAACAAACTTTTTGAATGGAACAGCTGAAGAAGATTTTTTGGGAATTTGTGAGAGTTGTAGAACAAAAAAAACATACAGACGAATTGATAACCTCCTCCTTTTTTGAAGTCGGTTAAAAAGTAATTTGGTTCGAGTATCTGAGGTTACCAGTGTTTTAAAGTTAACTCTAGTAAAGGTAAGGTAAGTTTTTTTTAGATTCACATTGCAAAATCGTTGTTTTACTATATAGAAATAATAATGTGGAACTACGATTGCATCGGCCGGGAATCGAACCCTGGCCGACCGCGTGACAGCCGAGCATTCTACCACTGAACCACCGATGCTTCAGTAGCTGGATAAACATGTGAAAGACGTTCCTAATTCTACAAAAATAATGAACAGGAACAGAAAAGAAATTTAGATTAATTCAAATATATTTTATTTCATCCATAGTATAACACAATAAAAAATATTATAGTTAAAATCAAAATCAATAAACACATAAAAAAATAGATAGATAGATAGATAGATAGATAGATAAACTCTTTATTGTTCACACCATAAATTACAAACAAAAGAATTATAACACATAAAACTAGTGCGACAACTGGCGGCCTTATCGCTAAGAGCGATCTCTTCCAGGCAACCTTAGGATGGAGAGGATAGACAAAAAACAGAAAAACGGGGTGTGCAATATTGAGAAGAAAAAAAAAAAAACTGTCATATAAACCTACATAAAAAAAAAAAGTAAAAAATACTTAAAATACATTCAAATAAAATACATTCTAATACTAAAACTACCTACATTAGCGAAAATAAACTAATATATATATAAGTATATATATATATATATATATTACTAATAGGGCAGAAAAAAAAAAAAAAAAAAATACATAATAATTAAAAACAAAATAACAATTACTAGGTAAATTATAAATAAATAATCACTACAGAGATGGCAAATACGACAAGTGATGTTTTTTTAACTGGTCTTTAAAAGATGCAAGCGATGTAGCAGTTCTTATTAACACTGGCAAATCGTTCCACAGCTGAACCGCCTGGAAAGCAAAGGATTTGCCGTAAAAAGTTGAACAGCGAGCAGAGGGTGTTTTAAGGGAGAGGGTATCTTGAGATCGAAGGGTATGGGAATGAGAGGCATGCCAGAAAGCGAAGAGATCTTTTAAATAGCGTGGGGTAGCTGGATTAAACAAAATATTGTAGAGAAGGGAGAGGATGTGAGCATTCCGCCGAAGGCGAATGGGAAGCCACTTGAGTTTTGCGCGAAAATGAGAAACGTGGTCATATTTGCGTAGACCAAATATAAACCTAATACAGTAATTTTGAAGGCGCTCAAGTTTATCTAGCTGTTCCTCAGAGAGATCAAGGTAACAGGCGTCAGCGTAATCTAAAATGGGAAGAAGAAGAGACTGTGCGAGCGTGACTTTGGTGGCAGTGGGTAAAAAATTTCGAAGCCGTCCTAATGAACCACCAGACGCAAATAATTTGCAGCTAATGGACTTAAGATGGCAGTCCCAGCTTAGCGTACGATCAAATATTACGCCAAGGTTTTTCACCGATTCGCAAAATGGTAAAGTAGCTCCATCAAACACTACATTCGGTAGTGTAGCCCAGTCAACTCTCGAGATCATATAGGAACTACCTATAATAATAACTTGTGACTTCGTAGGGTTGACTTTTAAACCATAAGAATTGCTCCAATTGATGATTTTGCACAGATCGGCATTTGTGGTAGCTATGGCTGTGGATAGATCTTAATCAAATAAAATTCATGAAATTAAAATGACAGAAACAACAAACTGCAACTTTTATATTCATAACTCGACAACTCATAGGTAACAATTTATTTATTTACTAAAGAGCCTTCTCCGTTTTTTTGTCGGTTAAAAAATAGTTAAACTCTATAGCCAAAAATAAAACTCATTCTTGAAAGAACGCCATCTAGCGTATTTTGGACCACTTACTTATTAAAGAAGCGTTTCAACAACGAACCGTTGCCGCGTTGCTCTAATGACAAGATCAGTTAGTTTCAGCGTAATCTGACAGAGGGCGCTAAAATAAATAAACTCAAATTGTCTCATTGTCGTTTTTATTTCCCAATTTTTTTCAGCGATTTCCTACATTGCCTCGATATAAAAAAAATATTCTTAAAACTAACCTTAAAAATAACAATTTCTTCGACGTTCAATCTTAGTATTAAAAGCCTGACAACTTTATTTCGCTAATTACGCTATCCGTGATGCGTTTTGAAACTTTTGCATCATTTTTTGAGATAAGCCAATAAATAAAGATTCAGACGAGTAATTCTTTATACGTTTCTTTTCTTAATGCCTCTTTTACCAAATAATAACGTTTTTAGCTTTTTAGTGAGCATTCATATAAAATCAGTCCAAATGCCCCGCTGGTTGCCTTAAAATTGTCAAACTGGTTGGATGTTAGTTTTATTTTTGTGCAGAATCTTCAATTTTATCTTTATGTGGTGGTGCCACCTGCCTTGTCCTCGTCGTGATTACTTTTGTGCTTCTTGCACAAAAACGCGCCCATGAGAGTAAGCAACACCTGAAAATTACAAAATATTGATAGAAAGCGTCGCCATGTGACCGCGAGTGGCATTTTAACTCGACACCTCTATTTCAAATGGCAAAATAAAGTGTAAGTCATCATTGAACTTCAATTGTCACTTATTTTTGTCTAGTTTACTCTATCCCTATAAGCTATAGCTGCAGTCATTCCTGAAAACTCTTAGAACATTCTAGAACTGAAATGAAATAATTAGTGATAAAAAAGATATTGCAAATTGTACGGAAGCTGCTCATTTATTAGTTGAAAATGTTGCTGCCAGCCCAAACCAATTTAAATTCCACGAAGTCTCAAGTGACACGATTATCAAAACATTTAAATCGATCAAAGCAAAAAAATCGGAAGATCTCTGGGGATTGTCAGTCTGTTTCGTTGCTGAAATAATATATAACTTAGCTCCTTATTTAGCCCATATATTTAACTGCAGTGTCGACAGTAATAAGTTCCCCGATCTTATGAAGTGTAGCAAGATTATACCTTTGTTCAAAAGTGGTAGTAAGAAAGACCCTAGTAATTTCAGACCAATATCTATCTTACCATGTCTTAGCAAAATATTTGAAAAAATAATGTTAAATCAGTTAGCTTCATTCTTCTGTATTAATAATTTATTATTTAATAAGCAATTTGGTTTTTCTAAGGGCTGTTCAACTGTGGACGCAGCCTCGAATCTCGTAGAGAGCATCTACGAGGCTTGGGAGTCTCAGCATGATTCTTTAGGTATCTTTTGCGATTTGTCGAAAGCGTTTGATTGTGTGAACCATGAAATTCTATTATGTAAACTTTCACACTATGGTGTGACAGGTGATGCGTTAATGTTGATGAAATCATATCTGTGTGGTAGAACCCAAAATGTTGACACAAATGGGGTTCGATCGGAGTCGGCTGACGTTTCAATCGGGGTCCCTCAGGGTTCAATTCTTGGCCCATTCCTCTTTCTAGTCTATATCAATGACCTGCCTTTCTTAGCGCGTAAGCATTGTGAAATTATTTTGTTTGCCGACGATACATCTCTGTTATTTAGAATCAATAGGAAAAACTATGATATATCCAAAATCAATTTGTCGCTTAGTTTAATTAATAGGTGGTTTAGCGTCAATAACTTAATGCTAAATGCCAAGAAAACGAAAGCTATTAAATTCACATTGACTAATAATCCTTCCTTGCCTAGTATAGTTATTGACGACGATCAACTTACTTTGTCGAAGGATGCTAAGTTTCTTGGCCTTATCGTTGACAGCAAACTTCAATGGGGAGCACATATCAAGGAACTGTCTAACAAATTGAGTTCCGCAGCATTTGCAGTGCGGAAAATAAGAGAACTAACAGACATTAAAACTGCAAGAATTGTTTATTTCAGTTACTTCCACTCTGTTGTGTCGTATGGATTATTGCTTTGGGGTAATGCAGCAGACGTAAATAGTATCTTTATTTTACAAAAACGCGCTGTTAGGGCTATTTATAGGCTAGGTTATAGAGAATCTCTTAGACAAGTTTTTGCGCAGGTGAAAATTTTAACGTTACCATGTTTGTATATTTTCTTGAACATTATGTATGTGCGTAAAAATATTCATAAATATCACAAACGAAGTCAATATACTAGCATAACAAGGAACAAGTTTAAACTTGTTCTACCTAAAATTAGATTAGCCAAAACTGGCAACTCTTTTGTAATGAACGGCGTACTATTTTATAACTTGTTGCCTGACAACTCTAGTAAATAAGAAAGACACAGATTTTCAAAGAATTTTAAAAGACTTTTTAATTCAAAAGGCTTACTACAAAATTGAAGACTTCATCTGTGATAAAGTCTCTTTACGTAAATTGTATTTAGACTGTAATAATAATACTTGACTGATTATACCTACTATTGTAGTTATTTTATACATTGATATTTTGACATTGCAATTATTTTATATAATTTTTGACATTCTAATAATATTATTTTCTTTGACATTTAATTTATTGTGTATTAATTTATTCGTAAAAATTGTATTTGACATTCATAAGTGTACATTGATGTACCCATATTTGAATAAATTATTTTGAATTTGAATTTGAATTTGAACCTCACCTCAAACACGATCAGCACGACTATAACCCCGATGACAACCACCGAGGTCTCCTTGAAGACTTCAGTGATCAGCCCTTTGCAGCCATTGTCGAAGAACGTCCCGTTCACTTTGCACATCTCTCTCTGCCTCTCTTGGTTGTAGGGCGGTTTCTTGGGGTCGAAAGTGGGGCAGCAGGATATAGGGACGTTGGGAGGGAAGTAGTAGGGCATGGAGGGATCGCGGTAGTCTTCGGGGCTGTACACGCCGCAGCATTGGAGCTGGAAACGAAATGGTGGTCGAATAAAATTAGTTTTAGTCAGCTTTGACTTAAGGGAGCACTTTGCCCAGTAGGTACTTATCCAGGAGTGGGACACAATAGGTCGAAATAAAGTAGTTGTTATTTATGAATAGACCTGACCTGACCTGGATGCGCAGACCAATATCTGTGAATAGAATTAGGTTTTCTTACGTCAAACTGCGTGGCTGCCCACAGCTTCATATGGCGAGGGTTGTCTGCCTTCGCCAGCCGGAATGAGTCGGCGAGCGACTTGCCGATGGCGAGCTCATCCTTCGCCGTGATCTTGATGGCGAGCCCGATTATCAGAGCTTGGAGGACGGCTAGGATGATGAGGACCACGCTGGTCTGAAATGCAGAGGTGTCACATAAAGTTGGGAGTTGAAAGATAAAAGAGAAAGAAAAGAAGATATGACATAAAATAAAGAAGTTTTTTTTGTACTTTTATTCTCAAGGTCATGCTTCTAAATTCTCGAATAAAAGAGAACTGAAAACTCTCGTGATTTTGACACAATTTCTTACTTATTTAAGTACATATATACGTAGTTTTCATTTCACATTTAGTCAAAATTATCTGACTCAATAATTCGTGAATAGGCCCGCATAATAACAAAACGCGAATTGAGAAGGTCTCTGAAATCACAAGTCACCGTCATCAATGTAAGTTTCTGTAAAAAACTCAACCTTTGAGCCCTTGAAGGTTCTTTTATGCTTTTTAAATTGGTCTATAGAAAAACTTTCCCCACCACCAAGTACTTGGGTAGTAGGTACTAAAGAATTAAAGTGTCAAGGGTTGCGTGATATGCCTTAGCTTTCCACCGAAGTTGAATATATTAAGTTAGTCAGCCAGGGTGGGTTTAAGGCTTTATTTTGTGCAGTTTTGGCCCATTTTAAGAAAATCTTTGTAAGTAACTACAATCATATGGATTTAACGGATAGATAGATAGATTAGATTAGATTAGATAGACCAAAATCTCGAGAATTGGTGGGGTGACAGGGTACGTTGATTCGACCAGATTTGCACCGCTTTCGACACCTCAGCCTACGAACGAAGCACTTCATATTGCTGAGGATAGGAAACACGGGCGGAAGATCATCGTAGAAAGATTATTTGGAGGTCATTTCCCTCAGAAATGGAGAACGCGACTTGAGGAAAAGGAGTTGTGATAACGTACAGTAGTGAAACTAATATTGTCTTTGAGAACAGGTTTAGAGCTGGGTTGGCTCTCATAAATGCTGACAGCGGAAATACAATGCACCCCACGCGGAACGCCAACGCAGGGCCCTTCGCCCCTACCTATTCGTATAAGAAAACATTTTCTAATATTTCCTCCACCCTTCTCCAGGCCCTGCTAATCACCAGCACCCAAGGCTACGCCAATGACCTTGGATCTTGATTAGCAGACCGCTTTACCATTAAAATGTTCTTTTATATCAGCTTTACGACTTATTGTGGTATCGCCATTGTTTAAACGCACGTTATGGTGCAAATACCTAGTAGTTAATCTCTGTTTTAAATGGGAATTTTATCAAGACTATAAAGTTAGGTATTCTTACGTTAAGAGTCAAGATTTTATCTAGATAAGAGTGACGTAGATGATAGAGTAATTGAATTGCTGTAGATATATTTTTTAGTGTTCTCAATTTTCCCAAAGACATAAATGCAGACAGATACACATTAGTAAAGACAGTTTGTCCAATTTTTTTTATTGTTTTTTTTTTATACTATTTAGAAAATGACTTGTCATAAATTGATGCCTCTAAGTTTTGTTTTAAAAAAAGCCAAAGTCACTTAGAATCACAGACTAATATAATATATTACTTATATAATTGTTTTCGAAATTTAGTTTATGGCCCTAAATAAATTCTGTCTGCACCACACGGCTACCTAGTAGGAACCGGCAATATTATATTTTGTGACTGATCCAATGCGATTGAAACTTGACAGTATCCCAAATTGCAATACCGCTAGATACATAAAGAAACCCAATCAAAAAATACTCTCATTTAACAATTAATTAATTTAAAAAGCAACCGACTTACAGCGTGCACTGACTTGGCGTGCTTCCTGATCGCTCCAATGATAGCGTAGATGACCATGCTCAGCGCGATGGCAGCCGTCACAGCCAGCACGATCATGGAGACCAGCCGCGTGGACTGCTCCGCATCGTAGGCCTTGGTGGCCACGGAGGCTAGGCTGGTGATGATCAGCACGCCTAACGATACGAACTGAAACGTAAGGTGGTTAGTAGTACATAGGCGAAAGATTAAAAGGATAGGGATAAAAAGAAGATCATTAAAGAAAGGCCAGAAAGGGTATTATTAAATAATATTTGGAATATTATGTTATATTTTGCAGTCGGTTTTTAGTTTTACTTTAATAATATTAGAGTTAATATATTTTACTTTAACAATTTAAGTACTCGCTAAGACTCGCTTGTAGGCTTGACAGAGATCTGGAGATCTTTTATCATTTAATCAACTTTGCAACCCAGACCTACAAGCAAAATAAATTGAATTTTGATTAATTTAAGCTTTAAAACTATGGTTTTGACACGTCATTTGTGTTTTTAAAACTTACAATAGTAATAATTCCCAAGATAACGTAGAAGATGATGGCACAATACTCCTTGCAGTGTCCCTTCAGGTTGCCCTTAAGATTCTTCAGGTTGGGCAGGTGCAGCTTGTGGCCATGCTGCGCCTCTTGGTCGTCTGCATCGGAGGCCAAGGCGCCGCCCTTCGCGGGGGCTTCTGCCTTGGAGCCCCTGAGCGGCGGGACTGGCGCCGCCTCTTTTTTCTCTGTAGGAGTTTTTGGCATGGTCAAATTGTCGGATTTCAACACAATGTTTGTTGCTCAATCACGCATCAATGGCTGAATGGATTTAGATGAAATTTGGTATGTATGTAGCTTACACCCACTACTTTTGATTTCAAAAAAATCAGCTAGAACCGCGGATCTCAGCTAATAATAAAATAAGCACACAACAATTTTGGAAAAAATAAAGCAGTTAAATATAGTGAATGAAGGATGAAGGTGAAATAAGTGGGTTAGGTTTTTATTTATTATTTATTTATTTATTTACAAAAGCTTACTACTATCCTTACAGGGAATCCCCAATTCGATAGGGCAGCAACATCATAGAATTTATCTAAATACAAAATTAATTAAAATAATAAAATAATAATAAATTAAAATTAATATAAAAACCAATCTTCTATCCCATATTAAATACTCTAACGGTAGCATACTATAAACAGTGCTATCTTTGTGAATTCACTCAGAGAACAATTAAAAACATCCGTCTCAGGCGCAATGAGGTTTGTGAAATGAGGTGAAATGAGGTGCAATGAGGTTGATTCATACCTTAACTAGGTATGAAGTGAACTTTTTAGGACCGATATTTTGCACATTTCAGTGATATTCAATGTACCTGTCACTCTACAAACACTATAGGTACGAAGGTCTTGGGACACACAAGCTAATATTCCAGATCTGAAAAGGCACAATAGCTCCAAGGACCACAATGAAATATCGAAACAATTCAACTGCAAACATTATCGTTCCAAAACTTTTTAAAGAATTTCCTAAGACTTTTTAAAAAATAAAGAAAATACGAGATGACTTCTCTCTACGCTACGGGTATAGGTTTTCCATAGACATGATAATTTAAAACAGCGATCTTTTCAAATACAAATAAAAAAACGATTTCTTTCTCATTCCTAAGAAATACTTACGTTTATACTTCAACTGAAGATCAAACAAGCGATACGGATACGGCATGGCGAAGACACCACCGTAAAGACCTATCCAACCACTTGACTAAAGAGTAGCTCGGTGAGAACTCAATAATTAACTGAACTGTTAATAGAGTCTTAAAAAGGTTGGAAACGTATCCGTGACGTCTCCAGTGTTACCAGTAGCCATAAGCGACGATGATCGCTTTCCACCAGACGACCCGTTTGCCATCGATGGTGCATAAAGAGAACTAACTAAACTTACACTTAATTCTAATTAAAAACTTACCGGAACCTGGTTTTTTCATGTTGTCCCGCTCCCAAGTAGGGCTGCTCGAAATGAGACAGTCATTGCGCGACCCTGATTATATAGCCCTGGGTTACAGCCACAATGGACCACGGTCGGACGGTTCAACGCTTCACTTCGGATACATAATGGCCAATACCGTGTATAGTAAGATATGACTGAGAAGAATGGAGGGGAGGTACGTGGGTAACTAACTAACTAGGTATAGTACACGCCACAAGCACGGGTTTCAGAATCAGGAAATCTGTTAGTCTGTTGCTATGGTACCAGTAATCAAATAAAAAAGATCGCTCGATAGAAAAGAGCTGATGAATCTTCAAATGGCTGAAAAGATTTTCTTAAATAATAGCTAAGGACGAAAGGAACGAAATCAGATCAATCAGCTGTTTGGTCGTTATGATACCACAGATGCGGCACACGTAACGTTTTCCCGTTGGGGGTTAAACCAGCATTTTAGACATTTTAGACTTGCTTCCACTGCAAAATATACCCATTAAGTTCCTATTATTTTTGTCTATCGATACTGGAAGTTCTAGGTCTGTAATTATCCAGGTGTTGGTGATATTAACCTGAGTCCTGTTGCGTAAATATGTTCGAGGTAACTAAAAAAAATACTCCAAGGTGGATTTGATAAAGCAATATAAAAATGCTGTAACGTAGGTAAAATATTCTAAAGTTGCATGGACTTTCTTAGGGGTGAATTTATAATTCAATGATGACGTCGACTGGGAATTCCCAAGAAACCCCAAAGAGAATTTAGTATCAGACGGAGATTCCTTATTTGAGTACAGAGAGTATGTGATAAAAGTAAGGAATCCCCGGCGTACGACTGATTAAATTTGTAAGAGGAAAGAACGTTATCAGAATCCTATTGCCTACTCATTTACACGTAGGTATACTCGTAGAACAGATAAAAGCCAAGACACATTTTAAAGGTATGTTTTTGAATATACTCACTCACTTTTCTATGAATTTAGTAAGTTATCAAATATTGCTTGTCATATTATAAATCTATGACAAGCCAAAGAAAATATCTAATTAGGCATGACTTAAAAATACGTGTGTAAGAAGTGGAATAAAAATAGAAAATAGAGGAATAGGTAAAAAGAAAATCTAGTATATATGTATCTTGTAAAAACCTTTCTCTATAATGAGATTATTTTAAGAGTCATGTTTGTAGGATATTTCCATAATGAATATTACAATATGTATAATTAAATTAAAAAACTAATCCAATAAAACTAAACTAATCTAAAAGGCCGCTGCCAGCGGGAATTGTTCCCAAAACACATGAGTTGAACTACATTTCTATAAAGTTCAGCCTGATGTCAAAACTGAATTATTTCTGTATGATCATTTAAAATTAAACCAAGGAGTAGGTACATTATTTGACCAAACATAAGAGAAGGCTGACGTCGTCCAAAGAGATAAAAATACTAGCAAAAGATTGCCAAGCCTGGAAGCTATCCCAACGACATGAATGAATATGATGATGATGATGATTAAAATGAAAAGAAAATTCTTTACTCACTTGGAAGCAAATACAAGGTCCTCTTCTGATACTGCCACTGCCTTTTCTTCAATATCTTATAATACGTATACGCCACTGACATATCACACTCAAAAGCGTTAACATTTTGTCCGACTTTAAAAATTCCCCTAACTTTTCCACCGACTTTGAAAAACTTTATCGTTTTCCCTAACTCGAGAACACTTCTTTGCATGAGTCTGTTTTAATCACACAAACTGTCAAAATGTTTTCTTCTTTTTTTTGAACCGAAGCACTATATTTGCTCATTCAACTTTACACTTGAAATACATTTGAAAATAGTTATTTCATTCAACTTTGTTATATACAAAATAGCACACAGATTTTGAAGACCCCTCTTGTGTTGGCTGATAATTTCGTACTGTCCACGCACAATGGTTTGTTATAATTATTGTAGGTACTTTTCGAACGTTTTTAGCCGCGTACATTCATGCACTGTCCTGTGATGTTTATTGTGATATAGAACCTAAAGTCCACAAGAATGTTTCATAATGTCTGTTATCTGTTATCACAATTATCATGTGCCCATCTTCAGGATGCCTGACTCGCTAAACAGAGATGTTTATTGGTCCGAAGTGATAAATGGTCATTAAGAGTTGTTCGTGATTTGATCGTGACAAATCGTATGTCGGCAAATTGTCTCGTCTTTTTGATCTTTTGACTGAGAGGTGACCAATAGGTTTAGTTGTAATTTGTGTTCTAATTTTATAAATGAGTTAGATTGGATTGACACGTACTACTATACTGCTACTCTACTTTGGTAGAGCTGCTTTTAGGTATTTAAAGCTACCCATTCTAATAAAAAAAACTGCCGAAAACCAGATAAAATTAAATTGAAGTCCAATAAAGAGTTTGATCTATCTACGTAGCCCCAAGCTTCTCTTAAAACTGCCCTGGAGAGGCATGGGTTCCACAGATTTCTTTCCAAAAAAATGTTCGCGTAATTTTTACAAATTAGCATGTTAAGAAAGACTGCGATTATGAGTCACTATTTATTCGGATTATCAAATTCTTCTGAACAATCATATTGTATTAAATCAATTCGACGAATATTTAATAGATACATGATGTATAAATTTAATTTGCATCACATCGTAAATAAATGGCGCATGAGATTCCCATCTATTCCGCATGCGACGTGCCAAGTTTCATCAGAAAAGGCAAACATATCTGTTATCATTTAGTGGGTGTGTTCGTACTCTCAGTATCGAGAGTAATGAATGTCTTACAAGATGTGTCATGAGACACCTCACTACCAGTGGTGGCGTGTTGGCACCGAGGGCGGTTTTCTATTGGGCACCCTAAATAAAAAATCGAACACAGACAGAATACAGACAAAATTATGAAAATTTATATAGCTACTAGCTACGCCTCGTAATTCACTCGCGCGGTGACTATAATGATGATGAACAGTAATCTATGTATTCAAGAACCTAAAATATCAACGTTCCAAATTTCATCAAAAGTTAAGGAGTTACAGAGATATTACACGGTAACAAAGATTCGCACAAACGAACATTTGCATTTACAATATTAGTATGATTTATTCTTTGGTATGTATTTGCGGAATTAGTAATACTTTTACGTAATTGTTCTTTGTAAGTATTTTTTGGTTGTGAAAGTGAGCTGTCATTGTCACCCCATGGTGCTTATCACCCGGGGCGGACCGCCCCTGCCGCCCCGCCTCAACGCCGCAACTGCTCACGTCATGTTTACCAATATTCTTCGTTTAGTGTCCGTGTACTACTTTGGTATTGTCACCCAGCGCAGTAAACATATTTACTGCACTGAGCTGGGAAAACTACTAGAATTTACATCATGTCGTATTGCGGCGCTAGGGGTCATCGAGCCCATTTTATTTAACAAGCGAACTTTTAAGCTGAACCTCCTTCGAGAAAGAACCCTTAAGGCGAGACTTCGGTTTCTGTATGTCTGTATCTCTATGTCACAACCAATTATTTAAACTGAATTTGATAATATTACGGAGTATGCAAGCACGGACACAAAAAAACTGCTAATCGCAGAATGGCCGTCATATAGGTACCCTTGCACATTCTACTTCATAATTACTCTACTCTTATTTATTTATCTATTTTCCCGTTTCCTACCGCTGTAGCTACCCTATTTCACTTCATATTTCCATGGATTTATGATTTTTGACGTTGAAATAGTGGTAGGTGGAGCAGCAGAAATAGGTATTGTTCCGGTTTTATTAAGCTTTGTACAGTCGCATTCAGAGTTACTAAGTACGAGTAGGTATAGTCATAATATATAATAATGAGAACTGATTTTATTTTACATTTTGTTTAAATATTTTTATAAAAGCGATATTAGATCTGAATAGATTTTAAAACTGTACAATCCGTACATGCGTTGCATATTTTTGTGTGTGATTTTTTAACCATTGATCTTTTTACCGACTTTAAACAAGGACGTTTATTTTAAAGGAGGTTTATTTAATTTAATTTTTAGGAGGTAAATTATTATTGTTTAGGTAACTAGTTCACGTTCCACATTCAACTGAATTATCACTTTCACTACAAAAATATCTTACTTTGTAAGAGCACTATTTGAGTTACACTTTAAATAGAGGTATAATCGACAAACACTCGAGTAATGCAATCTTTTTAAAGTGCGTCTTAGTTATAAGAAGGTTAATATAACAATGATCATTATTGCATCTGTTTATTACTTTATCTAAATTGTTATATTTTAGGAAAAACCTCTATCTTTATTTGTTTGTTTTGGTTCTATCTTGGAAACAGCTGTCGGTACAGAGCGACCAACTTAGCTAAAAAATTGGATGGGGAGCCACTAGAGGATTTTGTGAGCACCGCTGGTGGAAAAAAAGTTACCTCATTTTGCCACCTCTACATATAAATTAGTCGGACTCAAGTCACGCTATTCATAAAACACACATTAATATTGCATATAAAACTTTTCTTTAAGTTTAATAAAAAGTGTGAAAACAAAATACACTTTTTCCCGATTTACCTCTTTGCACTAAACTACATTACTACATCTCTCTCAAGGTATTTTTTTTAATCTATTCCGCTACAATATCTCTTTCTAATACCGGTAATATAATTTTATGATATTTATATTGGTATTTTTGATCTAATACCGCTTCTGAGTCTCCGTGGAAATACTTTAAAAGTCAACCCTTTCACTTTCATTAGGGAGAGTGTCACTAGTAAATACCTATATTAGTATTACAATCACAGTTTTATCGACAACTGTACAGTTATAGGTCATAGCCATCAGGGGAAGTACAATACAAGCCGGCACCCGTTACCATCGCGACCGCACCACAACACAGCGCACAATGGTGGCGAGTGACCTACCACCCACCACCTACCACTTACCACCCTACCACAAACCCTTCAAGGACACTCCAAAGAAAGTCTTTTCGCGGCTCTAAGGACGAATTGAATAAAAATAATCAACTGTAACTTTGGCAATGTCATGTGTTTTAGTACTGTTGAGGATTGTTACCATTGTTACCTTTTCAATATTTGGTCTAGGGCTTGAATTAATTTGGCAAAAGCCTAGGTTAAGGCTAGAAATGTTTGTAATTTGAAGCTTTTTAAATATCGATTTGATTGCACGATGTGTCAGAGAAGTTGAATAGAAGTTATAGCTTCGGGTTTGGTTTTGGGCTAGAATAGGACTTTATTACACACCTACGGTTGAACTACATACGGTATCACAAGGGCCTTATCACCTAAAGCTATTTCTTTAAGATAACCTTTGGACAGGCAGGACTAACAGGATTGGAATACGGTCGATGGTGTAAATAAATTGCATAATTCACAATAGATTTGTTATGCCCGGGCCACACTAACGAGAAATGCCATTAATTATCGCGGTAATGGACGTTAACTATAGGTGTAGCCACAACTTAACGGGATAATTTGACAATGGCATTAACAATGCCGTCTGGCGTTAGGCGATAGCTTCAGAGGCGGTACATCAAAGAGTTTAACGCGAGAATTGATGCGATGAAGCGGCCACACTACATATTGTCAGTGTGCGTCGAGAGCGCAACGGGTTCGGACGTATTTGTTTTTTTACGAAGGATTTGCCTCAAAATCGCACGTTTTTGTCTATACGTACTATGGCGACGGAGTGGAGTAACGAGAAAGTAATTACTTTTCTTGAGATTCTGCAATCAGAACCATGTTTGTGGGATCCGAAACTCAAAAGTTTCAAGAACCGTGGGTTCAATAAAGTCAAATAATATAAATTTACACTCATGAAATATAGAGCTCTGTCGACGACCATCTTGCCTGAATTGAAGTAAATTCAACGCCGTTTTTATCGCCAATAATGAGCATTCATGTTGACCGTTAAAGTGTAGCCACCCACTTTAATGCGTTAAAAATTATCGCAATAATTATCGAGATAATGGGCATTGACGTTAAACGCTAGTGTGGCCCCAGCATTAGCGATAAGGTATAAATTTTCCTCCATTTCCCTTGACACTACTGCGTGACACAACTAGTAGTGTCATGGGAGATTTCTATTTCCCGTGACGCTACCAGTAGTTTCACAGTAGGTACGAAATACTCGTATTTATTATTAAGTAGACAATATCTCAGAGATACGAGTAGAACTAAAAAAACAGTTGAAGCCAACAGATGTGAATAGGACACGCGACAGTGACTCCGCTCTCAATTCCACAAACACTATAAAAATATCAGTATGTTTAAAAAACTATTGTATTAGGTACATAAAAAGAAATACAGAAATTTATGGTGACGATAATCTTCGGGTCATTTATAAAAGATGTTAAAATTAGTTGCGCCTACGGTTTTATCATAGCTACTTTGTATCTTGCTATTAAATATGTATAAGGACACAATACTTACTTACTTTGTTGGCGCAGAGACCCAAACTGTGTCTTGGCATCCCATACTGATAAGTACAATATTACTAAATAACTTGTATTTTTATATATACTTTATACTACAGGTATACTAGCAGATCCGTTCCCTGTGTTAAGTACATCAGGTCAACATAAACTAACCTACATAACTTTACTTTGCTTTTACCGAATGGTAAAGGCCAATGCTCTGTTATTTTAAAATTCAGGACAGTAAGGAAGTAATTATTGACCGCTAGGTTCTTATTAACAACTACTAGCTACGCGTCTCGGTTTCACCTAAATGCTGGTCCACCATTTCGATAATTACAATATGAAGTTTTTTTCGTCGATAGGCTTGCGTTTGACCGCTATCTTTCCTGAAGGTGAGCAATGATGCGGTCTACGATGGAGCACGCTTGCCTAGAAGGAACTGGTACACTCTCGACTTGAAGACACCCATATATCTATCGGCGAACATGCCACTCAGGCTGAGGATTCCACTTTCTGGTGGTCCGCATAATAAATGTGGAGTCAGAAGTCAAAGCGTTTTGTGCGGGAGTTTTGGCGTGATGTGTGAACGAACAAATAAACAGACAGATTTTCTTCCTCTATTATACAGTTTTATTATATGTAAAGATTATATTACAACTAAACCTATACTTTACCTGAAAAGAGTAAGGTCCTATCCTCTGGAAAGTTCTAGTAATCACCATCATTAGAGTGATTAATAGCCCTAGTTGTTTGTTTGAATGTAAATCAACACACGCTGCTTCCGGAAAGCGTTGGAATTACTTAGAAGTTCGGTTCTTTCACCTGTCGAAGAGTGGACAAAGGGGGCAAAGAACTAAAATTGTTATTGTCCACCTGTTTCAATCACATGGTGAAAATTAATCCCCTATTTTTAGAGATAATGTTACATACTGTAAGCTTAGAATTAGAATATTTAGATTAGAATGTACCAATAAAATCTTATCTTATACGAGTCTATAAAATTCTCGTGTCACAATGTTCGTTCCCGTACTCCTCCGAAACGGCTTGACCGATTCTCATGAAATTTTATATGCATATTCAGTAGGTCTGAGAATCGGCTACTATCTATTTTTCATACCCCTAAGTGGTAAGGGTTGTCCACCCTTAACATTTATTTTTTAATTTTTTGGACAAAATTTTTATTTTTTATAATGTGGCATTAAAAAATACATACAACCCTACATTTTCACCCTTCTATCACCAACCCCTATTTTTTAATAGTCACTAGAAATCATTTTTATTTTATGGCAAAACAGCGTTTGCCGGGTCAGCTAGTAATAAAATAAAATAAAATAAAATAAAAAATTAATATTCAAAAATATATAATAAAATTTGAATTCACCGATGACCGGGCAGACCTTAGACCTGTCGGCCGGATGACGCTTATCTCCCTAAAGGTGGCAGGAAGGCAGTGGATGAGATGGCATAGGATCTAAAAAGATGGCGCGCTGAAGAGGAGATCTATAGGTACTTACTCACCAATAAGTGGGAAATGGTTGATGATGATGATAGATTTGAATTATATTGATATTGATTTAATTTCATTTGATAGGGATAATGTACTGCGAACATCTTAATAGTACCTAGATAGCACGGCACGGTAGTGCAAATACGCGTTCACTGCACTGAGGCGTGGGGGTCGCGAGATCTTTCAGACCTCACCCGCAGTGAACGGGTTAAAATAAAACTTTACCATTTTAGAATGCCTATCTATATTTAGACTACTTGTAAATAGTAAGTTAAAAACTACTTATTATAGAAAAGTATGAATGTTTTTTGCTTACATTTTTATATTTATTTTTTCTTACATATTTTGTACCTATCTATTTATGGCTATAAAATATCAAGTTTTCTGTTACTCATCAGTGATTCACTGCCGTAAAATGACATCAATGTTATAGAGTTAGGTACTTAGGCTTACTTAGTTACCTCATATACCCTACGAGTATAGGCAATTATATAATATTTCTGCAGCTGCAGTCCCATTGTTGTTCAATAATATGATTGTAGGTACTACCTAGAACCCCGTGGTGTTGCCAGTTTTTCAAGCTACTCTACCAGTTCCACTACTAGTTCCAGGGCCAAAAAGTACTTAATGCAATCGGCCAATTTTTAAAGTTCAAATACTGATCTTCAGGTGGTCGTCAAAATTAGCAGATTTATTTTTTTTGTCAAAAGAAAATTTGACTACCTTCTTAATCATACGGCTTTAAAATCACGAAGTCCAAATTGGCTTGAAAAAGCAGGTTCGTCCATTTCAAATTTCATAAAGCTAGAACAGAATGTCGGAGAAGTCAGCCGAAAGACCCGTAGGGTCTCAACTATCTTTAAAAAAACGCCAGTATCCTAATAAAATAAACATAAAATACATTTAAAAAAAGTTTAACAAAAAATCCTGTAAACCAAAAAAGCCATGAAATTGTAATTTATTTAGGTACTCAACGTACCCAACTATTATTAAGAATAAGACAATAAATTACGTTCGTTATATGTATGAGGCATTTCCCTTTTCCGTGTCAAGTTTACCGCTCTTACAGCCTAGGCTACCTGACGCAAGCCCTAGCCCGATAAACTTATGACATTCGCTGCCTGACTCACGAAAGGAAACACTAATCGCTTCAAAATATAGTGCTTCGGCGGTTATTGGAATAATATTAATTTTCGTGAGTAAAAATTGGTATGGTATATAGGTACTTTTCTTGTAATATTGTAATTTGAATTAAAAGGTTCTGTATAAGCGTAGAACGGTAGACCCGTTTATATACTTATTTACCTAGGTATATGAAGATAAATACAAAACACGAACTTTTTTCTCGCAAGAATTTGGCTTGGCACGTTTCTTGCACTTCCTGACCAACCTGTCTCCTGCCACTATAATAATTAATGAAATGCCAAATTAGATATGTTTTATTGTTTCCATTATAAGGCACATTGTCTATAGTACCACATAATATAATATGGTGCTTACATATTCAATTAATCTTATCAAATAGAGAAGCATTGTTTTCTCGGAAGCTGTCTGAAACACACAATGACATACCAACTCCTTTAGTACCTACATCTCACATTTCCTGGAACTGTGAGATTTATAGTACCTCAATAGGTGCTACCAACATACTAACACCAATGAGGTTATGTATCTAATAAAAAAAAAACAAAATATTTTATTTCCTAATTTTTACATTATTTTTATAATCACAGCCTTCCAAACTGGGTGTGTAGAACCCGTGTCTTAGAAGTCAGTGTCTTCCTTTTGGTTATCTATGGTTCTATAGTTAGCATATTTTTCTCAGTTCTAAATGAACCCTAAACGCCAAGGCTCTTAAGAAAGCGTTGACCCTAAGCTGAAAATGTAAAGCATGAAGCCAAGAACTGCTGAGGTGTACAACCTTAGGGGTGAAAGTACTCCGTCGTGGTTAAAACTCAGTTGCCATGGTTATTTGACGTATTCCAATTTCCATAAATGAAATTGGTCCATAGACAATATAGGTACCTACTTAATATATTCTACTGCCGAACAAACTAAAAAGCTCATAGTATTTTTCCTCCTATATGTAATTCCCTGAAGCATAATACCTATTAGATCAGGCGTTAGATATTACAAACATTATTTTGTTCGCACCAGAAATTACAAGCAAAAGAACAACAATTAAAAAATATAGATATTTCAGGCATCGTTTTACCCATAGGTATATACAACAACAAACAACAAATTAATTAATGTAAAAGTCCAAATTTTCTAAAATATTTAAATAAAAATGCCAATTATAATGATAACAAAATTTAAAAAAATTGAAAAAAAAATTAAACGTAACGTACAATAACGTTTAAAGCTAGCGTAACAGTGTAGTGTGTATATAATTTAAAGCTGGCGTCCTTGTTACTGACAGCAATCTCTTCTAGGCAACTTTAGGATGGAGAGGGTGACATAGAAAAACGGGGTGTGCAATACCTAGTGTAGAAAACTGTAATATAAACCTACATAAGATTAGGTTAGGTCACGCCCTTTGAGGCCTCTTCACCATCCCTATTCAATATTAATAATTCCGCCCGCGACCTCGGCCGCTGTAATCTAACATGCATGGTTGAATCATCGAGAGAAGAGGTTATTCCAGAAATCCCCTGTGAATGTTACATATTTACCTATATATATATATATATACCCGTTAGATATACTTACATAATAATTAGAAACATAATGTTCTAATCAGAAAAAAATTTTAAGTTAAACGGTTTTATAAAACAATAAAAAAATGTACTAAAAACCAAAAAATAATAAATAATAGTTAAAAAAAAACTAAAAAAACACGCTTTTTATAAAAAACCGAACTAAAAAAATAGAAAATAAAATTTTATAAATTTAAATTAAGAATAGGGTTGAAAATTTCAATAAATATAAATTAATAATAGTGTAAATAAATAAATATATGTATTTTATTTTTAAAAAGCGTGGGGTGCATGGGTCAATAGATATTATATATTTTGTAGATACATTTTGTATTGACAGACATGAGTAAAGTGATTAGCATTTTGATAATATCTTAGAAAGCACCCCCACGCTTTTTAAAAAATAAAATACATATATTTATTTATTTACACTATTATTAATTTATATTTATTGAAATTTTCAACCCTATTCTTAATTTAAATTTATAAAATTTTATTTTCTATATTTTTAGTTCGGTTTTTTATAAAAAGCGTGTTTTTTTAGTTTTTTTTTAACTATTATTTATTTTTCGCTTTTTAGTTCGATTTGCTAACTATTAACCATTATTAATATGTACAAATGTGTTGGTGTTATCCATTTTTGGCCGTCTGCTCAAGCAAATTAAAAATAAAATTGATGCGTAACAAAAAATATTGAGCAAAAAGATTTGTAGCCGCGTGGTTTCGATCCTCAGACCTCATAAAATAAAATAGATGCGTAACAAAAAAATATTGAGCAAAAAGATTTCTAGCGCGTGGTTTCGATCCAGGGACCTCTAGGTTATGAGCCCAGCACGCTTCCACTGCGCCACTTTGTTCTCTGACACGAATGACGAAATTACCATTTGTAAGTTAAACGGTATTAAAAGTTAAAGAAACTTTATAGAAAAAGCGTGTTAAACAAATTAATAGTTAAAAAAACTAAAAAACACGATTTGTTTAGTGTATTGTCATCGGTCCTCGATATATCTACAAAGTTTGAAAGAAATCTGACCGTTTAAAGTGGGTCAAAAACGCGCTCAAAGGAGTCGGTTACATACAAACATACAAACATACAAACATACAAACATACAAACATACAAACATACAAACATACAAACATACAAACATACAAACATACAAACATACAGGTGAAGCTAATAAAAGCGTGTTAATAAAATAGATACAGTCGTGGGAATTATAAACATATGCATAGACTAGACTAAAATAAAACCGTGGGGCAAGAAAACCGTGGGACGTGCCCCACGGTTTTATTTTAGTCTAGTCTATGCATATGTTTATAATTATTATTTTATTTTAATTATATTATTATTTTTTGGTTTTTAGTACATTTTTTTATTGTTTTATAAAACCGTTTAACTTAAATTTTTTTTTTACCTATTTTTATTTTCTAGTTTTTAGTTTTTATTTTATATAGTACATTGTATTATACTGGTTGAGCACTTTCATTTGATACCCATATTGATGGGATCGATAAAACCTACGTTATCCGCCATTTTGTAGCGGCCGCCATCTTGTATTTCATTTTTTTATAGTATATTGTATTCTGCTTGTTGAGCCCTTTCATTTGATACCCATATTGATGGGATCGATAAAACCTACGTTATCCGCCATTTTGTAGCGGCCGCCATCTTGAATTTCAATTTTTTATAGTATATTGTATTCTGCTTGTTGAGCCCTTTCATTTGATACCCATATTGATGGGATTGATAAAACCTACGTTATCCGCCATTTTGTAGCGGCGGCCATCTTGAATTTATAATGATAATGAATAAACATAATTGTATTGTCACCAAAATCCAAAGTGTATACAAAATTTCAGATTAATCGGTTGACAGGAAGAGGGTGAAATTTGAATTACTAAATTTGACCCAAGAAAAAAAAAGAAAACGTGAGCTAAATAAAACCGTTTAATAATAAAAAGTTCGAAGCTTAAAACTATACATGGTTATTCAACTTATTCATAACTGGTACGCTAAGCCGAAAAGGGCTCATAGTACTCATCATTATGAACAACTTTTAACATGGGACCAACCCAGAATTTAAGAAAAAAAAACAATTGTTTCATAGATAAATGACAATCATACTCGACAAAATGTATGGAATAGCTGATTTTTTTTCGTGAATTCCGGGTTTGTCCCATAGTAAAAGTTGTTCAAATAATAATGATTAGTACAGTACAAGGGCTCATAGTAACTATGAGCCCTTCTCGGCTTAGCATACCCTTTCTGTATAACCCTGTATAAGACTAATTGTGAGTGGTTGACCAAAAAGAGACCTGGAGGGATTGGAAACCGTTATTTATTTTTTTTGAATTTTTTAATCTGTGGTCTTTTAGCTTTGTTTTGGTCTAACCTGAATATTTTTAGGAGCCGTAGTGTTTTTTTTATGATTTTTTTTGTGAACCGACACGAGTCGAAACTTGTTTCTACACGAAATTTCAAACGCGATTTACTCGAAATCAATTATTTTCCCTTGAGGTCCCTTTTTTGTCAACCACTCACAATTTCTTAAACAAATTATTTTTAGACTAAGTAAGGGCTTGTACACAAATCTGCGATGCGATGCGATGCCGCAACGCAGAAACTTGCGATGCGAATTTCTGCGATGCGATTTCTGCGGCAAGGAAATTCTTTGCCGCAGAAATCGCATCGCAGAAATTCGCGTCGTGCGTGCTCGCAGATTTTACGTCGCACCGCAGTTTTGTGTACAAGCTCTTAGTACATGTTCAAATGTCCAAATCAAATGTTTTTTTGTTCAAGTATTATTTTTGTTTGTTTGTAGTTTTCAATTACTGCATTTTCACGGGTTTAAGAACCTGCAATTATTTTTTTAATATCACGTTATTGGATTTAATTAATTGATGTATTCCAATTTTCAAGGTTAATAATCCCATTTGAATATTCAACTAGGTACCTATTCTATTTTTCGATATACAGCTAGGTAGAAAATAAAATGAACGGCTAACCGAGTCCAATAACCGATGGGTGACTACCAACCAGCGCTGATCCCTATCTCGCTGAAAAAGCTGTAAAACCGAGGGTCAAACTAATTCGGGGGTGATTTCAGTGCGTGACTCCAACCCGTAGCACGCGATTTCACACCACCAAATTCTGGACTACTAAATACCAAGGCGGTCCTTACCGCGCCACATTTATCGTCAGCCAGTTGCCAGAAGCTCACGTGCAAAGCGCGCGCGAAATAAAATTAAAAGAAACAAATTCGAATTTTGAATCTGACGTTCCTTCGGTGTTTTGTTTTGGATTTTTTTTATCTGTCGCCGGCATTTTTTTTGTGTTATAAAAGTTTTGTTAGATTTTTGTTGGTGATTTTTCGTGAATTGTTTTCCAAAAATGGAGGGGTGCGGGATGAACTGCATAAAGTTCCTGCTGGTGATCTTCAATGGATTGTTTATGGTGAGTATTATATTTTTTACATCACATAGGTCAAAAAAAGGAAATGGTATACGGTAAGAAAAAAATTCAGTGCTTCGAAACCCGGGCGGCATGTTTTTCAATTTCGTTTTATCACTAAAAATTAACACAAAAATTGGTCTACATGAATTAAACTACTCAAATACATGAATGAAAAAGCCATTTCTTGAAGAAAAGTGCATCTTCAGACTCAGAATAGCAGAAACATGTCGTGCTATTTAGCGATCTATTTCGGTCGGATGAGTTTGTTATTGTGTCATCTGGACTCGTTGAGACGCTGGGACGCTGATCTTTTCATTGCCCATTGCCTACTTTTAATGAACATTTTAAATTAACTTTACATCAACATAGTTTTTATAGGTACCATGTACGACCAATGACGAGCATACGTACTTAGAATATTACCTAATAGTAGGCATAGATACCTAATGTAGAAATCATTGTTTTGTCTGTGATAGATTTTGAGCGAGATGGAACTTTTGACTTTCGATTGAAACTACTTTATAGAAAGCTTTTCCTAATTTTTGAAACTGTTTGACTGCTTTAAATCAAACCTAAGCTTTATTGTTACAATATTAAAAATAAAATTAATTGAATTTTTACTAAAGTAAAGATAGGAAATATTTTTTTCGGAAGGTACCGAAAAAAATATAATCATTTTTTCCTAAGATAGTTTTAAAGATTGATCTGGTATGTAGTTCCTCAAAGGTTGTAAATAATAATATTTGGTGACACATTATTATTGACTAGAAATACTAAAGCTAAAGCTACTCGTAAGTAGTTTTATTTTTTTATGACTTTAAGATTTTTTTTATTACTAAATGCTGTATTACTATAGACACTTAGGCCTTTAAACAGCGTACCGGATAGATACATATTAGTACATAATTAGATATCTAGTTTATTACTTTTTAGGCGTCCCAAGGCACCTACCTACTTACAATCGACATACAAGGCACGCGACACCCAAACATGTCGATGGATAACTCGCCGCAGATTCCATTCATCACTTGAGGTCAACATGTGATCGGATTCGCTTTGTTCGCAATAAACGTGGTCAAGGATATTCGGTTGGACTTGTCACATTAATGAGGCGCTTTTTTGCCGGTCGTCTGCGGACATGAGCACAGATTGAAGCATAGTTAGTTGGAAATAGCTGGAGATTTAATCCTGTACCAGGACAGACTCGACTCAAATATCAACTGTGACTGTATGTGTAACAATGTGTATGTGTGTGTGGTGTGTGCAAGGACATAGTTTTGTAAATACTAGCTCTGCCATGTGGTTTTCCAGGAACCGTTCAAGATTAACGGACTAAAAATTGTCTGTAGGTTGATCCACGGTTTAATTTGTTTCAAATCTGTTCAGCTGTTTTGCATGATCGTGTAACAAACCTCTAAACTGAAACAGAATAATATTATTATAAACATTTGCAATATTCGTTGATGATGCAAACTGAAAAGAAGCTTAGTTTGTTTAAATCTTTTTAAATCAAAGAAAATGATTCACAGCTGTTATCTATTAGAACCACAATAATTACAGAAACAAATACAGCTAACTGTAAAGGTAAATCTTTTGAATTTCGGCATTTTTCCTAATTTTTAAAATTCCGTCTTCTCTTTCAATCACATAAACATTCCCTTCCCAAGTTCAGAGATAATACTTATACCTAATACCTACCGTAAGTCACCAGACGATCAATTAACCACGCACCTTCTTGAAACGTGCCTCGTTGTCTAGCCAATTTAGCTGCAGGTGAAACTTAGTCATCCTAGATCCTAGTACTGGTGCTATGATGGAATATCGGAAGTATAGCGTACTATTACTCATTTTAACACGTCAGCTATGGTCATTAAGTTCTGGTAAAGAAATCATTACTAAACAGGGCTATAAGGAAAGGCTACGCTATGCCGAAAAAGGCTCATGAACAACGATGGAATATAACCTAAAATTGCCAAATAAAAAAGTTTTTCTATACATATTGTCGAATGTCATTGACATTTTTCTATGGAACAACTGTTTTTTTCGTGATTTCAGGGTTTGTCCCATAATCCCATAGCAAGTCCAAATTGCCAAAGTGCACTATCCAATTTATCCAAAGTCCACCAAATTGTTCATTAATTAGCATGAGTACAATAAGTAATCTTGCACTTAGCATACCCTTTCTTCATAACCCTATATAACTAGCGTTTGATTTACATTTGTTTTATACATTTATAATACTTACTTACCTATTTGATACTTATTTAGAGATGGTGTTTGCTGGGTTTTTATTAGCTAACTCGGTCTTAGCAATGGGAATGAAACCGTGAAGGACAAATGTTTTTTGTAAACGAAATAAAATACGATTCCGAGTCCGAGTGCTGTGATAAATGTACCGACACTTTTGTACTTACTAAGTCGCTAATCTGTAGGGCTGTCACCACAATACTATAACGGAAAGAGTCCAATCAAAATGAAGCCATTGCAAGACATAACTTTTATACTTCTCTATCTACTTATAAATTCTCTTTTTTTATAAAACCTACGTCAAACAGCTAGGAACTCTTGTTACAAGTAAATATTACATTCATAAACCTTAACATTTTTTAAATTTTTATCAAGCATAACACATTAAGTCATCTTTAAAATCAATCCGAATATTTAATTTAAACGACCGCACCTAAATTCCGTACCAATATTTTGGCAGCCCTGACCTCCGATCGCGGCCACAGAGCAGTGTCACAGAGGGTTATTTATGCTTCCGTAACGGTAGGCAAGATTACCTAATAGTGGTCAGGCGCCTTACGCATTCTGTTTATCTGGTGAGTCATCGAAGCACGTTTTTCCTAGGTATGCCGTAATGACATCAGCTACGTTTTTACGTTAAACTTTTCTAGTATTTTTTTAAGGTATTTTTTGAAATTTTTTTTTTGAATAATAACCAAAAAATGTTTAACCCTTGAAATACATTGGTATTGTTACTTCCTAACATATTTTCATATGTTGATAATTACAAAAACCTTATCGTGTAACGTCACTGAGTGCGAAACTTATAATGACTTTGAATAATAATTGATAAACACGTTTTATTTCAATGCAATGACAATAATTCGTCAAACCAGCACATTTTCACTTATCATGCTCGTAAAGTACTTGCTTAGATATGGCCAGTGTAGGCGGACAACGGCATTTTAGGCTAAAGTCCACTTTTAAGCACAGAACCTAAAAAGTCAGTTAGTCCGTCTGTTTATCTGTCCAATTTTCCGGTCTTCTTCAACTCACAGTATTCGGTAGCTAAAGTATTAAAAACCGTGTATATTTTAACAGCATGGTCGCGTTCATGCGGTATTTGAATCACGCTTCGTCACGTCTGCCGTTGAATTTTAATTCGTCCCGCTCACGCATGTTTGCTGCCTTTTTGACCAAATATCAACAGTCAACACTAGTAATGATTCTGAGAATCACAAATTTTGTTTGCTACTTGTTAAAGGGAAACTCAAATCTCTCCATTGTAAATAGAGCCCATTTAGAGCCTAAGCATTGATTACACAGACACTGGAATTATCGTATGTGCACCAAATTAGGACAAGTTTATGAATAAACATCTATTTTTGTATTGTCCTTCATTTAATATCATCGTCGTTTTCATACTACGAACAAACTGACAATTTCGATCTCATTTTTTGGTGCATTTGAAGATCAGAACGACATTTATATTGAAGTATGTACGTATTTCTTATAGTTACCTACATTTCAGAGTCTTCGTAGAGTTCCATTCGATCGACTAAGGCCTATTACGCACTGTCGACTTGTCGCCGGCGACTCGGTCGCTGGCGACTGTGACTTACTACAGTTTAAATAGGTGTTTACGCACTTGGTCGTCGGTCGCCCAAGCGGCTGGGCGACTCGCCGCGACGTGGCGACGCACAAGCGACTGCCGGTCGCCGGCGACAAGTCGACAGTGCGTAATAGGCCTAATGACTCGTATCATGTCCTCGGTTCGTACAACAAAACATTAACTTCAACATTCCCTACTGGCCACAAACACGTACCAATCGATACAAGTTGGTAAACAAAAAATCTGACCGGGTCATCAAGCTGCTATTGTAAATGGAAATTATTTCAAGTTTCCTTTCCCCTAAAAAGACACAAAGTGGGTACAAATATCGTCGCATGTCCCCTCTATCAATATTTAGTCATCAATCAACGAAGCGCTAATGTGTCCATTCTGTGTAATCTTTTGATTGGGCTTTGATATAGTTTTCAGAATTTTCCTCAATCTACATAAATGGATTTTAAAATTCTGTTTTGAATGATTGAGTATTTCAAAAAGCATTTTTCTTGGTAAATAGTAATGTATTGTATTTTCAGAGCTTAGAACTACTACTCGTATCAAAGCTCACTGAATCAAGTTTGTTTTATTTGTTTTCTAAAACAACATGCATAATTACACAAATACCTTTACCATGATGAACGAATATCCGAGTTGAGAAGAAACCGTTTCCAACTTCATCTTGAACCCGTCACTACGATCAATATGGCTGAATTAACGAAGTGCCCATTCGTAATAACTCTACATGCACCACTTCTCACAGAGAGACCTGGATTCTTCAATCAAAGAATCCACTCAAGCCACAGAGCAGCCACACTTGGCTCTCTGGCTCTCTGCCATTCAATCAAAATTTAATATAGCGTCCATTCACATCACACATACAAAAACTTGTCTTGTTAGGTCGGATTACTTTGAGACATTGTTCTGTTTCTGCATGTCTGCAAAAAAAAACAGGAAACAATACAAGGAGTTTGTTCTCTATATCCCTTCGATATATTCTTATTATAGTAGATACATGGGATAAAAAGTTTAGAAAGTATAAAACTTTTGTCCCAAAATGCGGAAGCATTACGAGATCGAGAAAAATATTTAATATTTTTTCTGTAAACTATAAAACAGATACGATACAAATACATAGATAAACTCTTTATTGTTCACACCAGAAGTTACAAACAAAAGTAAAATATCGCCTAAAACTATGGAAGTAGGGCGTTAGGGGAACGGCTACTTGTAGAGTTCCTTCTACTTCAAACCATCACCGAATAAAACCACTAAAGCCACTAGATTTTTTTAAACGGGGTCACGTGGATATGGGTCAGCATTCAGTGAGTGAAGAGTATGACAGCGGTCGATATGCCATGACAGCGGAAATATGCCGTGGGAAACATGTATATCGGTGGCAGAGTGGAATTTAATTTGGTGGTAAACAAGGAAATGTTTTAAAAAAATAGTGTAAACTTAATGAAAATGGAGTAGAAATAAAATAAGCTGTATACTAGTAAATAACGCACTACAAAGAGTATTTTAGTAATAATTAACATAAACTAATCGATATTGAATGCCACGCCGAGTTTAGAATCGGACGTACATTCAGCTATCGATTATTTCCAAGTTGAAGGATTTTATCGCGTGTTTGAGTTCCTTCTTGCTTCATTAATAATAATAAGTTTAGATTTAGGGCCTGATCTAAATCATGTAATGAATATTTGATCTTCAATTTTTTTATAACAAACTAGCTGACCCTTGCCCACTTCGTTGGGCTTAATGTTAATTAAACCCGAAGCCATCGCGCGCCGTCTGGACCGTTTTTTCTCCGATTCACTTTGCAAAACGGACTACCAGGTAAAAGCCTTTTTATTTTTCGGTTTTTTATATAACCTATGACACTCAGCAATAATGTGGCTTTCTATTGGTAAAAGAATTTTTTAAATCGGTTCAGTAGATCCCGAGATTACCCCTTACAATTTAACAAATATACAAACACACAAACTTTACTTCTTTATAATATTAGTATAGATTTAAAGAGTCGATTTTTCCACTTGCCATAGTCGTCAACTAACAGCGCATTTGTCTACTGCTTGTCTTCCAATATTCCCAATCCTGTAATGTAATAGCGTCGTGTTAGAAGATCTTTGTGGGAACGTTTGAAATAGAATTCTGTCAACTAAGAGCTCATGGTCAATTCACTTCTTGACACCATAATATAGAACTCCATACTGATGTCATGCAATGCCTTCACATCACTGCCAATTTAAACCCACTCGTAGATTGTAACAATTAGGCCAATTCCCAAAGTCAAGGCAAATAGAGCAGATTTGTTGTCAGCGCTCAATAAATGCTCCAGATGAGCAGCTGTTTTAGATGGCCATAACTTTAAAACATTGCCAACTGAAAAAAAAATATCTAGATCTAAACCAAACTAGATCATTCTAATACGAGTAGGTACATGTTATATGCGTAAAATGCTGATAATCAAGATCAATTCAGCTTAACTAGCGATTTAAAAAAGATACCTCTGGGATTTGTATTTGCCTTTCTAAAGAGATAAATCTTCCCTCACATTGTCAGAAGGGAGAAATTGATAGAATTGTTTCTTCTTGATAGCAATCACTACCAAGCAAGTTAGATCCGTTAGTGGTTTAAAGCATTTAGTTTTGTTTAGATTCTAGAAAACTAAGACCTCGTTGATATTGAACTTGTATTTCCTCGAGTATGTGCCGTAACGGTATCTTCATTATAATGACTGCAAACTTCATAATACACAGTCGTGACATCTGCTCAAGGTCGGAGGTCTGTATTCTAATTGACTGTTTCCTTGATCGTTCAAAACGATATTGACTTAATAGGATGATGCATCTTCGCTGCACTTTGTGTTGATTATTCAGTTAGCAGTTTCGAGAATTAAGAATTTTATTAGTGTCGCGAAAAGATCTTTGACCTCTGTAAAATCTGGACATAGAACAAAGACAAAGTCTTATTTTTGCGAACTTCTCGAAGACACTGATCAAGATCAATTGGTTTGCTCAAAGAGAATACGTCAAGTGTTTTCACCATAATAATTATCACACTTCGTCTGGAACACACCGATCTTTCGTCAACTGATTTTCGCCTTGAGGTATCGGCAGTTAGACTGACTACTCCCAAAAATGCTAAAACATAAAATTCACTTATTTCAGGCGCCTTAGGGTTTCGTTAAGTATTTTGTGTTATGAAGACCCGGGAAATATGTTAATGAGTGTGCCATTTTAGTTTAAATTTAACTATGAGCGGATGCATGATGCAAATTTTCAATATAAAATAAACCACCATGGATTACGTCAGGCCGATAGCCATCGTTTCAAGGTGGACCATTGTGAAACGCGATGCTTTCAATGCCGCTGCAGTCAACCGCGTCCCACGTGCTAAATGGAGCTGTTACCATGACTCGGGCTAGTTTTTTACATTCTATGCCTATTATATAGTCGGATATGACATACAGAATTACAAACAGACGGACAACAGCGGAAGGATAGACATCGGAGAATCGGAGGATCATTTAAGGGGTTTTTATCATTGTGTTACGAACTCTAAAACATTACTATTACAGCGTCTATATTTTCTATAGGTTGGAAAATAGACTTGTTTTATTTATTTTAGACCATCTGCTACTCGTACAATTGAGCAGATGCCATCTTAATTCGTGATTGTAACAGATGGTTAATTAAACATTGGAGGATGGATCTTCTTGAACACACTTTTGGTAGACAGAGTCTCTAAATTGAAAAAATACCACGAAAGCCTTGAGGAAAGCGTAGGTGCATGTTCAAAAAGTTACATCCAAAGGCAAAACAACATCGGCACTTACTGGGCCATCGTGATGGTTCAGCGGTGTTGGATATGATGCACGCTACGCGACATGTGGCTGAGACAGCTCGGCGACTAGATCAAAAATGTTCCCTAGGAGTAATAGGTATCTAGTTTAACTCGATGGGGCAAATAATTCCCAACGAGTAGCAGTGTGACTCGTTTGCAGCAACTTGAATCTAGACGCAGGGAAATGACGCAGAGTACCTATGCGATGGCACTAATATGAAAACTATAGGGGTTTTAAACTGTCGTCTAATAAGTGCAATGCTTATCTATGACGAGTAAAATAACTACAAAGAACTAAACTAGCAAAATCTGTGCGTGTTTATGTGGCGCCTAATTTACGAGTTTGCTGCCACCTTCAGGCGGCGCTATAGGGCGGCCTGACCTATTTACGTGCTATTTCTCGTCTTCAAGTCGACTCTGAACACTTTTATTACAACAACGTGTGCGTGAACTACTCAATTTATTCTCTATTAATTTTGTATCTGTTTGTCACCATCATCACTATTGCCTTTGTCTCAGATTGAAAAAACTTATGGGTGTAAAATAAATATTCTTTAGCACACCATTTTTACAAGTCAATCTCATGTATGTGTAGGTCCAAACCATTCGGTTCTAGTATTGGATTGATTGTTATACTTCCAGCTTTGGTATAATACTTAGAATTACGACTAGGCAATTTAAACCCCTTTTCAAGCTATATAAATTAACCGTCGTCTACGTGACTGGCACAACACCGTATCGAAAAAGTTTGGAAGTTTTCTTGGAACTAATTCTACGAACATAAGTCGTACGTAGGTAGGTCGAACAATACCGTAAAACCCTTTTCACGGTTGATGAGTAATTGGTTTTATACGCTTTGTAGTTTTGTGTTTACATTCGAGTGGGAGAGTCAATTTGTCTTTCTTCAGACAGCAATTAAGAAAGTATTATTTAACGACAGTGTAGGTATCAGCTGACTAATCGTTAACAGCTGGTTTACTTCCTGCGGGTTCTCCACCGATTTAACCATACTCTTGAATTAAAATTAAGTAATATGTGAATCCAAAATCGGTGGTTTTAGGCTTTTATAAACACTGCACACACACAGTTTGGCGACTTTAAAAAACTACGCAGTACGTTTTGGTATTGTGCATGACTTGAATTACATTTGTCAATCAAACCAACGTTTCTCGGATAAATAAGACCTCGAAAGATTATCTATCAATTGTTGTACATTTACACAAAGCTAAAATCCTCTATTTTTTGCAGATCTTCGGCATAGTAATAATAGCAGCAGCATGCGTGGACATGGGCATGATCAAGGACTTCGCCGGCATGGAGACGACGAGCGGCGGCCACGAGACTGATGCGGTGCTCATCGCGGTCGGCGTGCTCATCATCATTATAGCCGCCTTTGGGTGCTTCGGAGCGTGGAAGGAGAGCCCGAAGCTTCTCTACATAGTAAGTAATTCTAATAACAAGCGTCTGCGTGGGCCAGATTAATTGATCGAGGACCGGTATGGAGGCGTTTAGCAGCAGCCAGGAGACTGACGCAGTGCTCATTGCGATCGGCGTGCTCATCATTGTGATAGCCGCGTTTGGATGCTTTGGAGCGTGGAAGGAGAGCCCCAAGTTTCTCTACATAGTGAGTCACAACATGCGTAGGTCTACGTGGGTCGGATCAATTGATCCAGGACCGGTATGAAGACGTCGAATGGTGGCCACGAGCACGAGACACACTCGGTCCGGATCGCTGTCGGCGTCCTTTTCAGAGTAATTAACCACGTTTCGATACTTCGGAGTCTAGAAAAAAAAATCTTAGCTTAGTAAAAAAATTAGCATTCTTAAAGACAGGTTCAAAAGTTAGCGCGTGGAATTTGATCCCATGCCATGACACTCAGATCAGTTTTAGTACATAAATAAAATATAAAATAATAATAATAACGTGTTTTTGCCTAGTATTCTCACTTTAAGATAAATGAAAGGAAATGCAATATGCAAATCAAATTAATTTAACCCATATGATTTTAATCAAATGACATCACTGATCCGAGCATTGAAAATTGGGTCAAGACTCCTATTAGAAGCGACCTTTGTTTATAGAAAGAACAAAAATAATCTGATTTTACGTATAAACACAAAAGTCGGTTTACTTTGGTGCGTGTAAATGTTCCCTTTTCGTGCCACGAACACTCAAATTGTACGCAATGTGAACCGACACCATAAACTCTCTTTGTAATTAACTATTTGAGAACACTTAAAGATTTACGTGCTTAAACATTGCCAATGAAAGTATGTCCTAACGAAAACAATTGTATTTACAACCAACACTAATTTCTGAACAAGCTTCACAATGCTTTATAAGTCTCGTCTAAATATTATGGTGCCCTAGTAATTAGGCAAACCTTGAGCAATAGGGAGGGCAATGAACCGAATCTGTTCACTAAAACTGAGTAGGCATTATGGCCTATTGTTTTAGCGGTGCCTTTGTAGGAAGCTCACCTTCTTAAATAAAGCTTGACAGAATGTAATTACTTTTTAATGCAGTAACAGGATAGTTATAGTGTAATACGTAATGCTGCAAACTATTACTATTTTATGAAATCTAAAAACAATTAAAAATGGTTGCAAACTGCATACGCACGTCTGACAGTTAAAAGCCACTGCATCGAAGGCAAATTTATTTTCAAAGTTGAAGAACTTTATACGTTGAAAAAGACATCAAGAGAAAGTAGAAAATATCAATCTCAGGTGGCTAGTGTAGGTGATATTAATTATAGGATCAAATATTCCTTCATTATCACACAAACGCGAAAGTCAAGCCTACCAACATATCGTCGTTCTTAGTTCGCCGGCTGCCTCATCATCATCATCCTGCTGGAGCTGTCGGTGGGCATCGCGGCCGCGGCCATGCGGCCTAACGTGGAGGGCACCATGAAGACTCACCTGCGCGCCTCCTTCATCAAGAACAAGTCCACCAAGGAGGAGGACTCCACCTACAGGGAGTTCTGGGACCGCATCCAGAATAGCGTAAGTTTGTACTTTAAATACACACTACCATACACAATGCGGCTAAGTCGACTCTTTAACCTAAGATGCCTAAAGAATGATTTACACTCAATGGAATTATTTATTTGAAGCCCGTATACGGGGAGAATATTTGTGCTTAATCTGTAAACTAAGATTTTATGGATACCTAGTCATCATTTCTAAAGTTTTTTTCTGTCAAATATATTTTTTTCTACACAATACCTGCAATTTTTAAGAGCAGGATAAAACAATAAAACTTTAGTCTCAAGCACTTGGAAAATGTTTATCATAACTTTTAAAGCTAACCTCGTCAATTATCACTCCATCCTACAACAGCGACAGCGACTGTTGTCTGACCTCTGACACAACTCGCAACTTGTTGCTAATGTGTTGTTTTACCACATATTGCTCAAGGTACAGGTCAATAAAACTAATCAAATATTTAGGTAATGTTATCGTAGTTTTACCGCCATTAAACATAACTTAGCTTTTTGCTTCTAATATCATAATATAAAACATTTTACTGAACAAAGACTTCAGCCGCTACTTTAGTGCCGATACCAACCAGATAAAAAGGAAATTAATTTAACTCCTATCAAAAAAAAAAGTACTGGTAATAACTAAATGTTACACTCGGCGCTGGCTCGCCAGTTCCTTTGCTTGAACTTGGCTTGACACGCTGCCGCGTGTCTAGCTACGTTTTGTTATAAAAACCAAAATAAAACTATTAAAATTAATTCATAAACAAAATTAACAAATGAAACTATAAACCGTGATAATGTAAGCAAAATATGTCATAACCACGTTAGTTTTCACACAGCAAATTCACGATAATTTTAAAAACATGTGTTCTAGAAGACAATCCAAAAATATCAAAAGCCTTCCCAGTCTAATTATCAATTGGAAGCCTAGCGCCCATTGTTTACAACCAGCATTATTCTAAGTTGAGACTGGTTTGCGGCAACATTTTTTAAATTTGTTTTTGTTTTTATTTTTGTCTATTCTGACAATGTTTTCCCCCAGCTGCAATGCTGCGGCATCACGGGCCCCGACAACTACGGCGCGTCCGAGCCGCGCCTCAACCCCTCGTTCTCGTGCTGCCCCGACGACGGCTCCGAGCGCGCGCAGGAAATCAAGCGCTCCGACTGCCTCACGCAGGAGCGCTACTACAAGGAGGGCTGCGAGGACAAGGTGCTGGGCACCGTGCACAGCGCCGGCCTCACCGTCATCGTGTGCGGGATACTCTTCTGCTTCTTGGAGGTAGGCTCTAAGGAAAATCTACATGTCTGTATTTAGAAAAAAAAAAGTTAAAAAAAAAATGTAAACGGTTTTTGTGCATGTTTTCAGATGAATTTCTAGGGTTTTCATCAAATGGCGTCAGGTATCAGGTATAAAAGGGAATTTAAGGATTTACTCAGATAAATAACGCTTACGGTTACGAGTTCTGGAAATGAGTTTTTCTATCAAAATGTCAGAATACAATTTACCTAGGTACTTTATTAAAATATCATATTGTAAAAACTAGCATTTGTATTTCATATTTTTCTCTTGTTTAAAAGATCCTGAGTTTCGAGGATAAGAGCACAGCTCGCGTGATAGTTTTCTCTTATTGGTATCTTAAGTATTTTCTTGGCAATCAAAAAAATCAAAAGTCCGGATTTATAGATAAGTAACAGCATAAACTGTAAACTTTGTTATAGTTCATTTCAGGTTACCACGAAAAGACCCTCGCAATTCACACTTTACAAACCACTCAAACCTTCCAAAAATACAGTAATACCGGACTTACGCGATAGGTTCCAAGGGACCAAGCGATAACAGTGTAAGTCGAATTCGCGTAAGTCGGGGTTCACCTTTGCATATAAAATAAACTTATTTTTTGGTCTCCTGGATGACATAATTAAAGATAATCAATAAAGTGCACTGCGTACGTAAAAAAATTCCACGCTCATAGTAACACGTTCGACTTCGAACCTATCGTAAACCGAATATTGACAAGGCGGAGTGGGCGCTGCGATCAAAATAAAAAACCGCGTATCTCCGAATTCGCGTAAAACGGGGTAGCGTAAGTCTGGGTATTACTGTACATTACGATTTCCAAACCCCTTGAACTCGACAAATCTAAATCTGATTGAAAGGAATTTACTAAGGAAGTGGGCATTTATTTATAAAACATGGACCACCATTTAGTTCGTGGAACCACGCACGACACATGTTATAGCCCCATAACTAAATATAAAACATTTTGTAGGCCAGGAAGGTGTTTTTTCAGGCGACCGTTTGAAATGTGGTAATAAATAAGCTTTTGCATGTCAGAACTAAACTGTTAGGTCGCTCGGTCGGCGAATGTGTCGGTTATGGGGTAACCAGGGGAAACGGCTAGTAAAGTCAAAGAAACTATAGGTAAAGCTACCAGTAGCGTTCTAGTTTTGGTAGAAACTTGATCGAGATACTAGAGGTTATACGAGTAGCTATCGCTTTTAGTTCGTGTTTGCTGAAATATTTGGACGTTAAAATGTCTTTTTACACGCTTTTTATTACTTTCACTTGTATGTTTGTTTGTATATTTGTAACCGACTCTTTTGGGCGCGATTTTGACCCACTTTAAACGGCCAGATTTCGTTCAAACTTTGTAGATATATCGAGGACCGATGACAATACACTAAACAAAGCGTGTTTTAAATTTTAATTTTTTTAACTATTAATTATTTAATTCCATAGAGAGAGGCATCAAGCAAAGTAATGATTGCAAAATCAGAGGATACAGTTTGATGTTGCAGCTGCATATTATACTACTTCATCCAAAATATAATCACACCTTTCGATAGCTTAAAGATTTAATAACTTGCGTAAAACACACGGCTGTTTCCGCAGGATACCACCAGACCCCGATTATTTTTTCTTTTTTGTTTTTTGTAGGTATTGTTGGTTGATAACTTGTTGTAAGCAACGGAAATAGTCACGATTACGTTATCTCACTATGAAAAGATAAATTTGTATTTTTCGCTTTGTTTTTCCATTGTTTTTGGTTAGGTATTCCAGTTAGAAACAAATTAATAAACTACTGGTACTAAAATACTTATGTGGTTACGATTTATTTCCCTCGGGTTTTGAATAGTTCCTACTACCTACTATACTACCTACCTACTTTAATGATTTTTTTTTTAACTTGAGAATTTTATCAACAAAAGTATTTTACCAAATTAATAAGTAACTTTAAATTCGATATTGACATTATTTTATTTTGATTACCTACCTAGGTACCTATATAGTTAATCAACTATTTCAAACCCAAAATTTTCGCCGCATTTTCCACAACTTTTAAACCTTAGCGAACTTTCGAGTTCACATAGTACCTACCTTTTCAGCGGGTGATAAGGGCGGCTAAGTCACGCTATACCTGACCTGAATTATATAGTTTCGTTATCCGCGATCGGGCAGCCTAGGCCCAGCCGCGGTCCTACTAGGTCAGATCTTACCGCGCTTTATAGCCGACCTAGCGGAAACTGCTGAACGTAACACGGTTTAGCGGACCGGTTAAGATAATGCCGGTATTTTTAGGACAAGATTGGTATCACTGAAATGGTCTAATTTTTCTTTTGTTTTTAATCCCCGACTCAAAAAGGCCCCCCTTTTTGAGTCGGGGATTAAGATTAAGTTTTTTGTTATAAGTTTGACGGCTGTGTCTCTGCCTGAGATCTTAAACGGGTAGACCGATTCGTCCCCCCCTGGGGAACCAGCTAGGGGAGACGTGAGTCCGGTGTGAAATTATCGGCTTTATTTTCTCGGGGGGTTTTTGAATTTTTGTTTCATTATTCGGAGTTTTGCTGTGAGAGAGAAAAGTTGACCAATGATTATTTATAAAACAGTAATGAGTTATTGTTTTCAATTTCAATGAGCGACGGTAATTATACCACAAATGTTTTTTTACGACGTGCCATACGTCGACGTTTGGGTTCGAAGTTTTTGACCACAGTCTCACCTGATGGAAAAGCGACGATGTGGTCGGAGATGTAATGTTTCTAAACAACCCCGGGTTATGTTTGTTTGGAAAAACAGACACAGATCGTGAGTGCGACCTTAACTGTTTGGAGGAATCCATCAGGCCCAGAAGGTTGAATTTGCCGAAATGTTGTATTTTCAATGGATAATCTTAGTGTTAATTTAAAGAGACTTTCCCACCAGAAAGTTTGACTAGTGTAGTACATAATAATAGGTTGGGGAAAAACTTTCTTCGCATTTTTTAAGAAAATTCAAAACATTTTTTAATATAGTTTATTTACATTTAACTAAAGTATGTAGGTACCATTTTGTTCGATAACTTTTTGCCATCTTGTAGGTAGAGACAAGATCCCATTGCTATAGAAGTTTTGGGACTTGTGATCAAAATACCGCGACAAGTGGTTTTGGAAGTCCTCTCGTGATGTTAACCTGACACTGCCTAAAGAATTCTGAAGAGATCGAACCAGGTGGAAATCTGCAGATGCAAGGTCAGGACTATACGGCGGATGCATTAACACCTCCCAGCCAAACTCTGTTAATTTTTGCTGAGTGGCTAAAGATGTGTGAGGTCTAGCGTTATCATGATGAAAAACCACACCCCTTCTGTTGATTAATTCCGGCCGCTTTCTCTCAACTTCTTGCTTTAATCTCATCAGTTGTTCGCAGTAGAGTTCAGAATCGATGGTCCAGTCCCACCACACAAACAGCATCACCTTGTTTCGAGTTAACCCGGGTTTCGCCACAGTCTGTGAAGCCTGACCGGCCTTTGACTACCTACGACCTTTTTCGCACGTTCTTGTCGTACGTGATCCACTTTTCATCACCAGTTATCAGCTTCTTCAAAAATGGTTCGGTTTCATTACGTCGTAGTAAAGAATCACAAATGAGTACACGGTTCATTAGGTTTCTTTCAGTAAGCTCGTGAGGTACCCAAATATCGAGCTTTTATGTGTACCCAGTTTTTTTCAAATTTTTAGAAAATATTGTATCTATTATATTATATATATATTATATTATATTATCTATTCATCCCTGCGATTTTATTCACCCCGTTTTACGTACGTACTTTATGTAGATCAGTACATTTTGACATTCAGACCAAACCACCCGAAAATATTTATTTTATCATTTATCACTTTCGTCCTCTTTTACACGAAGATGATGAATACTTAGTCTTGTATTTTAAATAATTAAAAAACCTCTTAGAAAGCGACAGCGCCCCTCTCTCCCCTTGTGGGGAGCGAACGATCATCGAGGGCTGATGGTAGACTACCACCGCCCGCCTCGCGCTCAGGGTGCCGCGCCACGACTCACGGATTGTGTCTGTCTTGGGAAGAGCTTACTGTAGAAGTAATTAAGTAAGGTCTTGTCGAAACAAACGCGCCCCGAAAATGTATACTGCTTGCCGGATAATCTCGTTTGCGCGATTCATGATTCCGTTGCTCACGGCGAGTGTCCATCTAGCGAAATCGGGGAGAACTAATTTGAGGCGCATCTGGTCTGTACGCATTATGATTTTAATTTGTTTGCAATAATAATAATGATGTTAATAAAATCAGGGTGCTGACTGACGTCACACAAAACACACGCGCGTGGTTACAAGTTGCGATAATAGCGGTTTGGGGTTATTTTGGGCCATTCGAGAATATCTCGGGTACTCTCACTGTTATGACATTTCTAATGAGAGCGCAAGTGATCAAGATATCTCACTTGCCAGAATATGGCCCTAAGCTATGGCGTATGCTATATATAATAATTGACCCCATCAAGTCAAGAGTCAAGACTCATGAGCTAATTTCGTAATTTTCTTTCACATTTCAGGCTATAGGCATAGTCCTGGCGCTATGGTTGGCACACTCCATAAAGACGAACGGGAAAAGCCGGGAAACTGCTTAAACTTACGAACGAGTCTTCTGTCTTCATATCACCATTATCAGCATTCGCTCCGAGAAACTCCACTTCTTTAGGCGTGTGCTGAGCCGCAGGTGACGCAGGTCCACACACCGCAGCGCAGAGCAGATTGTATAATGCATGAACGTACTGAGAGCAGATATGTCTGTCCTGCTCTGCGCACTATGTCCGTCTCGCTTGCTCTTCAATATCTGTAGTGCCGGCGTCTCAGCACACGCTCAGTCTGAGGGCGCGCTGTACCGCTGCTGTAATAGGTACTCCTTTCAGCTGTTTTCATATAAACATAGATGTTTTTTTAACTACTTGGTAAGAGTAACTTGATGTGTTGAGTGTGGCATTCATGAGTTATTTTTTCGAAAGTTGTAATTCCGGTACGTTTTTCACAGTTTTAGTTAAATCCTTATTTTGTAACTTCTTCTGTCTTATCAGAATTTATTAAAAACAAGAAATATGACTTATACCTAATCTCACTCCTAATAATATAGGAGTCGTCAACATTAGACGAAGAGTTACATAAATATCCCAGTATTTTGGAAACGGCTGAATGAAACAGCCTTATTATCTAACTGACTGGTACTCGGAACTTCATTTCGACACCAAAATGAAACCGATTCCGATCACCAGCCAGTTGGATAAAAAGACTGCCTTTCAAAAATAAAGGAGATGGTTTGTTAAACGAACATATTTTATCGGATTTAAAAGTATTACCGCACTGTAAGTTACCATTTATTTTAATATGTAGTTTTTGAGGTTTTGCATTTAATATTGTATATAAATGCTATGGGTAAATGTATATGTGAGGATAGTTACAGTTTTATTTTTAATTTGCTAGTCTTTTTAAATAATATAAGTAAAATGAAACTCCTCAACATATACGTAAAAAAAGTTGTCCCAGGATGAGTGTAGTAATAATTTTTTGCCTAGATCTATTCAAGTATTAAATTACGATCCAAAAGGAAAGTAATTTCATGTCCATCTGTTTGTTGCCGTTTTACAAAAAACAGCGGCACTGATCTCGATGAAACCTGACAAAGAGACATAGTGTGTACCTATCATGGCTTCATAAGAACATTATTATGTATTAAGACTTCATCTCCGAAAGTGAGAGAAAACTGAAAAAAATTCAGCACCTTTAAAATAAAAAAATTAAAAACTATATACCCAATAACGATTTCTGTTTTTGAAACCTTAGATAGCTACGTTGATATTTTTATATTCCATATAAGCTATGTCACAATATTATTTAAGTTAAATTCTAATTTAGCGCTCAATATTGTACAATGTATGTACATACGAGTACCTACAATCCTTACTTATTGTAAAAGTTGTAATTTTAGCGAATACGACCTTCCTAGTCATTAAAATTAACCAAAAACTTCATGACAGTACAAACTCTCATATAGAAGATTGTAGAATCTGGTTATAGCGACGTTCTAGCCTAAGGTCGCATTAACCGGACGTCCTGAATCTCGATTAAGTTCATTTATTTTACAATTCTCGCCCACCTGACAGTAATAATACTAATACAATAAATTACATTATTATTTCAAAGTTATTATTAAGCTATCATTCCTACATAATTATAATAATGAGTGAATAATAAATGTAATTCTGTTATAAGTCACAATTTAAATAGTCTATTTTGGTGTTAATAAAATTAAATGTTGAACTAGATTTTCTAAATAAATATCAGTGTTCTGTATTTGTTTTACTAATTCATATGCCTCTAGTAGTCTAGTACATATTACTTATTTAAGTAGGAGTTACAGGAGTGTATGTGATTAATGCCAAAAAAAAAAAATCAAGTAAAAAAATTCATTGTGCTCAAACCAATTTTTTTTCCACGGCACGACGACATTGTCATTTTACAAATTCAGTCTAGATTTAAGTATCCTATTTCATTTATTTAATTTAACTTACCTATCATATTTAATTTTTGATAATGGTAAGAAGTCCAATAAAACCAACACTTTTTTAATAAAACTACAAATAAATTTATTTAAAAATGCTTAATTTAGTTAGCAATACAATGCAAGCATTGTAATTTGTAGAGCAATACATTTATCGTGAGAAGAATTGAATAGTTTGCTATAAATTTAAGGCACGCTTAAACAATTTAAAATATGTAACACTCACTAAACATTCAGACACTTAATTAAATAACTTATAAGATACACACAACTACTGAAAAAGTTTAGGTAATACTGAAATATATTTATCGTGAGAAGAATTGAAGAGTTTGTTATAAATTTAAGGCACACTTAAACTACTTATTTAAAATATGTAACACTCACTAAACATTCAGACACTAATATAGTAAAATAACATAATAGTACATAGTATAATAGTAAGTAGTTTATGAAATTGTTGCATAATGAATTGTTGTATTAAAACACGAGTGAGAATATTAAAACCGAGCCGCAGGCGAGGTTTATAATAGTATCACACGAGTGTTTTAATACTTATTTATGTGCAGTTTCATACACTACTTTATCTACTCTTATATCATAAAATGCAAATTACAAACTTTAAAACGAATTTATATTGACATAGTACTTAAAACACATCACCGAAATTTAAAAATGGAATCAATGGCGGCGCTCTGAAATCGCGCCAAAACCAGCCTGTTACAAACGTGCCAAAAGGGTCAAGTGGGAAACGGAATCGTAATGACAAAAAAAAAATACATTATAACACTATTTTGGTTGGGGCAATGGTATTGTAATGAAACTTTTTTTTAAATTTAGATATAGTGTCTTATAAACTATGTCATTAAAGATTCGTTTTGAAGTTCGTAATTTAAATTTTACGATTAAGATACACACAACTACTGGAAAAGTTAAGGTAATACTGAAATATATTTATCGTGAGAAGAATTGAATAGTTTGCTATAAATTTAAGGCACACTTAAACTATTTAAAATATGTAACACTCACTAAACATTCAGACACTTAATTATATAACTTTAAAGGTACCTACACACAACTAAGTAACTAACTAAGTACATAATTAAAATTAAACATTATTTTTAAATACTTTAGCTACTCAGTAACATAAATTCTAGAAATAAACAAGAGTAAACACAAATTCGGTGCTAAAACTACTATAACAAAATACTTATTTTTAATTCTAAAACAGGGCCAAATTGGCCCAATGTGCTTCATCTAAAAAATCTACGAAAATGGTCCCCATCATCCTGCGTTTTTTTATCTACTTTTTTATCACAGTCATAGCTCGTTTCTTGGTTGTCTTAATAAATAATTATTTACTTAAATATCAGTGACGTCAAAACTTGTGAGAGAAAAAAATATTATTTAATTGGTAGAAAGCGCTATAGGGTGTTTCGAATAGGTATGGCGTGATTTACGAGTGTCGATTATTATTATTACTTATTTGTTATCGATAAGTAAACCTATCTATACCATAAAAATTATGTATGCATAAAAAACTAATGCTTAATTAAAATTATTCAAATTCCGCGTATTTGTTGCCAAACCGATTGTCGAATTGAAATTGAAAATTACAGCAATAACAGAAAAAGATAAAAGAAAGAATTCCATGCTCGTCTAAAATTTTCGAGGTCGTATCAATATTAATCGATATTGTAGAATGTAGACAATTTACATTTCTGAGCTCTAATTTAGATACTTTGTTTTTATTTATACAAAAATATGACTAATTATTAAAAGCCCTAGATCTAAGGATTTAAAATTAATTTCTTATAAACTAGACACAATACATGTAAGTTACTTATATTTAAAATATCCCTATTTGACATAACTTACTTAATTTTACCATTGTGCTTTAAAAAGTCTCCTAAGTTTGCATGTATATAAAAATAGCGTATTGATGCGTTTGTTAGCAAAATTCGAAATGTTGAAATGTAGATGATGTAAATAACAACGATGTAACAGTAACATTTGTGAGCGGTCAAGCAAAAAGGGACCTGATGGTCACAATTTAGTTGACCTGACCTGATAATTTAGTTTCGATTTGTAAAAAAATCATTTATAAGGTTGCTTAGATGAAATCGCTGTTAGCGATAAAGTGGCGGCCTTATTTCTTGTTGTTAAACTATAAGTTTATCTATTTTTTTGCACTAAAATGAAGAGAGACCACGGATTCAAAATTATCAAAAAAATCTCTTCAGGCCACTTTTTGCTTGAAAGCTCCCATTTGAAATTGCACCCAATTGCAAGGACTTAGGTCTCAAAATGCGCCTGCAAGTTGTGCTGCAGCTGCCTCCTCTGCCTCTGTATGCGGCGCACCATAGACAAGGACGTCGTCACGATGAGTGCCTGCAAATATAGAAAAGTATGTAAATCGAAAAATATAAATTCAAATTATTTATTAAAATATTGGGACATTATACGTATATCAGTTACAGTTTTTTATAAATAAAATGCATTATCATTCTTTTTATTTCAATTTTAAATTTCATTTACTTATTAGCTTAGTTTAGCAAATAATTTTAGTCTGATTTAATATACCTAAGCGAACAAAATCTACGCCTTTGTATACAAGGTGTAACGTAAAGTTGTATTAATAGTTAAGTTAAAGTGAACCTTCTAGAACACAAGTTTGCTAAATTCGATAAAGAAAACATCGAATATCCATAAAATATTGATCACGTGACTAAATATTTTGTATGCCCTAACGATATTTTTTTTCGAATTTAGCTAACTTGTGTCACAAAAGTTGTTCACTTTGACGTAGAAGAACACCAGTATGACTACACCTTTCCGTTACACTAATAATGCAATCACAGCGATTCGGTTCTCTTTATCCCCCCACTCCATTTTAAAAATATTGTACAATGTATTGGCGCTAAAATGAGAACACAATGAACAATCATATAAAAATGACAGATTCCAAATTCAAATGTAATACTGTGTTTTTATTTTTAATTGTAACAGTATTTATGGCCAGACTAGGTATATCACTTTGAAAGTCGGCCTTACCTCATTGACGATCAGCATGCATCCGTAGAGAGCAGCCAGCCTCTCGTTCCTGGACCTGGTCTGGAACACGGCGTTCTCGCAGCTCCTGTCGTAGTAGGTGTGCTCCGCGAGGCAGGCGGCGTGCAACTTATGTCTAGTGACATCTAGTTTGAAAGGAGAAGTTACTGTAGGCACCCATTTTATATTTCTTCATTTGCTTTCGCTTTCTAATACAAGGTTATATAGGAAAAGGTATGAAGCCAAAAAGGGCTCAGAGTACTCATCATTATAAACAACTTTTACCATAGGATCAACCCGGAATTCGCGAAAAAAATCAGCGGTTCCATAAACTTTGTTATCATATTTGTTGTTTTGTGTCGTTGACATTTTTCTATGGACTGTTCCATACTGTTCCTGTATAGGAACAGTAGAATCGCCTAAAACATCAAAATAAGTGAAGTTAAAATTATCTGGATGGCACAAACAAAATTTTAAACTTGATACAAAAATCATTCTTACATCTCAAAGCTCTCATAAACTTGTTATCGTCTCTCTGATGTCTCATTATAATTCTTGTCAGAAATAACAAAAAATATCTAATCAGAAACAAACGTCTTCGTAGGTCTACCCCTTGAGGTACTCGCTATGCATTCCATGGGCATTTTGATTGATTTTGAGAAAATGTACCTAGTACTAACTGTACTAGTACCTTCGTGGATTCCGTAAACCGAGGAGCAGCATGAAGGAGGGATCTCTCGGTGGATGATGGCGTAGTCTTGAGGACCGCCCACGCCGCAGCAGGCCATCTTGAAATCGGCAGAAGAGGTGAAAACATAAAGGTAAAATCTGACGGTAAACATGATGCGGTCTACGATGGAGTACGCTTGCCTAGAAGAACCTGATTTACTCGCGACTTGACGACACCCAAATTTTAGCTACCGGGAAATACCCACTTGGGCGGGCAGAGCATTCCACTCTCTAGCAGTACGCACAATAAAGGTGGAATAAAGCGCTTCGTACGAGTTTTTGGTATATCAACCATAAAACAATTTCGCTTTTTTGTCTTTGGTGGTCCGATAGTAGAAAAAACTAAGAAACTAAAAATCGGACTCCGCGATTTAAAATTGAATACGAAAGAAGCTAATTATCTAAATATAAGTCAAATCTGGATGCTTATTAAAAAAAAACTATCAATCAAACCGACCTGAATTTGCAGTCGGTCCCAAGAACGCTGTCTCTCTATATTTTCCTCCGCGGTAGTATTTTTGAAGAAGTGTACTCGCAGATCATTGGTGTCTTCAACATGCAAGCTGATGATAGCGGCTGCGATGCCAACTATCCCTTGAACGGAGAGCAGGAACACGTAGAAGCAGATTTGCTGAGAACAAATTGACATGTTGGAATAGTATCTACATTTGTATTTAGTTGCGCCAACGAACATTATGGATTAGTTGGAGTAAAACGGAAGGCATTGTCGCAACAGCGTAATCCCTTACTATATAAAGAGTCTTGACGTGTGGTTTCCAAACTCCAAAACATCCCAGTATAGCTGACAATACCAAGAAACAAGCCATAGTTATGAAGAAAGATAGAACTCCGCGAGAAACGAGCGTCTGCTCAGGCTCGGAATCCCTCTCATGGATGTAGAGGAAACAACATGCTAGCAGGAACAAGCCGGTTATCTGAAAAAGAAATGAATGAATGAATGAAAAGAAAAAACATCCTAATTAAACAATGATTTAAAATAATGAATAAGTATGTAAAGTCACGGATCAAATCACCATGGCTATTTTGCCAAAGAAGATTTGTTGTCCCAAAACTAACGAAAAACTTTACATTATGAAAACGTAGCCACGTACTCGTATATTCAGACAACAGCAATTTACAAAAAAACATCCCCGAAATTATCATCACAAGTATTTGAATAATAAACCGAGTATAAGAAATAAAAAGAATCATAAAATAGCTAAACTCATCACGAAGAGTGCTTCAAGGACAATCAAAATCGATTATATCGACAACTAAAAAAGTACGTATACACTCACTATGCTAATTGAATTGTTAGCTGTCAAAAAAAATCTGTAGTAACGCATCCCACTGAGCTTCATCTTTCTATTGGTGTTGTTCAGAGCAACAGTTGACGTTGTCGACGCAATTGTTGCGGCTGTCGTGTCTCTGTATTGGTCCGAACAGTAGCTGCTGAAAGCGACGGAGTGACCGCTCGGCAGGAGAGAGGCGACGGAAGTGAAGGCTTGTGGCTAGGGTATGGTGGTGGACGGTATCGATCAATGCATTTGATAAGTACGTGTACGGTGATTAGCGGTGGCGATGATGGGATGGCTAGCGGGGCGAATAGCGGAAGCGATTTTTTTGTCCTCCATGTTAGATAAATTAATAAACGTTTCACACTCATAGCTCCCCCCACTAGGATAGGTACCCTGTGTCGGGGATGCCATGGAGCACACACAAAGATAAAGACGACGAAATAAAGCTACATTGGAAATCAATTATATAACAATTAACACACTAAAACCCATTGTTGTGCCTTTGCGCCTGACTGCGGGCACGACCCCCTGCCATACACATAAGATCATAATGAAAAAGAAATCTCTTCCTCCTAAAAAAGCCAATAATAGTGTCAGTTAAGTACGTTTCTAGCTAGATTTAACAGAAGTTTAGTTACCCGGAATGTAGTATGTGTAATTGTACATTACAATCGCTTCGCTCATCACCTCGTGCAGTATTTAGACCGTGGGAAAACATATGTCCAGTCGCCACACTTTCAGGCTGTCCTGAAGCTTTCTTTGTCTTCAAACACATTTTAAACCACACTAACTTTCACTCCAATTCCTTCGGCTTATGATTGATTTTCCTTCACTATAACTTTGGTGCTATCTTTGTCATCATCGGGCCTGCTTCGTCACTTTCAGATACAGGTAATCTTTTTCTACGATTTTATACCTTATCGTAAGGACTGAGGGTGCAGCTATCATTTGTCGTAGTTACTTCAAAATTTGATAATTTGGTGTATCCATGAGGATATTGATTGAAGGCAGGTGCATAATGTGTGCCACTTACCTTTCCTAGATCAATATCTATTCAGAACTAGAAACTAGGACAGATACAATACAAGGAGTCGTTATCCATGCATTTCAATAAATTATTGTCCGAGCGAGCGAAGAGTCTATGCAACGACTTTCCAAATTTGCTTTAATCTGTGCGGACGTTTGTTTGTTTGCATGTTGGTACTCGCGTTCAGGTCACATTTCGCAACAAATCTCGACGAAACTTGGTAGGTATACAGGTTCAACAATTTATAAGAGATTTTTTTGTCGTCGGGATTTTTTAATTGGGGTGGGTATTTCATTCAAAAAGGGGCGAAGTTTGCTACAGCGCCATGTAACGGCCGATTTTGATAAAATTTGGCAGAAGTACATATAATATGGTAGATACTTGATTGTAGACAAGAATTTCGAATATGAGTTTATTCAGAGCCTGTATACTCGTAGTAATAGTGCGCTGTCATAGTTCGCTCAAGCTCCTGACGGGTGAAAGACGGCTAGGTACTTACTTCTTGACCATTATAGACATTGAAAAACAATTAAAATCATTAAAAATATCTAATTTTGAATTATGTTGATATATTTTAGTTCATAATTCCAAAACAAGGTTGAGTAGCTCAAAAAAAAAAGTTTTCTAAATATTTTCTGATTGGGGGTTTTCGTCGTGATTTGGGGAAAATCGGGTTCTTAGGGAAATGTTTGGGGAAAAAAATTTGCTTGGAGTTTTTGGGGTCTTTTGGGGTGTTTTGTAAATGTTTTGATAAATATAAAGTACCCTGGGAGTAGTTTTGTCATTATAACACTAAAGAGAGAATGTATGAAAATGTACGAAATTCACGAAAAAAAATCAGCTGATCATAGAAAAATGTCAATGACACTCGACAAAATGTATCGAACAACTGATTATTTTTTCGCGAATTTTGGGTTGGTCCCATAGTAAAAGTTGTTCATAATGATGAGTACCTACTGTGAGCCCTTTTCGGCTTAGCATACCCTTTATGAATAACCCTGTATACGACTACTGTAGTCGTATTTAGTGCCATGGGAAATAAATACGAGTTTAAGAAGGTACATAGCGTATACACACTACACACATAGTACGAACAGCTCAAATAAGAGATTAAACATCTTATATCTCAGGGTGACGAGCGCAGTGCTGTGCCGCGCAGGGGCTTGAATTCCTTAAAATTTAAAATTCTTGGTGACGCAGGCCTGTTATGGGCAAACGTGACGTTTAACATCAGGCGAGCGATTTCCTCGTCTCGCAACTCAGTTTCATAAAAAAAAAATCCAAAGCTTTGTGTTTTGCAGACGCAGAGGTAGCAACGTTTCTAATATGCTAGATTATACAAGACTAGTTTGTTTGTTACCCGACTGATAAGGATGGGTTATTGCGTATATTTTATTATTTAGTAATCTACTTAGGTAAGTACATATTATTATGTCATCACATCTGGTAAAGACGAGGTAATTACATGTATTTTTGATAAGAGTTCTAAGAAAACCTAAGCCCCCTCCTAAACTATTGACCTACGTTTGTAGATTACTATAATTATTATAAATAATAAAAAATCACACAAACAAATTTTTTACGCATATTACAAAAGTTGCTACCTCTACAACTGCGAAACTCAAAGCTATAAAAACGTAAGCGACCGAACCATGTTATATACCTATACTATAGTCGTCACAAAATAAGAGGCCCGTTTGGACACTTGAGAAAGACCGTAGAATGTAACTTGGAACGCTTTTCGCGCATACTATAAGGTAGCGTGTAATGTCAAATTATAACGAAACTCTCAAAAACAGTTACGTTCTCAGTCTTCTTTTTTCAAATATTAGTGTTGTAACTTGTAACCAATTAATTATTGAATTGACGATAGCTCAACTGACGATTTTGGCTCATCATCCGAAGAAAATTATTGAATGAAGATTCAATCACTTTCGTTTTTTCTTGTTTATTTGTGATTGAATGAATGTTATTGGAACTAAAAATATTAAATTAAAGACAAATTGACCTCTCGCACCATTTCGTATCATTTCAATATACCTATAATATTCAAGTTTAAGTTAAATTTTCGAATCGTAACCTTAATCCAATGTACTTTACAATACAAAATCAAATCGATCAAATACTCATACAAACTTGAATTGATTTATCGTGAGTATCGAGTACCGAGTCGTATGGTTAGATACATCACTAGTTACGTCGCAATGACAAACGTCCAAACAGGCTTCTTATTTTGTGACGACTATAGCTGACTCGACAGAGGTTGTCCTGTTAAAAGCCATTGCGTCAATTCTATGTCAAATGTCAAAAGTTACATTAAAAAAGTTTCATTGTCCAAAGCGCTAAAGTTAAATTATGGTTTAAGTATTTTTAAATTTTCTAATTTTTCATGTTTTTTTACTATAAATTGAGATGTGAGCTATCCTATCTCCTAAGTTAGATCGAACTGCACCCGGTGTGCAAATTTGATTGAAATCGGTTAAGTAGTTTAGGAGTCTATAGCGGACAAACAACGTGACACGTAATTTATATATATTAAGATTATTATGTGTACTCGGTGTCTGTACCTACAATGACTCGTCTAGCGCTTGCACCGAGTGCGCAGAAGCGCACGAGGCGAGGGTCAGTGCGTCAGCCGCGGCCGCCCAACGCATCTGCTTCACCCCCTCAAAACCAAGTACTGAAACCTCGATCTCGTCATCAATAAATTAATCTCGCGCCAACCGGAGACTGCGTGACTCCTGCCGCCCGCCCGCACTATCCCGTGTTTATTTTTACTATTTCGATATTGATTTATCGCATTTTGTTTGTTGTACAGACAAAACAACATTTTGTTTTCTTAAAGGCGGTGAGGGTGAGGTGATGCCAATTATCAGAAGTTATTATTGTCGAGCGGTTCGAGTGGAGTGGAAAAATTGACTCTGAATGCCGGCATACTTTTACCTAACATCTAACAGCGTTTGATCTACTAAACGAACCTAAAAACTGCTAGATAGAGCTAAAACTGGCTGCCCTGTACGTGGGGCCTGCGTGTTGGTGTGTGCGCGCAGTGATTTAAACCCGTGTGAAAAGACGTCTAGGTGAAGTGACAAACAGTTGAACAGTACGAACAAAATGTCGCGTACACGTCGGCATTCGCGACGAAAATCGTTTTGTTACGAGGATGCACAAGATGTACAACATCGGCTCAGGTACAGAAGAACACCGGGGCTGTCACCGACGCTCTCAGCGAGCGACGCCGACACGGCTCCGAGAGGTGCCAAGTCATCGGCGGCGGGTTCTCAGCTAGCTCCCCGCCACATCTCGCCTCGTCACGCCACCAGCTCGACGACGGCCCGCAAAGAGCGCGGTTCACTCGCGTCGTGCGCCGGCGACACCAACAAGGAGGCTAATATACAGAAGGATAACAAACAGCGTAGGTCACCTACAAAGTCAAAGATCGTAAAAAGCTTACGTGTTTCTAAAACACCTCAAAAGCGTTATTTGAATCGCGGTGGCCTACTAAATTGCGCAGCATTACCGATATCGTCACCAATTAAAATTAGGGTGACCACGGAAAGTAAGGCCAAGGACAAAGTTGTTCCTAGTTTGTACTGGAATGACAAGTGCAGGCTGAGACCCACTTTAAATGTCATTATTTTAGGTCGACAGGTGCATGCCCGTTTGGACACCGGTTCTCAAGGTTGCTTTGCCGGTGCTAAGCTGTACGCTCTACTGCGAGAGCGTAATCACCGCACAGACGAGGCCAGGCTGGGCGCCACACATGCCGACGGTGTGGTACGCTATCAACGAGTACTGTCCACAAAGTTAGAGGTCAGATTGAGTACAGGAAAGTCGGCGAACTTCGACTTCATCATCTTCCCTGACAGCCAAGATAATGAGGCCATTCTTGGGATGGACTTTTTGAATGAAACAGGCATGGTGCTCAACTTCTCCTCGGGAGCGTGGGGTGTCTCAGGCGGGAGTGCGATGTTCCCACTAGAATTCGAGCTTCCTAGATCCAGACCTGCCCTGAAGGAACCTGATGTCAACTCATCTGACGGGCTCCTAAAGAACTAAGTTCGTTTAACCAAGCAATCGTTTATCAGACCGCACGATCGAAATAACGCATTTAGGAATGAGTTCATACCACGACGTGATGGCTCATGCCGTGTTAAGCAGGAACCTGGCTCGACGACCTCTGCTTTAAAGGACCAGTCCGACACTCTTTCACTTTTCTCTTTCACTTCTCTCAATTTTGAGCCGTCTTGGTCAACTTTTCCACAATTTCCATAAAACTAATCAAATTCGTATGAGCCGAAAAGATAACTAAGCTACTTAGTCCTGGTTCCAAAGTTCTAGGCCCTCCGAAGGCCTCTGAAATGGCTTCGCCATTGTTATTCTTAGAATTACGTTTTTGTATTTATTCTACTACGAGTATTGAATGTTTTGCTACAATTGGAACAATTAGGTATGAGTTTTTTTATTTCTTACTTGTTTATTGTCAATACCGTATAATAACTTATTTTATAAATACCTATATGTGTGTCCAAGGCGCTTACGAAAGCCAAAATATTTCTAATAAAGGAATAAATTAAACTACACAATATTATATTCGATTATAATGAAAAAGTTTATTAGTTTATTTCCAAATATCACAAACATTTAAGACCGTATCCATTACCAAATATCTAAAAGCTATCAAGTGTTGTAGGTAATAGTTAATATTTGACTGTTTTCCTGTAGACTTGGACGCTGTTCTTAACGTGGTTGGCCACCCACATCGCTAGAAACATGCACATGGCCTGAAAGTAGAAAAAAAAACACTTTTAAGTTCATTTTATCGACGTTGTAGTTGTTCGTTGTTTGTTGTAGTTGTTTATTGTAAGTCACTGTTATAAAAGCGAACTGAGATATGTGTCGTTGCTCTTCTCAGCTCGACTGTTGCTTGAAAGAGATCTCTTAGCGATAAGACCTCCAGTCGTAACAATAATTTTTAGAGCTATTATCCTTTATATTCATTTAACCAACTTTGTAACTCAGGCCCAGGCCCACAACCATAATTTGTTACATTTAATAAGTAAGTAAGTAAAAGTAAGTTCAATATTGTTAATTTAAGTAAGAGTAGTACGACGATGTCTATTTTGATGTTTCCTCCAAATTTGGAGGGCCCTTACAGGACCCTTGTACCGCCTACTAGTTTATTAGAACATGATTGTATATTGGCAATAAATGTAAAAATAATTTTGAATTCAATTTTGAATTATAATTCCTCGAAGAATGGAACTTAAAAGAATGTGCTCTGCCCGAGTGGGTATTTCCTGGAAGCCGACTTCGGTGCCTGGAAGCTATAATCTGGGTGTTTTCAAGTCGCGAGTTGATTGGTTTCTTCTAGGCAAGCGTGCTCCATCATTGCTTACCATCAGGCGAGATGGCGGAGATGGCTTATCTTCTTCTTCTAAAACTGAATCGCTGTTCGTTTGTCTGGCTAAAACTCGAGAACAGCTGGACCGATTTGAGTATTTTTTTGTTTTGTTCGCTCTAATACAGGGAAGGTTTAAAAGTAAAAAAACAGCGGGTGAAACCGCCGGGTGCTAGTCATATAATAAAAAAAAATATCACCTCAAACCAGAAGCTGATCACGATGACTGCGAAGAAGCTCTCAGCGCCTTCCTTCAGCACGTCCAGCAGCTCATCTTCACACCCGTCCGTGTGGTACGAAGCAGATCTGGAAACAATAAACCCCTATACTATACTTCGAATTAATTGAATAGATCGGTTATGCAGGGTTTTATAGAAAGGTATCCTAAGCCGAAAATAGCCCATAGTAGGTACTCATCATTATGAACAACTTGTACTATGGGAGCAACCCGGAATTCGCGAAAAAAACAAAGCTCAGCTGAGCGATACTTACAGCTATATTATTATATTAGCAGAAAAAAGGCAAGGAAAATAAGTTTCAACAACAATTTCAACAAATTCAAATGGCTAACATACAATGCACGAATCAGGGGAGCTGAAAAAAAAACTTAGCATAGATAGATAATATAATTTACTCACAAATTGGTACATTGAAAAATGCGATCCCATGGAAGTCAATTTATATCTCGACTTTACTACCATAGACGAACCAAGCACTTGTGTGTTTGCTACTAACAGTTCGTGGCCCTTGCGCAAGCCCCTATCATGAAATAATTGCTAAAATAACAAAAATCTAAAAAGAAAAACGACCAAAGGGCTGGTGCTTACCTCGGCCAGAGAATAAGTATTGCAATTCAACGAGGTAACGTCGCCAGCCTTACCCAAAAGGCTACCCTACCCGTAGATAATGACCTAAGCTCTGTTTTTTATTTGTAATTTCATATTCTGTTTAAGCCTATTTATGTTATCTTTCATTAGGCCTTATATGAATAAAAAAACATGCAAAAAAAAGAAAAACTAAAATAAAATAATAATAAGTAATAATCCTTCTAAGATGTACTCGTAACTTACTCAATACAGGTTTGGTACATAATGCGCTGGGCCGTGGCAGTCTTCGCGCGGTACGCCTTCGCGCAGCAAGAGACGCTGATCGCGCGACCGGTCGCGGCGTAGTCTTCGGGGCCGTTGAGGCCGCAGCAATAGTACTGCAGGGATACAAACAAAACAAACTTCCCAACTTTCCTTGACTTATTTTTCTTTTTTTCTCTAACTTGCTATTTCTCTTTCTGCTTCTAATGTGTAAGTTTGGAAGAACTTAACTTCTTGTACCAATTTTGTAGTCTCTTTCCTACTCCCTGTTTGCAACAGTTCTTTAACTTATCTGTTTATAAGAATTCGCACACTGTTGGTCATCATCACCATCTTCATATTGAAGTTAGGAGGTCAGTAAGCTAAACTGTTTGCGATCACATGCTAAGCTTGCCATTTAGGTTGCAATGATAATGTTAAAGACACGAATACAGATAGATAAATCAACTAAGAAAATAAGAAAACCAAGAATAAGAGACAAAAAGGAACAAAAAAAGAAAAAAAATAAGATAGATACGAGTAAGTTTAAGATACTTAAATAATTAGACCAAAGATTACTCCAAAATTAATCCGCCTAACAGTAATGTCCGGATGGAAGGGCATTGTTTCCAGTGAAATTTCAGGGCAAATGGGATAATCTCCCATCATCTTATATCTCAGGGTGACGAGCGCAGTGCTGTGCCGCGTAGAGTCTTGAATTCCATGAGTTCAAATTCTGCGTGGTGCAGACCTGTTAGGGGCACACGTAACGTTTAACATCAGGCGAGCGATTTGCTCGTCTCGTCACTCAATAGAATAAAAAAACTAACATCAGCTTGCAGCGAGTCCCAGAACCTCACGTGCTCGCGTAGCTCACTGTCAGTCCGCGTGGCGTTGGAATAGAAGTCTTCCTGCAGCCACTCGGAGACCCTGTACTGCAGCCCGTAGCGCTTCACTGACACGAAGATGGCGACCAGCAGCTCGAGGACTACGAGTACCATGATGGATATCACGTACTGGAACACAAGACTTTCATTTGTTTTTATAGTTTGGGGCTGGGCACGAACCTAAGCTACGAGTTGTTATTCTTATGAGTTGATTACACATAACGAGTTTAGTGACGAGACAGTTAATGGGCACACTCGGCCGAGCAAATAAATCATGGTTCTAGTGACTGTCTCGCCACTGTACTCGTAACGTGTAATTAACTCATTAGCCCTCGTCTCGCTGTGACAAAAGCTAACACGATTCAGTTTAGGCTCGCGCTATGAGTACGACGTCCCATGACGTCATATCTCCATAGATATGACATTATCTCCAGAATTAACTGTAAATCCTATATGAAGTCATGAAATATTTTATGAATGAATGAAGATTGAGATAACTTAAAGTATATACATAGGTACTTTTAATGTCAGTTTGCTGTCGTAATTTTTCGTGCATTTTCATTCTTTATTATTATAGAAGGAGCGTAATAATTCTTTAATTTTTAGTATTCTTTTTGAGCTTTTATTGTAACATCTTGCTCTCATTGTAAATACCCTCCATATTTTTTTAATCGACCACATTACAAAAAAGACGATGAACTTGAGTGTGAATGGGGTATAGCTGTAGAGGACGACCAAAGAAAGTATGGATGAACTGTGTGAAAGATGATATGAAAAAGAAGGGAGTGTATTCAGATATGACGAGTGAAAGAGATGAATGGAAGAAGTGTACATACTGTACCGACCCCACGTAGGTGGGATAAGGGTAGGCAGATGATGATGATTTTTTGAATCGTTGCCAAGATTTGACACTCGAATCAGATTTTGAAACTTACCTCCGACAAACTTTTCTCTGCCGGATGAGCTGACAAAATGTTCCGTTTATGAGTTATTCAACGACATAACCTTTCAGCTACGAACGATTCGTCGACAGAACGATTCAAAACCCTCATCCAGAAGATACAGTATCTTGATCCTTACCACATACAGTATCTTGACCTTGTCCAGAATAGTCCCAACGCAGCCCAGCACAGCAATGCCGGTCAGAACTACACACAGAACGATGATGACGAAGTCGCCTTTCATGGAGCCAGACGCACGCTCCTCGCCGTACTGCTTGAGGATCTTTATGTCAACTACGGCAAAGCAGAAGGTCCAAATTGCTATCATCTGGAATAAGTGAAAAGTTAGATACATTGCATAGATTTTATTATTCGTAAGTATCCAATGAATGCCCGTCGGGGCTGCGGGTAGAAGTTACCGCGGCCTCGGCGTCACAAGGGCGTAGAAGGAACATGGGTGGTTTTTGGTCAGTAGAAGTCTGACACTCCCTTCCGCTCTGCCCAAGAGTGGGAGGGGTCATTTGATGATTTCCCACCCCCCAAAAAAAAATAAAAAAATAAAAAGGTATCCAATGAATACGGCCCAATCACCTTCGAGGGCAGACTTGTATCCCAGCAGTGGAAGGTTTAAAGGTTGAGTTTAATTGAGTAGTGGTAGTAGTATCTTTCCGTTTTCAAAATTGGAAGCTTTAAAACTAAAACTATATTTGTTTCGTTTTTAGATCCCGCACCGTGATCTCTTAGTGCAAGTTTGATTGAATGGCGTCGGCTTTTGTCTCTTTTTTCTCTCATAACAGAGTGAGATACGAGTAAAAGCCAGGGCGAGATGCCAGGCCATGCTAAGAAATCTGGGTATCTACAATTACAGTACAAACCCAATGGTGACAAATT